>JAVGWX010000004.1:10449415-10786915 GCA_036924085.1 Ariolimax columbianus
GGAGACACAAATAGAGGCAGAGATAGAGGCAGACGTATAGACATAGATAGAAACAGAGATAGAAACAGAGATAAAGACATAGATAGAGACAGAGATAGAGACAGAGATAGAGATAGAGATAGAGAGGCAGTTTACAACTGACAACATCGTGATTTATAGGAAAAGAGGTGGTTATGTTAATAAACCAGAAACAGGTCTGCTCAGAGAGTTGGAGAGAGAGAAAGTGAGAAATAAAGCAGAATAAGTAGAACAACAGAGAGAAAGAGGAAGTAAAAAAAGAGAAACATACAGAGAAAGTGAGAAAAAGAAAGAGATAAAAAGAGAGAGACATACAAAGTGATAGAAAAATAACGAGAGACGAAAGAGAGAGAGAGAGATGAGAAAGAAAAATATTTAAGTAGGGAGAAACAGGAAGAGAATCGACAGAAAGGGAAAGCGCGCGAAGAGAGAGAGAGAGAGAGAGAGAGAGAGAAAGGAGAGAGAGAGAGCGAAAGACGGACTGAGACAAGACATAAAGAGAGTCATTGAGAAAATGGGAGAGGGAAGGATAGAGAAAAGAGACAGAGATAAAGAGAGAGAGAGAGAGAGAGAAGAGAAAGAAAAAACAAGACAAAACAGAAAGAAGAAACAGAGAAGAAAGAAGAGAAGATTTTCGGAAGCAAGAAAGAGAAATAGAGATAAAGAAATATATATTAAATAAAAATAAACAAAATAGACAGTGGGGAAACTGGAGTGAGGAAAAAGCAGAGGCAAAGAGCGAAAGAAAGAGTGAAATGAGACAAAAATAATATATATATAGAGTAAAGTAACCCATAGTAACCCATAGCATTACTGCCGTAGGGGTGGAAGGTGTTAGCGATCTCACATTTCAAAGGTTCGGCTATATGAGGGTGGTAGCCATCTCCTCTTCCTCGCCGCTTTTACTTCCCGGACTAAACCTGTACTCAATTTAAGGCTGGGTCGACATGGGAACCGTTGAGGTCTGAAAAAACATTACCGCCTCAACTGGGGAATGAACCCAGGACCACTCAGATGCGAAGCCAGCGCGCTAACCAGTACGCTTCGCGGCTCCCTATGGGAGAGAGGGAGAGAGAGGAGAAAGAGGAAGACGACAGAACAAAATAGAAGCAGTAGATGAGAGGCAAAGACAGAGGAAGAGAGATTGGAGAGAGAAGAAGAGAAAGACACATAAAGAGAAGAAAGTGAGATACAAAAAGAGAGAAACAGAGAAGAGAAAGAGAGAGAGCAGTGACAGAGAGAAAACAGAGAGAACAAAAGAAGAAATAGAAAGAGAAAAAGAGATAGAGATAGAGAGAGGAGAAACGCAATGAAAATGAAAGAAGAGAAAAAGAGTGAATAGAAAGACAGATACTAAAAAAATAGAAAATGTGAGAACACAACGAGACAGAAAGAGAGAGAGAGAGAGAGAGAGAGAGAAAGAGAGAGAGAGAGAGAGAGGGAGAGGGAAACAAGAGAAAGTGAGAGAGAAGAAGCAACGAGTGCAAAAGATAAAAGAACAGAGAAAGAAAAAGAGTGAGAAAGGCGAGAATAAAACATGAGAGATTAGAAAGAATAAAACAAAAGAAATGTGAGTCGAAGAAAGATAAGAGAGAGAGAGAGAGAGAGAGAGAGATAACAAAAATAAAAATACAAAGCATTTTTAAAGAGCATGAACATCCAAAAGACCAGCACATTGTCTGCATGACCGTCAGAGAGACCAGCACATTGTCTGCATGACCGTCAGAGAGACCGGCATATTGTCTGCATGACCGTCAGAGAGACCGGCATATTGTCTGCATGACCGTCAGAGAGACCGGCATATTGTCTGCATAACCGCCGAGAGACCGGCACAATGTCTGCATGGCCGTCAGAGAGACCGGTACATTGTCTGCATGACCGCCGAGAGACCGGCACATTGTCTGCATGACCGCCGAGAGACCGGCACATTGTCTGCATGGCCGTCAGAGAGACCGGTACATTGTCTGCATAACCGCCGAGAGACCGGCACATTGTCTGCATGGCCGTCAGAGAGACCGGTACATTGTCTGCATAACCGCCGAGAGACCGGCACATTGTCTGCATGACCGTCAGAGAGACCGGCATATTGTCTGCATGACCGTCAGAGAGACCGGCATATTGTCTGCATAACCGCCGAGAGACCGGCACAATGTCTGCATGGCCGTCAGAGAGACCGGCACATTGTCTGCATGACCACCGAGAGACCGGCACATTGTCTGCATGACCCCCCGAGAGACCGGCACATTGTCTGCATGACCCCCCGAGAGACCGGCACATTGTCTGCATGACCCCCCGAGAGACCGGCACATTGTCTGCATGACCGCCAGAGAGACGAGCTAACTAATAGTTTGTTGTTTTCCTTTACTAATTTGGTATGTCTGCCAGTTTTTCCCTGTCTCTCTCTGTATCTCTCTCTCACTCTTTCACTCTGTCTCTCTCTCTTTCTCTCTGTCTCTCTCTCCCTCCCTCCCCTCTCTCTCTCCTCCGAATATCTGTTATTCCTACATATAATCCTCCCCTAAGTCTTTCTTGTCCACTCGCCGACATCGTTAGTCAGTGAAATGCTGGCATCCTGACAGCGTCCCATTGAGTCTCAGCTCCCACCAACGGCAGTCTATGGCGTTGCCACCTGCAGGCATTCAGAGCTTACCTGTGCAGCAGCATGTAGAGGCTTTATGCATACAGCGTTCAGGTACAGGAGAATATGTGTACATGTATTATATGCTTTGTTTGCTTATACATTTATTTTAACTACGATAAGTTTCAGACGCTTGAAGGTGTTTTGAATAAAACCTAGAGGCGTTCGTTTTTCAATGTCCTGGAGTCGAGTGCTTACAAGTTCGTTTAATGTCATCTTTTCAATCATATATCCTGTCTACTCCTTTATACTTCTCTTATGTTGCATATTCTTCTATTGATAAAAACAGGTGTAATTGCCTACTGGGTAGTAGACAAGGATGTGTCCTTTCAATAGACGTGTGAGATCGATGCAGTGAAACAGCCACTATGAGATTAGAGCGCGAAATAAGGACAGAAAATAGCGGAAGAAGATATTATTGGGGTACTTTTAGGAGAAGACATGGCTGACGATCAACATGCATCAGATGGTGGCACAAGATGCAACAGTGAGTGGTCTCGAGGTTAAACGTCAACCTGTGAAATTGAGGTAGCGGGTTCAAATCACTGTGGAGACCAGAACTTGTTCACGTGGACTTTCTAGTATTTCCTCTGATCTCTGGGTAGGGGAGATCGGACTTGCGTATTGAATGTCGCGCACGTGAAAAATCCATCGGCAGTTGAAAATCGACCGTTGCTAGGGCAACATTCCAAATTATGTTAACACTCTACCCAATCTATTACGAGATCCTCGTCGGTGCTACGGGATCTCGTGCATTGTGCTGAGATTTTACGAGAATATGGAGAAGAACAGAGCAAATATAAGTTAAACCGTGTGCAACGACGTTGATTCTTCTTCTAAACTAAACTAAACTAAACTGATGCTCAGCAGGGCATGAGCTGCAGGGTCAGCGACCAATAGCTGAATGCTAGCGTCAGGACCAGCGAACCAGAGCTGCCAAGACCCTTCTACACCTCCACGCGGTGATCCTGCATAACAGGCTGCAGCAGGGCAGACTGGCTAAGGAGAAGGGATCGAAGAGGGAATGGTAACCCGGTACTCAAAAAATGCTTGCTAAAGTCGGATGTGTTGGACCGAAAGGGGAAAATATCGCAGTCAAGCTGTAAACTGCGACACAACGCATTCCGTTCTCTGGACTACATTCTGCTACTTAAGTCCTTTTAGGGTTTGGTAGTGGGAGATTGAGAACGAACGAGGCCAAGCCAAACTAAACTAAACTAAACTAAACTATGCTGCAGTGAATGAACTGACCGCAGCCAGCGGCTGATAGCCAGCTGCTTGCGTTGTGGTCAACGACCCATGTTAATTCTATTCCACCACCAAATGACGACCTTGGAAACAAACTGCAGCCATGCAGGGAATGGGGCGGCAGAGGAAAGGTAAACCCTGTCCCAAAAATGCGTTTTGAATAGGGACAGAAAAGGGAAGTTGAGCCCTGTCCCAAAGATGCGGTTTTGAAACGGCATGTGTCGGGCTAAAGGTCGCAGATATCACGTCTCGCTGAAAATACGGTACAACGTCACAACATCTTTTTTTAGGACGAACACCGAATGATAATGACAAGAAAACACATTGCTTATGGCGGGTAAACTTAACTTAACTTAACCTTAACTTAACTTAACATCTTTGTACTGGTTTAGAAGACTCTGCAGAGTCTGTATCAGGTCAAGTTAGGTCATTCCGTAACCAGTGAGGTCGTTGGGGCACACATGAAGACATCCTCACAATCCCACGTCACCCCTCTCTGTCAGATGTCGCTGCCTGTGACTCTTCTGGTCGGAGACTGGTCCATTCTTTTATGTTGTCCTCCCATCTCTTTTTGGGCCGGCCTCTTCGTCGTCTGCAATGCACCTTTCCGTGGAGGATTGTATTTGCAAAACCATTTGATCTAGATATGTGACCGTACCAAGCGAGTTTCCTTCTTTTGACAGTTAGCAATAGGTCTTCGAAAGGCCCTATTGCTGTTGTAATTTTATCTCGTATTTCCTCATTTGTAACACGATCTTTGTACGTGACGTTTAAAAGGTTTCGGAAACATCTCATCTCCAAGGTCTGTATCCTTCGTTGAAGGTCAGCTGTAACTGTCCATGTCTCACACGCATAGAAGAATATTGACAGGACCAGTGTACGCATTAATCTGATTTTCGTGCGTAGTGCTAACCGTTTATCTTGCCAGATTTTGTTAAGCCGTGTACGCGCCGCTATTTTCGGTGCTATTCTGGCCAACACCTCACATTTTGATCCTTCATCACTGACAATCGACCCTAGATATTTAAAACGGTCAAGCACTTCGAGTTCCTGACCGTTAGCTTTTATCCTGCTGTTGAAGCCCTCGGCGTTGTTGGTCATTAATTTTCTCTATCCAGCGTTTATCTCTATACCATTTTCAAGAGCTGTTTCATCGAGTTTTCTGATCCATTCCTGGAGTTCTGCTTCTGAACCCGCTAACCCGTCGATGTCATCTGCAAAACGAAGGTTGGTAATCGTTCGGCCCCCTATCTTGACAGTACCAACGTGACCTCCAAATGCCTCACTCATAATTCCTTCAAGGAATATATTGAAAAGAATTGGAGAGAGTTTACACCCCTGTCTCACACCAACCGAAACCAGTCCTCTCGCCTCCCATTCACAAGAACTGCCCAAGACGCCTTGTCATACAGGTGTTCAAGGACCTTTATAATATTTCCGTTGATATTATACATCCTCATGGTTGCTCATAGCGCTTTATGCCATACCCTATCAAACGCCTTCTTAAAATCCACAAACACATGATACAGTGTTTGCTGCTGTTCTATACATTTCTCACTTAGCAGCCTTAAATGAAATATCTGTTCTGTAGTGCTTCTTCCCTGTCTGAACCCTGCTTGCTCCTCGGCAATGATGTTCTCTGCTTGGGGTTTCAATCGGTCGAGGATTAATTTAAGCATGACCTTGCTAGGGTGGCTAATGAGGCTTATTGTTCTGTAATTTTGGCACAGCTTTTGGTTTCCAGACTTATATAGCGGTATAACTATTGATTTCGTCCATAAGTCCGGCCAGTTTCTTGTCGCCCATATTTTGTTGCAGATGTGTGTCAGGCCTTCCACCACTACCTCTCCACCTGCCTGTAAGAGCTCTGCTGGTATATTGTCTACGCCGGCCGCCTTCCCTCTTCTCAATGTCTTTACCGCTGCAATTACCTCTTCCTTCGTTATCAGTTGGTTATCCTCTATATTTGTTGGTGTTGGTGGGAATGTTTTCTCAGGTTTGTTTCGCCCTTCATAATTGTATAGCTCGGAACAGTACTCTGTCCATCTTGCCAGTACGTCATTTTCCTCAATGAGACATTTTGCCGTTTTTATCATGGATCATAAGGTTCCTGCCTTGTTTTGGTGTTACCAGTTCTTTGACAACATTTTAGGCTCCTTTAGCATCATTTCTGTTTAGTCTCTCTTCGATGTTTGTACATTGCTCACATATCCACGCTTCTTTCGCCTCTCTCATCTTTTGTTGTATGGCTTTCTTGACCTCTTTATAACTGCCGACCTCCTTCGGTGGGTGATTGCGTTTCTTCAGTGACCTTCTTTTATCACAAAGGTCTAGAATGTCTTTGGTCATCCATGGCTTCTTTTTTGTTTAGTGGCATCCTATGATCTCTGTTGCAGTATCTATGAGAGCTGCGTTAAGACACTGTAACTGTATCTGTATCCAGTCCCTCTCTGAGAGCCAACAGTGGAGCAAATCTCCCTCCCACCCTTGCTTGGAACACTTCGGTGATTTTTGGGTCCATTAGTTTGTCCAGGTCAAACTTTAGCCTGGTCACATCCTTCTTTGCGACTCCCCTCAATTGCAGACGCATGGTCATCATAACCAGATCGTGGTCGCTTCCTTCTTTGCGACTCCCCTCAATCGCAGACGCATGGTCATCATAACCAGATCGTGGTCGCTTCCTTCTTTGCGACTCCCTTCAATCGCAGACGCATGGTCATCATAACCAGATCATGGTCGCTTCCTTCTTTGCGACTCCCTTCAATCGCAGACGCATGGTCATCATAACCAGATCGTGGTCGCTTCCTTCTTTGCGACTCCCTCCAATCGCAGACGCATGGTCATCATAACCAGATCGTGGTCACTTCCTTCTTTGCGACTTCCCTAAATCGCAGACGCATGGTCATCATAACCAGATCGTGGTCGCTTCCTTCTTTGCGACTCCCTTCAATCGCAGACGCATGGTCATCATAACCAGATCGTGGTCGCTTCCTTCTTTGCGACTCCCTTCAATCGCAGACGCATGGTCATCATAACCAGATTGTGGTCACATCCTTCTTTGCGACTCCCTTCAATCGCAGACGCATGGTCATCATAACCAGATCGTGGTCGCTTCCTTCTTTGCGACTCCCTTCAATCGCAGACGCATGGTCATCATAACCAGATCGTGGTCGCTTCCTTCTTTGCGACTCCCTCCAATCGCAGACGCATGGTCATCATAACCAGATCGTGGTCGCTTCCTTCTTTGCGACTCCCTTCAATCGCAGACGCATGGTCATCATAACCAGATCGTGGTCGCTTCCTTCTTTGCGACTCCCTTCAATCGCAGACGCATGGTCATCATAACCAGATCGTGGTCGCTTCCTTCTTTGCGACTCCCTCCAATCGCAGACGCATGGTCATCATAACCAGATCGTGGTCGCTTCCTTCTTTGCGACTCCCTCCAATCGCAGACGCATGGTCATCATAACCAGATCGTGGTCGCTTCCTTCTTTGCGACTCCCTCCAATCGCAGACGCATGGTCATCATAACCAGATCGTGGTCGCTTCCTTCTTTGCGACTCCCTTCAATCGCAGACGCATGGTCCTCATAACCAGATCGTGGTCACATCCTTCTTTGCGACTCCCTTCAATCGCAGACGCATGGTCATCATAACCAGATCGTGGTCGCTTCCTTCTTTGCGACTCCCTCCAATCGCAGACGCATGGTCATCATAACCAGATCGTGGTCACATCCTTCTTTGCGACTCCCTCCAATCGCAGACGCATGGTCATCATAACCAGATCGTGGTCACATCCTTCTTTGAGACTCCCTTCAATCGCAGACGCAGGGTCATCATAACCAGATCGTGGTCGCTTCCTTCTTTGCGACTCCCTTCAATCGCAGACGCAGGGTCATCATAACCAGATCGTGGTCGCTTCCTTCTTTGCGACTCCCTTCAATCGCAGACGCATGGTCATCATAACCAGATCGTGGTCACTTCCTTCTTTGCGACTTCCCTAAATCGCAGACGCATGGTCATCATAACCAGATCGTGGTCGCTTCCTTCTTTGCGACTCCCTTCAATCGCAGACGCATGGTCATCATAACCAGATCGTGGTCGCTTCCTTCTTTGCGACTCCCTTCAATCGCAGACGCATGGTCATCATAACCAGATCGTGGTCGCTTCCTTCTTTGCGACTCCCTTCAATCGCAGACGCATGGTCATCATAACCAGATCGTGGTCGCTTCCTTCTTTGCGACTCCCTTCAATCGCAGACGCATGGTCATCATAACCAGATCGTGGTCGCTTCCTTCTTTGCGACTCCCTTCAATCGCAGACGCATGGTCATCATAACCAGATCGTGGTCGCTTCCTTCTTTGCGACTCCCTTCAATCGCAGACGCATGGTCATCATAACCAGATCGTGGTCGCTTCCTTCTTTGCGACTCCCTTCAATCGCAGACGCATGGTCATCATAACCAGATCGTGGTCGCTTCCTTCTTTGCGACTCCCTTCAATCGCAGACGCATGGTCATCATAACCAGATCGTGGTCGCTTCCTTCTTTGCGACTCCCTCCAATCGCAGACGCATGGTCATCATAACCAGATCGTGGTCGCTTCCTTCTTTGCGACTCCCTTCAATCGCAGACGCATGGTCATCATAACCAGATCGTGGTCGCTTCCTTCTTTGCGACTCCCTCCAATCGCAGACGCATGGTCATCATAACCAGATCGTGGTCACATCCTTCTTTGCGACTCCCTCCAATCGCAGACGCATGGTCATCATAACCAGATCGTGGTCACATCCTTCTTTGAGACTCCCTTCAATCGCAGACGCAGGGTCATCATAACCAGATCGTGGTCGCTTCCTTCTTTGCGACTCCCTTCAATCGCAGACGCAGGGTCATCATAACCAGATCGTGGTCGCTTCCTTCTTTGCGACTCCCTTCAATCGCAGACGCATGGTCATCATAACCAGATCGTGGTCACTTCCTTCTTTGCGACTTCCCTAAATCGCAGACGCATGGTCATCATAACCAGATCGTGGTCGCTTCCTTCTTTGCGACTCCCTTCAATCGCAGACGCATGGTCATCATAACCAGATCGTGGTCGCTTCCTTCTTTGCGACTCCCTTCAATCGCAGACGCATGGTCATCATAACCAGATCGTGGTCGCTTCCTTCTTTGCGACTCCCTTCAATCGCAGACGCATGGTCATCATAACCAGATCGTGGTCGCTTCCTTCTTTGCGACTCCCTTCAATCGCAGACGCATGGTCATCATAACCAGATCGTGGTCGCTTCCTTCTTTGCGACTCCCTTCAATCGCAGACGCATGGTCATCATAACCAGATCGTGGTCGCTTCCTTCTTTGCGACTCCCTTCAATCGCAGACGCATGGTCATCATAACCAGATCGTGGTCGCTTCCTTCTTTGCGACTCCCTTCAATCGCAGACGCATGGTCATCATAACCAGATCGTGGTCGCTTCCTTCTTTGCGACTCCCTTCAATCGCAGACGCATGGTCATCATAACCAGATCGTGGTCGCTTCCTTCTTTGCGACTCCCTCCAATCGCAGACGCATGGTCATCATAACCAGATCGTGGTCGCTTCCTTCTTTGCGACTCCCTTCAATCGCAGACGCATAGTCATCATAACCAGATCGTGGTCGCTTCCTTCTTTGCGACTCCCTTCAATCGCAGACGCATGGTCATCATAACCAGATCGTGGTCGCTTCCTTCTTTGCGACTCCCTTCAATCGCAGACGCATGGTCATCATAACCAGATCGTGGTCACTTCCTGTGTCAGCTCCGGGGAAACTTCTTGTTTTGTCGGTGTTGATGCTCGATCGGAACCTCCTCTGGACCAGTATATAGTCGATCTGGCTATGCACTTCATTGCTTGGGTTATGCCATGTCCAGCGTCTCGACGGTTTGTTTTACCCAAAAGTATTTGCTACCAATAGCTGGTTGCATCTTGCAAATTCTAGGAGTCTGAGGCCCCGGTCATTGGTTTCTTTATTTCCGTATGGGCCACATGTTCCCCTCCAGTCGTGGACTGCATCTTCTCCAATTTGTGCATTCCAATCACTCTGGACTACCAATATGTCTTTTTTTGGCGTTTCATGTATCAGACTTTAAGTTGATCATAGAATGCCTCTATTTCACAATCTTCGTAGTCTGCAGTGGGCGCGTAGCACTGTATTATGGTAATATTAAACGGTGCTGCCTTTAGCCGTAAAATGATAAAACGGCTAGATATTGAGCGGCAACCCAATATGCATCTGACTGTTTCTTTATGCACCAGTATCCCCACTCCATGTAAATGTTTGTCCTCCCTGTCACTGTAGTAGAACTTGTGGCCCTCCTCCGTGGTAAACTCTCGAAAGCTTTTCCATCGAGCCTCGCATATACCAATGATGTTCCACCGGTAGTTCTCCGTCTCGTGCGTTAGTTCATTGATTTTGCCACATGGGTTCAGTGTTCTAACATTCCACGTACCTATTGTGAGCTTGTCTTTCCTCAGTTTGATGGTTCCACCAGTAGCACACTTATCGATTCCGACCTGGTGTGGGACGGCAGGCGCTGTCATTGTTAACCCGGGCTGCGACCGAGCCGGTATGTTTTATTGTGGTTGTGTCCTCATGTGTGAATCTTGGGCGGTTTTCTCTTGGCGGAGCCCATCTCCTCTCCAAGCCGAAGCGCGCCAACATCTGCATCTGACCTGGAGGAGCGCATCTCCCCAGGCGAGCCATTGCTTCGTTTGCCTACACCCTCGCGGCCATAGTTTCCCAGTGTGTACCACTTGAAGGTGAGGTTGACTTGTGTGTTCGCTTATCGACAGGCTACTCATTTCACTTTTTGCCCTTCAGAAGAAGGACTAGCCGACCCGGACATCGCTGGGTTGCGATGCTGAGCGCAAAACACGCATTGCACACAGAGTCTGTATACAACCAGTTTAATTTACATCACCTTGCTCTAAAAGCTATGCGCATCCAATTTATTCTTAAATGCATTAACTTTCCCTGTCTTCACTACCTCCGTCGAAATGCATTCCAAGCATTCACAACTCTCTGACTAAAAAAATATTTCCTAATATCCAAAGGTAAAACGGTAAAGGTATAATGTATCCCACACAGATCGTCTAGCAGATCATAGTATAAGATATACCACACATGACGTCTAGCAGACGATGGTACAAGCTATACCACACATGACGTCTAGCAAACAATGGTACAAGATATACCATACAGGGATTTATTTCACATTGACATATTTCTATACCATACACCCATTCTAAACTCGTGCATTCTAAAAAGATCTATACGTAAGCCACTCAACAAACCACCCCTCGCCCTCGTACAAATATTCTTTGGCATCAGCAATCCTTGACACAAGCAGCCATTGGCACAAACAGGCATTTGCCCAAACAGTCATTGATACAAACAATCCTTGGCACAAACAATATTTGACACGAGCAATCATTGTCACAAATAGTCATTGGCACACGCAATCTTTGACCCGAAAAGTCATTGACACAAGAAATCTTTGACATGAACCGCCAATAGCAGAATTATAGAGGGAGATGTGAATAGTTGATATTATCTTGCGAGGGTCCAGGTCAAATTAAACCTGTTGATGAAGAGCATGGTAGAAAATCAACATCGAAAATAGTCGTTTATAACAACAACAGTATCAAGAACAACAACAGTAACAACAACAACAACAAAAAGAACAACAGCAGTAACAATAACAACAACAACAAAAACAGCAACAAATCCAGTAACACCAACAGCAGTAACAACAGCAACAACAAAAGTAACAACAACAGTAACAACAGCAACAACAATAACAACAAGTACAGTAACAACACCAACAGTAGCAGCAACAGTAACACCTACAACAGTAACAGCAACAACAGTAGCAACAAAAACAGCAGTATAATAACAGTAACAACAACAGTAACAACAGTAAAAACAACAACAACAGTAGCAACAACAACAGCAACAACAACAGTAACAACAACAGCAACAACAACAGCAACAACAACAGTAACAACAACAGCAACAACAACAGCAACAACAACAGAAACAACAACAGCAACAACAACAGCAACAACAACAGTAACAACAACAACAACAACAGTAACAACAACAGCAACAACAACAACAGTAACAACAACAACTACAACAACAGTAACAACAACAGCAACAACAACAGCAACAACAACATCACCAACAACAGTAACAACAACAACAACAACAACAGCAACAACAACAACAGCAACAACAACAGTAACAACAACAGCAACAACAACAGCAACAACAACAGCAACAACAACAGCAACAACAACAGCAACAACAACAGTAACAACAACAGCAACAACAACATCACCAACAACAGTAACAACAACAACAACAACAACAGCAACAACAACAACAGCAACAACAACAGTAACAACAACAGCAACAACAACATCACCAACAACAGTAACAACAACAACAACAACAACAACAACAACAGCAACAACAACAGCAACAACAACAACAGCAACAACAACAACAGCAGCAACAACAACAGCAACAACAACAGTAACAACAACACTAACAACAACAACAGTAACAACAACAGTAACAACACCAGCAACAACAACAACAACAACAACAGCAACAACAACAGCAACAACAACAACAGTAACAACAACAACAACAACAACAGTAGCAACAAAAACAGCAGTACAAAAACAGTAACAACAGTAAAAACAACAACACAGCAACAACAACAGTAGCAACAATAACAGTAGCAACAATAACAGTAACAACAACAACAGCAACAACAACAGTAACAACAACAGTAACAACAACAACCGTAACACCAACAACAGTAATTACAACAACAGTACAACAACAGTAACAACAACAGTAACAACAGTAAAAACAACAACACAGCAACAACAACAGTAGCAACAACAACAGTAACAACAACAGCAACAACAACAGTAAAAACAACAGTAACAACAACAGTAATTACAACAACAGTAACAACAGTAACAACAACAACCACAACAGGTACAAGAATAACAACAACAAAAATAACAATAACAGCAACAAACACATGTAACAACGACAGTAACAACAACAACAGTAACAACAACAGCAGCATCAACAGTAACAACAACAGCAGCATCAACAGTAACAACAATAACAGTAACAACAGTAACAAAACAGCAGCAACAATAACAGTAACAACAGTAACAACAACAGTAACACCAACAACAGTAACAACAACAGCAACAACAACAACCACAACAAGTACAAGAATAACAACAAGAACAGTAACAACAGCAACAACAGTAACACCAACAACCACAACAAGTACAAGAATAACAACAATAACAGTAACAACAACAGTAACAAAACAGCAACACCAACAACAGTAACAACAGCAGCAACAACAACAGCAGCAACAATAACAGTAACAACAGTAACAACAACAGTAACACCAACAACAGTAACAACAACAGCAACAACAACAACCACAACAAGTACAAGAATAACAACAAGAACAGTAACAACAGCAACAACAACAAAACCCCAACGACAACAAAAACATCAACAACAACAAGAACAACACAAACAACAACAAAACAGTAACAACAACAGTAACAACAACAACAACAACAAGAATAAGAACAACAAATAAGACCATCACAGTTGAAACTGTTGTCAGCCTGACGGGGAACCTCCCATTAATTCTCAGATGAAGAAAGATGAAAGAGTACACAAATACCCTGGGAAATGCGGCCGGGTAAGCTGGAGCTGTACTAACATGAGACGGGGCATGCACAAGAGACAATTAGGACATGACTGAGAATGTGACAGCAGACTTACAGAAAATACAATTACAAAACTAAATAAAACACAACAAAATGTTACGATAACAATCAACAAGTTCGTGACAATATTTGTGTGAGTGTGAAGAAAAGAGAGAAAGGGAGGCAGAGAGAGAGAGAGATAGAGAGAGAGAGAGAGATAGAGAGAGAGAGAGAGAGAGAGAGAGAGAGAAAGTCCTGTACTGTAGATATATATTCACTGTGAACTGTGAGATTGTGCAGTAACACAAAGAAAGTGACTTTGCCAACATTGAATATTTAAGCACAATTCCGCAATGAATTGCCGAGGAGCAAGCAGGGTTCACACAGGGAAGAAGCACTACAGAACAGATATTTAATCTAAGGCTGATTAGCGAGAAATATCTAGAACAGCAGCAAAAACTGTATCATGTGTTTGTTAATTTTAAGAAGGCGTTTGATAGGGTATGGTATAAAGCGCTTTGGGCAACCATGAGGATGTATAAAATCAATAGAAATTTTATAAAGGTCCTTGAACACCTGTATGTCTAGGCGTCCAAAGCAGTCCTTGTGAATGGGAGGCGAGAGGACTGGTTTCGCACATCAGTTTGTGTGAGACAGGGGTGTACACTCTCTCCAACTCTTTTTAATATATTCCTTTGAAGGAATTATGAGTGAGGCACTTGGAGGTCACGTTGGTACTGTCAAGATAGGGGGCCGAACGATTACCAAACTTCGTTTTGCAGATGATATCGACTGGTTGGCGGGTTCAGAAGCACATAACGAAAGGATAATTAGAAGCGAGGAACAAAGGGAGGAACATCACGGAAACACCAGGTTAGGTACAAACAGATACACACACGCATCCAAGCACTGGTTTATGCGTCTTAATATCGCCCAAATTGACTACGGTCTGGGGTGGAATAGGCGCGCCTCCGCCAGTAGAAACTAGTGAGGCAAACACAAAAAAATAAAAAAAATAAAAAAATAAATAAATTCAGAAGCAGATCTCCAGGAATGGGTCAGAAGGCTCGATGAAACAGCTCTTGAGTATGGTATGGAGATAAATGCTGGAAAGACAAAATTAATGACCAACAACGCCGAGGGCTTCAACAGCAGGATAAAAGCTAATGGTCAGGAACTCGAAGTGCTTGACCGTTTTAAATATATAGGGTCGATTGTCAGTGATGAGGGATCAAAATGTGAGGTGTTGGCCAGAATAGCACAGACAATAGCGGCGCTTGCACGGCTTAACAAAATCTGGCAAGATAAACTGTTAACACTTTGCACGAAAATCAGATTAATTCGTACACTGGTCCTGTCAATATTGCTCTATGCTTGTGAGACAACTGACCTTCAACGAAGGATACAGGCCTTGAAGATGATATGTTTCCGAAGATTTTTAAACATCACGTATAACGATCGAGTTACAAATGAGGAAATACGAGAGAGAATTACAACATCAATAGGGCTTTTTGAAGACCTCTTGGCAACTGTTTTTAAAGAAGGAAACTCGTTTGGTACGGTCACATATCGAGATCAAATGGTCTCGCAAATACGATCCTCCACGAAAAGGTGCATGGCAGACGACGAAGAGGGTGGCGTGGAGTTGTGAGGATGTCTTCATGTGTGCCCCAACGACCTTACCGGTTGCGGGATGACCTGACCTGACCTGAGACATTAGCATGTTATGAACCAAATGTACACTTGCATTATATGTGCTCCCAGTACAGCATGGCTCTTTACAGAAAGAAGGTATTAGACCATTTGAAGCAGCGGTAATGGTTTAACATGATGAGGTTCCTAGCTCCATACACAACCCCCTTAGTCCCGTTTAACGAATAGCTTGGAAGGTTACGGGAGTCCTATTTCATGTTAACCCGGACACCACTCAAGTGATATTTTGTATGAATAATTACGAGAACATTATATTTGTGTTACGATTGTAAAACATTCGTTTAAATGGTTCGGTTTCTGTTTTATTTTTAAAATAATGGATTTCAGTCTATTGATTCCGATGTTCAAAGTCGTTGACACATTATGTCGGTAGAGACTTTTGAACGCTGTCATAACGTGTAGGCTATCACAGACAAGAGGACACATAGAGCGCGTCCATTGACAGCTGTCAGTAGGTCAGGTCTCCATGTGTTATCTGCTTAGGCCGATCTCCTGTGCCGCGCTGCCTGTCCAAGGAAGCCTGTCCAATGTAGCCTGCGTCACTGTACTCTTCTATCGATTTCATTCTTGCTCGTCGTATTCTCCTGGAGAGAGATACATCGGGTATTAAACACCCTAATAATCATGTAGGTAGACCTCAATGCTGATATACAAACATATAGACATATAGATAGATACACATACATACTCCTCTTTCAGCTTTTTATCGAAGTACAATTTTGTAACAATTATTCAGACTTTAAATGATATCCTCAGTCACACAGGCAGCACCCCTTCAAACTCCCCGCCCACCCCCACCCCACAGGACTACAAGAAGCTACAAGATCGAAACTCTTGCTCACGTGTGGCTGTCATCATGTGTGCTTGTCATCAGGTGCGCTTGTCATCAGGTACGGTTGTCATCAGGTGCGCTTGTCATCAGGTGCGGTTGTCTTCAGGTGTGGCTCTCATCAGGTGCGCTTGTCATCAGGTGCGGTTGTCTTCAGGTGCGGTTGTCATCAGGTGCGGTTGTCTTCAGGTGCGGTTGTCATCAGATTTGGTTGTCTTCAGGTGTGGTTGTCATCAGATTTGGTTGTCATCAGGTGCGCTTGTCATCAAGTGTGGTTGTCATGATGTGCGGTTGTCATCAGGTGTGGTTGTCATGACGTGCGCTTATGATCAGGTGTGGATGTCATCAGGTGTGGATGTCATCAGGTTTGGATGTCATCGGGTGGTTATATCACATGCCGTTACAGTGCTCCAAACAAAACCTTTTATCACTGATCTGCAACTTTCACGAAATGAGCGTTCCCTATCGTGAACAATAAGCCGGTCCAGGTAATTTACTTGTTCTGAAGAACTGCTAGTACAACAGTAACATAAAAACCAGTATATTTAAACACGAAAGTATTACTTCCATGTTATACTTTCACTTTGAGATTGTGCTTGAAACAATCTCGAATATATAAACAAATAATAAACCTATAGAAATTCTAGTGCAATCAGTAAAGAGGGACAAACGTCTGGTACGATTCTTCTTCGTACGCAGTCAGACAGTAACCATTATTTTTTCGAAAAAAGAGGCGGTCATCCTGAGGCTGTCGCCACTGCCATAGAGCTTGTCTTGCAGTGCCACTGGTGATGGCCACATCTGCTCTCTCTGATCCTCGTACGTCGGGCAGTTCTGCAGCAGATGTTCAGCGGTCATTTTACCAGTACCGCACGGGCATTCGTCGGTACCACCTATCTTCAGTTTGTTGAATAGGTGGTACCTCAGTCTATTGTGGCCAGTGCGAAGTCTGAAGACAACGACCTGCTCTCTTCGGTTCAACTGGTAATAGGCATCGTTTTTGGTGTAACCAGTATGTTCGGTTTCCCATTTGGTCATGTATCTGGCTTTAATAAGCCGTTTTGACTCTTCGTACGTCATACTAGTATCTGTTTGTGGTAGTCTTGTACCTTCTTTTGCCAGTCTGTCTGCCTCCTCGTTGCCTTGGATGTTGCAGTGCGATGGGACCCACTGTACCACTACCCTTTTTGGTGCGGACTGCTGGCACAGTTTGCAGAGTGCTGCTCTTAAGTCATTAAGCTCAGTGTTTTTCTGGCTTCTTAGCGCTGCGACTACGGCGAGAGCATCTGTAAGCAGGACTATATGGCTTTCATTTTCATTGTGTGTCACCATTTCTTCCACTGCCGCCCTCAGTGCCTCTGCCTCCGCTCTGAAATTGCTTGTGAACTTACCAGTAGCGAATGTCAGTGTTATTTTTCTGCCATTTGGTAGGTTCAGGAATGCTCCTGCCCCTCCGTTCTGTGTAGTGTTTGTTACAGAACCGTCGGTGTATGCATGGATCCAGTCCATGCTTGGGTAGCTTTTCGATATGAAGCTTAGGGTAGTATCTCTCCTTTCTTTTTCAGTCTGGCAGTTTTTGTTTGCAATACCTGGTATATTTTCTACCACCTCTGGAAATATATCCTGCCTACAGGTAGGTTTTCGCACAGTAGTGATTGGTTTTGGTGTTGTTAGTGCGTTTATGGGATCTTCGTGCATCTTTGCTTTGGCTATTTCTGCAAAGTTTCTCCGCTTTAGTTTCCCATTTCCCAAATTGTTTAGTCTCTGGTGCATTGGATGGTCAGTCAGTCTTCGGAGCTTCTCTGCCTGCAGCTGGGCTCTGCAGTCTCTTCTATCAGTCATGGATTGCAGTTTTGTAATCTTTTCAAGTTCTACTATTGGCGTTGACTTCATGCCTCCTGTTATAACTCTCATGGCTTGGTTTTGAAGTTTGCTAACTTTATCGAAGTTCGCCTTGGCTGCTGTTGTCCATGCCGCAATGCCATACTCGAGAACTGGTCTCACTCTTTCAGTGTACAGTTTCTTTAGTATGCCTTCGTCTGCTCCCCAGCTTGTGCCAGCAAGTTTCCTCATGATTGCCATTCTTTCTCTGGCTCTCATTCGGTTTCTCTCAATCTGACTTTTCCATGTCATGCGCCGATCAAATGTGACTCCCAGATAGGTTGGGTTGTCGTTTGGCTGCAGGAATTTGCCATTTAGACTTAATTTGGTATTTTGGAGTTTTAATGAAAGCGAGAATATTGTGCATGTGGTTTTCTCCTCGTTTATTTTGACCAGCCATGAGTTCGCCCACTCTTCCAGCGATGTTAGGGCCGTCTGCATCCGATTTCTTGCTATGGTGAGATTCTTTTTAGAGGTCCACATAGCCAGATCGTCTGCAAACATTGAGCTATGGACTCTCCTTGGTATATTCTCTGTAATGTCGTTTATATATACCAGGAAGAGTGTGGGTGACAGTACTCCCCCTTGGGGTACTCCCTGCTCGAGTGTCACCTTTTTGCTCATCTGCCCTTGTACTTGGACTCTGGCCGTTCTTTGTTTGAGGTAGTGGTTGATCCACTTGTACATTTTCCCACAAACGTCACTTCTTCTTAGCTTGACTCTAAGTCCGTCTTTCCAGACTTTGTCAAATGCCTTTTCCAGATCCACCCAAACAGCTACTGTGTGTTTCTGTGCCTGGTAGGCATCTTCTATTTCCTGGGCTATGAGGATGACCTGGTCCTCTGTGGATCTGTGCTGTCTAAAGCCGGCTTGCTGTGGAATTAGTATTCGTTTTTCTTCCAGATGCCACATCAGTCTGGTGTTTATCATACGTTCCATCAGCTTGCCGACACAGCTCAGTAGGCTGATGGGCATGTATCCATTTGGATCTGTTTTGTCCTTTCCTGTTTTTGGTACTGGTACCAGTATTGCGTCTTTCCATGCCTGGGGTACAATTCCCCTTTTCCAGCTTTGGTTCAGGACCGATAGCAGTTTCTCCTTCGCTGTTTGGCCCAGCCCCATCAGCATTTCGTTTGTTATCCCGTCTTTTCCGGGAGATTTCCTTTTCTTTAATGTTCTCATAGCCTCTTCCATTTCGCGCATTGTTACTTTGGCCATCATGTGCTCTTCAGGTGCCGTATTCATGTTGTCGTGCCCCTTTAGCTCTGCGCTAATGGCTGTATGCTTATCTGCAGGGACCTCGATTTTGGTTTGCTCTGGCATAGTGGTCGACAAAAGCGTTTGCGGCTTTCTTACCTGTGATCAAGTTGTCGCCCTGCTTGATGGTGATATGTTTGTTTGACGGGGTTTCGTCGTTCATGGCTCTGACTAGCTTCCATAGCTTGTTCCTGTCTTTGTCCAGGTTTAGGCTTTCCGTTTTATTTTTCCAGCTTTCTCTTGCTGTTTGCTTGAGAGTGTGTTTGAAATTCGCCGTGGCGGCTTTGAGGGCGATGTTTGCCTACATGGATTGTTCTCGCTCTGCCATGTTCCTAGCATTTGTTCCTGCGTCTTCCGCTTTCTGCAACTCATCATTCCAGTAGGGCTTATAGTTTTTCCTAGCTCCTCTTGTGATGGTTTCAGTGGCAGCTTGCATTATTGCCTTGCTTAGGCTTTCCACCATGGGCTTCATTTTGTTATTTCGTGTGTTGATGGTTTCACACAGCCCATCTGTCAGGATTGCAAATCTGTCCCAGTCGGCTCGTTTGTAATTCCAACGTGGGAGAGGTTTTGTTTCATGTGGGCCTACTTCCATGTCAATGGTTAGCCTGATCGGCCTGTGGTCGCTACCTGCCAGTTGGTTTAGCACCTGGCGGTCTATTTTATGGTGTATGTCCTGTGTGGAGAAGGCCAAATCTGGAGTCGAGGTGGTATGCCATGTTCTTGAATAGAAGCTAGGGCTATCCTCCGGCCTATTGATTAGGGAGAGATTTGCATCTATCTCCCAATCTTCCACTTCGTCACCTCTGCTGCCGTGTCAGAGTATCCCCATCTCTCCGAGTGGCTGTTGAAATCTCCAACTACTATGCAGTTGGAGTCTCTGACCTGCATACTCGAGAGCGATAGGTACGATTCAATAGAGGGTGTGTTCTGACAAGTCGTACTTTAAGGTTAATTCAACTGTTCATTCACAGTGGGTCAAAAGGTGTCTCAAAAAGCCATCTCGCGCTGTCTCATTTTGTTTACGAAATCAGTTATGTATCAGTCTTTTCAATCCTGGTCTCCGTGTCATTACTTAAATACACGACACATGTGAAAACACACACACACACACACACACATAGCAAACAAAACCTCTTGATAAGCTTAGCTACCATTTACACGTATTTCCATTTGAGAGCCGTAACAGGGATTCGGGAAATGGGGTCACCAATACAGGTAGCCTCTCTATATGAAACATTTGTCAATATATGCATGTACTCTTAATGAGGTCCTTCTATCACACTTTCCTTGTGCACGATAAGGTTGCGAGTCCCACGCACAACACTACTCAGTCATCTTTGGCGGCATGACTAGCAAGATGCATTGTGCCTATTCTTTGCTGCTCCAAGAAGGGACACTTGAGCGTCACGAGGGTCACAATGTCTTGCTGTTTATCAGATGCGTTGTTTCTGCTCTAAACGTCATCATGTTAACCTGCACGTACGAGCCAGTTTGTAGGACTCTCTTGACCCCCGTTGGTTAGTGGAGATGGTAGGTCTGCCAAGACTTTGCTACCAGCTCGGCATTGCACTGAGATGAGCGTATACAAAGTAGCATTGTACTGAGATGAGCGTATACAAAGTAGCATTGTACTGAAATGAGCGTATACAAAGTAGCATTGTACTACAACGAGAAGGCACAACTCAGCTATGTACTACAATGAGAAGGCTTTGTTTTATGATCAATTTATCCCATGCCCTATTGCATGTCTTAAATGTGGCGGAACTGTTGGACGCATACTTCCCTAGGCCCCTTGGGTTGGTGAAGATAGTAGACCATTAGGACTCCGGTACCAGCTCGTACTTATGTCAGCATTGCACTGTGCTGAGTGTGTTAAACCCAGAATTGCATTGCACTGTGTTGAACATGACTTATGCCCAGGTTAGTCATGTTCATCCTTACGCCCTCCCCCTGGTAATTAAGAAGAACTGATGTAACCTGTCACCAGAAACACGTTGCCAAGACAACTCAGCCCTAGTAGCTTAGAGCAACTTATGACGCCTGCCATGATCATCTTTATTCCAGTTGGATCATGTTTTAGGCACTTTGTAACAATCCAGCCAGTCTCATGTATCTGTGTCATTCAGTTTGACACCCGAAAGAGTTGTTGGAAACTGGATTGGTGTACTCACCTACGGAGAAGCAGAGGACGAGTACTAATATTCGGTGAACATTTGGCTTTGGATCCCATGTTGAGCCAGTCAATTCTCAGATATTATTTCTGACATATATCTTCCGTTTGCTTCCTGACAGTGTATTGAGTAGGACAGTGTGAGATCCAACTTTATTCTCAGGTATTGGGGTGGGGTGTGGTGGGGTGGGGGAGGGGAACGGGCCGTGCTGTGTTCCAGCCCATGTTCTTGCCTTGGGTTGATGTGATTTGGTGGCAATATAAGACAACAACATGAGGAGCGCTTATCAACCTCTTCAAAATTATTTCCTATGGACCAACTGGACCGACTTAGTCAAGCGAAGCCTCGAAGTATTCTTTGCACGTTGGCTTCCATCAGAACATTTTCATTCATCTGTTATAACGACTTTCTGGATTCTTACCATTCTCAACAACAATATCACTTATATGACATATATTTATATCTAATGTATTCTCCATGATTTATTTCAATGTAACTGTACTTGATATCTGTAAACTGAATACTTTATTTTGCTTCTTTAGATAAAGGTGTTTTATTTTTAAACAAACGATTATTTATCTGCAGCAGTTTTCAGATTGTTTAATGTGCTATATCAGTACTGACAGTTTCATGATGTCCTGCATGCAACCTTCGCCTTGCAGGCACACACAAACTCTTCTAGTCCCGCAGACACACACAAACTCTGTTAGTCCTGCAGGCACACACACAAACTCTTCTAGTCCCGCAGACACACACAAACTCTGTTAGTCCTGCAGGCACACACAAACTCTTCTAGTCCCGCAGACACACACAAACTCTGTTAGTCCTGCAGGCACACACACAAACTCTTCTAGTCCCGCAGACACACACAAACTCTGTTAGTCCTGCAGGCACACACACAAACTCTTCTAGTCCCGCAGACACACACAAACTCTGTTAGTCCTGCAGGCACACACACAAACTCTTCTAGTCCCGCAGACACACACAAACTCTGTTAGTCCTGCAGGCACACACACAAACTCTTCTAGTCCCGCAGACACACACAAACTCTGTTAGTCCTGCAGGCACACACACAAACTCTTCTAGTCCCGCAGACACACACAAACTCTGTTAGTCCTGCAGGCACACACACAAACTCTTCTAGTCCCGCAGACACACACAAACTCTGTTAGTCCTGCAGGCACACACACAAACTCTTCTAGTCCCGCAGACACACACAAACTCTGTTAGTCCTGCAGGCACACACACAAACTCTTCTAGTCCTACAGGCACACACAAACTCTTCTAGTCCTGCAGGCACACACACAAACTCTTCTAGTCCTGCAGGCACACACAAACTCTTCTAGTCCCACAGACACACACAAACTCTGTTAGTCTCGTAGGCACACACAAACTCAGTTAGTCCCGCAGACACACACAAACTCTGTTAGTCTCGCAGACACACACAAACTCTGTTAGTCCCGCAGGCACACACAAACTCTGTTAGTCCCGCAGGCACACACAAACTCTGTTAGTCCCGTAGACACACACAAACTCTTCTAGTCCTGCAGGCACACACAAACTCTGTTAGTCCCGCAGACACACAAACTCTTCTAGTCCCTCACACAAACACACAAACTGTGTTAGTCCCGCAGGCACACACACACTCTTCTAGTCCCGCAGAAAAAAACACACACACACACACACTCTGTTAGTCCCGTAGATACATACACACTCTGTTAGTCCCATAGATACATACACACACTGTTAGTACCTTGCCACTGTACGAACATTTCATGCAAGCCAGTGATACTAATACACTATACAGCATCCATCAGAGTTGCAGAATGGTTGAGCAGTCACGACAAATATTCATGGTTAGATCTCTATTTTGAAAATGATTTTAGTCGATACTGCTGTAAATTAGTACTTGACATATTGTTGGG
The DNA here is from genome assembly GCA_036924085.1 of Ariolimax columbianus. NCBI lineage: Eukaryota > Metazoa > Mollusca > Gastropoda > Stylommatophora > Arionidae > Ariolimax > Ariolimax columbianus. The sequence continues at coordinate 10,472,894 of JAVGWX010000004.1, forward strand.
GAAGAAGAGGCAGCGAGGAAGGAAGCTCGCCACCCAGCCTCATGAACAGCTGAGGCATTGTTCTAAACAATTCAGGTAAATAATGGAGCCTCATTCGAATATCCTTAGAGATAAAAAGAAAAACAAACAAACACGTGAATAAAATATGTTGTCTTGAGAAGTTTCTCTAGCTTGGTCTCTTCCATTAGATGGTTGAACTTTTCCATTCTTAAATCAATTGTTGCTTTCTAGTCCAGCACAAATCTCAAGTTATGTAAAACCAGCTGAAGGAAAGTCAGTCCCTTCTCACTTTTGTTTATTGTATGTGCCAATCAGCTCTACCACTCTCTCTCTCTCTCTATCTCTCTCTCTATATATATATATCGCTCTCTCTCTCTCTCTCTCTCTCTCTCTCTCTCTCTCTCTCTGACTTACAGAGTCAACCATGTCACGCCAATTCATTGATTACAAAATTATTCCTGTTTCTGTGTAAGCCTTGATCACTTTTGATTTCATTTAGTTGTCCACGCCAAGTAAACCTTCTCGTCATCCAAAACTTGGTGCCCAACTTCACAGCCTCCATATTTGTTCCCACAAAGAGGTTTCAGACTTCACATCATGGAGACGTGTCTTATCAAGAAGTCTGGCTTCTGCGCGAGTTCTCTCGTGATCAATGCCGATCTCAATTCTATGTACGCTCGAGATAGTTAGCTAGGCATGTACAGACAGATCGAAATAAACATATGTTCTGAGCAGACGTGAAGATATAAGTTAGTCTAACAGAGAGTAACATTGGATATATATATATATATATATATATATATATATATATATATATATATATATATAGATAGATATATAGATAGATAGATAGATGTATATATAGATAGATAGATAGATAGATAGATAGATAGATAGATAGATAGATAGATAGATAGATAGATAGATAGATAGATAGATAGATAGATAGATAGATAGATAGATAGATAGATAGATAATGTTTATTAAGTAGCTATCTCCCATGTATGCAAATTTTCGTTCCAGACAGAGCTCTCTACTTCATTCCATTCCAAGCCCTAACCCTATTCAACAGGCCACACAATAACTGCTGACATCTTTGTTTCAAATTCGCTTGGACTATAGTGACAAATAAAGCGGGAATATACGATTCCATTTTGTCGAGTGAAAATAAAAACCCGAATTATTTGAATATGTAATGGGAACGAACGAGATGACAGATTACGGACTTCGAATAGCAAAGCCAGATATATAAAATAATTATCGCTGGTAACGACATGCTCTGAGATTAATGTCAGTATTGATACTAGAAAGTGGACAAACCAGTTTTGGTGCCAATGTGTACAGCAAATATGCTTACGTAATCGTTGCAAGACAACCCGAGATGTAAATTTTTTATTGGTTGGTTTAGATGCAGGCAACCAGCTTATTCGCAGAGTCGTACACATTATAGAAATAATAGGCCCATTGTGACATAATCGTTTTGTAAGTGACGACTGAAGAAGGTTGTGATTGGGGCTGGCAACTTCATCATAAAATATTGTCGTTATATACCGCCATTACAAAATACAAGCTTCCTGTAAGGGGCAATCTGGAGTTAAAATCCATGCGTCACATTGGAGCATAAAGTAAGGTAGGTAGATAGTCCACTTAATCATCAACATGGTGCTTCACAAACTGTCCATGAACACGATGAGTGCCTGAGTGGCTACATGCAATGAGGATGATTTCTGTCCGATTTGACCTAACCAGGTGAAATGATGGACCGGGTCTTTCCCACTGTTGACGTCATTGGTCTGCTTCAAGAGTTGGAAGGCGAGAACACGTTCAAATAGGATCGAACAGCGACGGGTTGGAACGACGAAGAGTTCATCAGGCCACCTCGTCACGTGTGCCCAGGCTAACCCAGCTGATCGCAAGAATGCGCCTCTGGCTGCGTGCGCTGAAAGCGTTAATGTGTTGAGAACAGCCGAGAAGTATGAGGACGACCCACGATATGTAGATCTATTAGCTTGACTTTTAATGAAAGCCGCTGCTGATTCAACCTCAGAGCGGTCAGTCCATTGAGGCGGCAGTCGGACCGACTCTAAGAATGATATCCGGGTTGTCTTGTGAATCATAGTTTTGTTTGCTGGAACGGTAGATGAAATCCTCAGCGGAGTTGGCATGATTGCCATCGACAATAATTTCTGATGTTGTGCAATTGAAGCTTAGGCTTTGTATCTTGATTTTTGTTCTTGAGATATGGAGGCCTGATCTGATGCAACGTCTTCTATGTGCTAAGAGAGAGAGAGAGAGAGAGAGAGAGAGAGAGAGAGAGAGAGAGAGAGGAGAATGATCTAGAGAATGATGTCGATATATAGAGAGAATGATATACATGGATAACATGGTATATATAGAGAAAATGATATATATAAAGAATGATTTATAAAGAGTGAATGATATATAGAGATAATGATATATACATAGAGAGAATGATATTTAGAGAGAATGATATATATATCTAGAGAGAACATGATATATAGAGAGAATGATATACATGGATAACATGGTATATATAGAGAAAATGATATATATAAAGAATGATATATAAAGAGAGAATGATATATAGAGATAATGATATATACATAGAGAGAATGATATTTAGAGAGAATGATATACATATCTAGAGAGAAAATGATATATAGAGAGAATGATATATATATATATATATATATATATATATATATATATATATATATATATATATATATATATATAAAATGATATATATATAGAGAATGAAAGAGTTCCCAATTAGAAATAACACACGGTAGCTGAAGAACCTGCTGCAAAAATCATGGGAACAACGAGAAAACTAGGAAGGGTATTTTCTCAATCCCTTTGTTAAATGACACAGTTCAGAAATGAATCGAAGGTGTATTAGCCAGCATCAAGTAACAGTTATTAGAAAGAGTTCGCATGGTAATCCCACCACCCCACCCCCACCACCCCACCCCCACACTTCCTCTACTTTGCAATTGGACGAAAGCACTGACATAACAATCAAAGCTACCTTAATGTGCTCCGTTAGATATGAGACCCATAAAACATTATTTCGTTGACTTCCTGTTCTTCTCTTCCTTGGCGTACACTACAACTGGAGAAGTATTTAACAGTTTCAATGAGTTCATCCCATATAAAGAAATGCCTTGGAATTAGCACTATCAGAACACGTACAATGTCTGGAAAGTTTTCTGGACTTGTATCGCACATTTAGGAAATCACACTGCCGAAGACGGATGTGTCGGACCGAAAGGTGCAAATATCGCAGCCAAGCTGTAAACTAGCGACACAACGCATTCCATTCTCTGGACTACATCCTGCTACTTCCAAAGTCCTGTTCTGGACTTGGTAGCGGGAGATTGAGAATGAACGCAGAAGAATAAGAAGAAGAAGGAAATCATACCGTCGGTGGCTTGGTAACCTTGCTGCATACACAGGGAGGGAAAGATTCATTGCTTAGAAGATACCAGAAAAACTAAAACAGACATTGAATGATTCAGTAAAATTGGTCAATTTTCATAAAAAGCTAATGACTTAATTGAAGATTTTGTTTAGCTACTCTGCAAAGATATGGACAGTGAACATCAACTTTTATTCCACTGAAGTTTGTTGGCTATCGCAAGGTAAAGTTTCTTTCTCGAGTTTGGGAATTGAGAAACTAGGTCAAAAAATTCATCAATGTGCAGCAATTTCACATCAGCGATCTCGTATGACAGATTTTTCTGGTTAGTAAAATTATCATATTTCTCAAATATCTTCACTCATTTAAATATGTTTCAGTTAAATCTTCCAGGAGAAATTAATGCTTAAGTTCAAGACAAGATTAAAGCAATTATTAAAAAGTTGGATGTGCCGCATCATCGCATATTAACATCGTACATATGAGATATTTCCAAACTTCACAAATATTCTTGGTTCCACCAACGAAGATTTGTCCGTGTCACATCACGTATCGTCCAACATTTGAAAGATTTGCTACATAGTTTTAAAGAATATTTTCCTGTTACTGATGCAAGCAACGACTGGGTTAGAGATTCATTTTTCAGTTAATGCGTATGAGGTAGAAGAGGGGTTAACAGAAGAAGAGAAAGACAAGTACAGAAACATGTTCACGGTTTGGGCTCTGAAAATACAGTTCAAGGAACAGTCCTTTGCAAATTTATGGACTCACTTACAGTGATATTTTCGAGAACAATCTAAGAGATCTTTGAAATTATTCAAACCTTTTGTAACGGAATACTTGTGTGAAAAAATCATTATCTGCTCTTGTTTACCTTAAAAATAAATATAACAATTGTTTGAAAAACGTAGTGCCAGAACTCAGAATATAAGTTTCAGCTACTCACCCCGACAAAACAAGGGATGTAACTGAACTACAGTCTCAGTCTGTCTCATGATAGAAATGCAAAAGTTCAATTGAATATTTACAACCAATTTTGACACCTGAGGATTTAAATAAACATATCGAGTAGCGATAAAACTGAATCAGAAATATATCTCAATAAATATCATGCGATTTAAAGGGAACATAATTAGACATCGCTTCGTCCTCTCACTGTGGACACTATAAATTTGTATTTAAATGTTTTTGTTGCTTATCAACTGATTATACTTTCCTAGATTGTGCAAATATGGATATGTAATGGAAATACATTAGTAGTGTGAGTTGTAGATGTAGAGGATTTACTCAAATTGGACGATTAGAAAAAATTATATTTTTGTTACGTTTTCTTGTTTATTAATTCCATCAACATTTTCAATTGCAGACATTGTTTGCTGTTGTAAATGCGCAGATAATTCATCTCGGAACATTTTCATATTTGTACCATTGATAATATATACCATTGATAATATGTACCATTATGGGCGTCCGAGCTACCGGCAACACAAACATATTTAAATTGAGGTCCAAGGTAACGAAACGGTTCAGAACCGATTTTTATAGAGAATAAAAGAGAGATGCATTAACAGCCTGTTGGTTGATCTACTCGTGTAAGTGCTCGCTGTGAAGGCCTTGTAGCTGAACCTACCACCCATTTCACGATCATCATCATCATCACCATAATCAACTGACGATATACCACAAGGTGTTGAACATTTATTTCATTCCATTGTGTTTCTGACACAACAACACTTCAGATAACACTTTTGTCTGTCCATCTTCTGAGCTGTATCATTATAGATCTTGTTGCTCCGTCTTTCTCTTGTTGATTTTATCCTAGATCTTTCGGATTGTTTCAAGGTTTTCTAGTCGTCTTGTCAGGACTTGTGTTCAATACACCTTGTCTGCCTTATTACTATAATTATCAGTGCTATATTAAATATGAAATATCTTGATTGGACTACTTATCTGTCCAGTATATACATCACGTTGTTGGCCGATCGTACGTCACATTGTACTTGTTTGATATCGTATCTCATTTATCTGTGATGACGGCCGACCGAAGATATCAGCTACGTCAACGTTCCAAACGGACACAAACAGCAACAAGAATTATATAAGTAGGTCATTAATCACTATCCCTACTAGCTGTACTTTATCACTGGAAATAGGAAAATGTCGCCGGAACAGTTACTTTAGCAAACCTGTTTGTGAATAAAGACATTAGCATATTACGTAAGCATTGCCAGATGAGTTAAAAGAAACTGATTCAGTATCCAGTCTAATATACCAAGAAGATTTTCTTTTTACTGGTACCAAGCTGCATATCAAAACAAATAGTTGTTAACATTTTGTCGCCCTATTGACGAAGCGAGCTTACATACCCGACGAATGTTCAGTGATCCGTGCAATATATTGGTTACATAAGTTCAAGGCCGTATCAATTTATGTATGTGATTGCGGTGCTGCTGTAGCGATTCCTGGGCTCTATTTCACCAATGACGTCAATGGTGGTTGTTGAATGCGCAACAAACCGTACATGTGTGGGAAAAGACGTCTTCTAATACTAAAGAACTTATATCAGGGTTGACTTAGCCGTCACGTGTGTCAGGCGATATGTGCTGATGCAAAGATTTGCTATTTTGGCAAGGTTTTTCAATATTCTTTTGTTTCTCATTTATTTTGCGGATATGGTTTGCATGTGTCTATTTGTAACACTGACAGACGGGTAAGCTAAGTTCTGTTAAAAAAACGTTTCATATACTAAGATTTTAGGGATGACGGACAGAAAAGAGAAACCGCTGATGCTGGCAACGATGTGTTAGCAGGATTCTCGTTATAAGATAGACTAACCGTAGTACCCGACTTTGCACGTGTAATAACATCATTTTCAGATAGGTTGGAATTAGCGACAATCTTGGAATAAAAACATTTCCCCCTCTGCGGGCTCCTTTCACAATTGTGGTCTGAATTACGCACATTTCTACCCTCTTTTAATCCGCCCATCATCATCAGGTGCGATCATAGATCTCCACCTCCTCTAGTCATGTCAATCGCTTTCCCGTTCCTCCGTTGATCGTCTCTCCTACCATTTCTTCGAGCTGTCTAATATTTTCTATCTATGCCTCACTCTGCCACTCTTCCTAGTTATTGTGCCTTCGATCACCATGTTTTTAGACTCGCTATTTTCATGACGTGCTCAAAAAGGATGATTGCCTCGTGTAGATATTTGCTACAAGCTGTCTTTGTGCCTGAACCTTTCAAGCCCCATGTTATTAGCTGTCTTTGCTGTCCATGGAATTTTCAACATACGGTCCATCTCTGCCACACTCTAACCACCCATTCCTCCCCCTAGGGAAAATATTTTTAATTCCAAAAATTTCGTTAATTCCATAAATACCTTAAAATTACAAAAAATCAGCTGATTACCTATTTGGTAATATCGACAGCAGCAGTATAGCAAGACTCAATAATTGGGTGACAATAACTGTTCTGAATGCAGCATCACAAAGCATCCCAAAGGGCAGTACAAAGTCGTACAAACCATTCTACACTAAAGAAATGAAAGTTGTTAAATCTGAAATAATTAAGCTAGAACAGCCCTTGAGAGAGCACCATCACAAGAATCAAAGATCCTCTACAATAAATTTTGTGCAAAGGTCAAACTCATAGTTAAGAATGCAAAACATTACAAATGGTCATCAACATGTGCGAAACTTGACCTAAAGCACAATGGGAAGAGAGCCTGGACATTGGTGGACAATTTGTCTAGAAACAAGAGGAGTGTCTGGGTAGTGATGGACAATTTGTCTGGAAATAGGAGGAGTGTCTGGGTAGTGATGGACAATTTGTCTGGAAATAGGAGGAGTGTCTGGGTAGTGATGGACAATTTGTCTGGAAATAGGAGGAGTGTCTGGGTAGTGATGGACAATTTGTCTGGAAATAGGAGGAGTGTCTGGGTAGTGATGGACAATTTGTCTGGAAATAGGAGGAGTGTCTGGGTAGTGATGGACAATTTGTCTGGAAATAGGAGGAGTGTCTGGGTAGTGATGGACAATTTGTCTGGAAATAGGAGGAGTGTCTGGGTAGTGATGGACAATTTGTCTGGAAATAGGAGGAGTGTCTGGGTAGTGATGGACAATTTGTCTGGAAATAGGAGGAGTGTCTGGGTAGTGATGGACAATTTGTCTGGAAATAGGAGGAGTGTCTGGGTAGTGATGGACAATTTGTCTGGAAATAGGAGGAGAACAAATCTGAAGCCAGTGATAGAAGGTAGAGGAATAATAACTGAAGACCATAAAAAAGCAGTGCACTTCAACCGGTACTTTGCCTCTGTGAACAGAGCACTTCAACCGGTACTTTGCATCTGTGAACAGAGCACTTTAACCGGTACTTTGTCTCTATGAACAGAGCACTTCAACCGATACTTTCTTCTGTGAACAGAACCCTTCAACCGGTACTTTCTTATGTGAACAGAGCCTTTCAATCGGTACTTTCTTCTGTGAACAGAGCCCTTCAATCGGTACTTTCTTCTGTGAACAGAGCCCTTCAATCGGTATTTTCTTTTGTGAACAGAGCACTTCAACCGGTACTTTCTTCTGTAAACAGTGCACTTCAACCAGTACTTTGCCTCTGTGAACAGTGCAGGAAAATTTTCTGAGTTGGACAAGGAATCTCTGGGACTCTTGAGATGATACACATGACTAGTCTGAGAGGATACATGTGACTAGTCTGAGATGATACACGTGGCTATTCTGACATGATGCACGTGACTAGTCTGGCATGATACACGTGCCTAGTCTGAGATGATACACGTGACTAGTCTGAGAGGATACAAGTGACTAGTCTGAGATGATACACGTGACTAGTCTGGCATGATACACGTGCCTAGTCTGAGAAGATACACGTGACTAGTCTGAGATGATACACGTGGCTATTCTGACATGATGCACGTGACTCGTCTGGCAAGATACACGTGACTAGTCTGAGAGGATACATGTGACTAGTCTGAGATGATACACATGACTAGTCTGACATGATAGACGGAACTAGCTATGTGTGCCTGATTAATTTCATCTGCCGATTGTATCTGCATGCACTCTAAGCCACTTGTACAAGAAGCGATGGTGACTCTAAACTAAGTGGGCCAGTTGATGTCTAGTAACTCATGAAAAATAAACATATAGATATACACAGACACAGACACTCATGCACACATACACACACGCCCACGTTCACGTTTCACGACATGTTTACGCTCCTGAAACTGCAGGTGTGATTTGAATCGTCCAAACAGAACGAACAAATCGTTGCCAGTATTTTAATGGTTTACACGTTAAGTCTTCATTTTTACATATTTATGATATGGCTTTCTATTATTTACATGTTATTTAATTTAAGCGCTTTTGGCAATATTTTATGGTTCGCTTAATAGATTAAATTATACTCATATTTAATTATAAAAAAATCTTTTAGTTTTTAATGACATGTTGGTTTCTGCGTGTGAACATTGTGAGGAGATAATAATAAATCAGTTGAATAGATATATGACTGTCGCTGCAAATAATCGGACACAAGCTACCTTTAGTCGTTACCCTATGCTTCGGCCGGGAAGACATGACTGTTGTTAGGCTAAAAGTACATTTTCTTGTCATGTAAGACTTAATATGTCTGCAGCATTGTCTTCTACAAGACAATAGTCGGACAGAAATGTCTGATCTCTCCAACACGTAATTGTTGAATGAAACGTCAGTTCCTGTTGGTTAAAGTCGTGTGTTTGAATGCGTCACTCCTGGATCAAGATTGTGAGCAGCGCGTGAGCTGCAGCAGTCAGCGACCCAAGGCTGACTGCACACGTTAGGATCAGCGAGCTAGAACTGCCAAAACCCTTCTACATCTCCACGAGGTGATCCTGGATGCCACGCTGCAACAGTGTAGACTGGATAAGGAGGAGGGATCGAAGGTAGACTCGCTAGGGAGGAGGGATCGAAGAGGGTAGACTGGCTAGGGAGGAGGGATCGAAGAGGATAGACTGGCTAGGGAGGAGGGATCGAAGTGGGTAGACTGGTTAAGGAGAAGGGTTCGAAGCGGGTAGACTGGCTAGGGAGGAGGGATCGAAGTTAGACTGGCTAGGGAGGAGGGATCGAGGGATCGAAGAGGGTAGACTGGCTAGGGAGGAGGGATCGAAGGTAGACTGGCTAGGGAGGAGGGATCGAAGTGGGTAGACTGGTTAAGGAGAAGGGTTCGAAGCGGGTAGACTGGCTAGGGAGGAGGGATCGAAGTTAGACTGGCTAGGGAGGAGGGATCGAGGGATCGAAGAGGGTAGACTGGCTAGGGAGGAGGGATCGAAGGTAGACTGGCTAGGGAGGAGGGATCGAAGTGGGTAGACTGGTTAAGGAGAAGGGTTCGAAGCGGGTAGACTGGCTAGGGAGGAGGGATCGAAGTTAGACTGGCTAGGGAGGAGGGATCGAGGGATCGAAGAGGGTAGACTGGCTAGGGAGGAGGGATCGAAGGTAGACTGGCTAGGGAGGAGGGATCGAAGTGGGTAGACTGGTTAAGGAGAAGGGTTCGAAGCGGGTAGACTGGCTAGGGAGGAGGGATCGAAGTTAGACTGGCTAGGGAGGAGGGATCGAGGGATCGAAGAGGGTAGACTGGCTAGGGAGGAGGGATCGAATGTAGACTGGCTAGGGAGGAGGGATCGAAGTGGGTAGACTGGTTAAGGAGAAGGGTTCGAAGCGGGTAGACTGGCTAGGGAGGAGGGATCGAAGTTAGACTGGCTAGGGAGGAGGGATCGAGGGATCGAAGAGGGTAGACTGGCTAGGGAGGCAGACTGGCTAGGGAGGTAGACTGGCTAGGGAGGTAGACTGGTTAGGGAGGTAGACTGGCTATGCAGGTAGACTGGCTAGTGAGAAGGGATCGGAGAGGGTAGACTGGCTAGGAATGTAGACTGGCAATGCAGGTAGACTGGCTAGTGAGAAGGGATCGGAGAGGGTAGACTGGCTAGGAAGGTAGATTGGCTATAGAGGAGGGATCGAAAAGGGTAGACTGGCTAGGTAGGTAGATTGGCTATAGAGGAGGGATCGAAAAGGGTAGACTGGCTAGGTAGGTAGACTGGCTAGGGAGGTAGACTGGCTAGGGAGGTAGACTGGCTAGGGAGGTAGACTGGCTAGGGAGGTAGACTGGCTAGGGAGAAGGGATCGAAGAGGGTAGACTGGCTAGGGAGGAGGGATCGAAGAGGGTAGACTGGCTAGGGAGGTAGACTGGCTATTGAGGTAGAATGGCTAGGGAGGTAGACTGGCTAGGGAGAAGGGATCGAAGAGGGTAGACTGGCTAGGGAGGAGGGATCGAAGAGGGTAGACTGGCTAGGGAGGTAGACTGGCTATTGAGGTAGAATGGCTAGGGAGGTAGACTGGCTAGGGAGGTAGACTGACTAGGGAGAAGGGATCGAAGAGGGAAAGCTAACCCGGTAACCAAAAATGCCTGCTGAAGTCGAATGTTTTTTGCAGTCAAATTGTAAACGGACAACATCCTGCAACTTGTAAAGCCCTCGAGAGCTTGGTAGCGGTAGTTTGACAACGAACGAACAAAGATGAAGGAGATGCGACACTCCTCGTAGTAAAATTCTCATCTGCTTACTTGTGTTAAATGATGTTTTTTAAAGTACTAACATCTACCGTGACAGATTTGGTAGTAACGCTGGGTAGCACAATAAGACAGTTTTTCTAGGAGACAACGGTGACGACCACTGCGGATTTGCATGTAGGTTGGGGACAAACAAATACGGGATAGTTGAGATGGTGGGTGGTGGTGGTGGAGGGGGGGGGGGAGGAGCAGCCTCCTAAAAACGCTTGCTGAAAACGGAGATCCACATGGCTCATTGAACGGCGCAGCCCGGCTCATGAATACAGCCACAGGCATTACTTTCTTGGAGCCATTCATGTCCGTTCGTCTTCCTCTTTTTCTTCGACCGTCCTCCTGAGAAAGACGTTGTGACGTTTGCGTCGTAGTTTACAGGGAGGCGAACAATATAATCCATCTCATGAAGACAGCCACAGACTTTTTTTGGAGTCACTGATCTTCGAGTTAGATGTTTAACCATGAAGGAAAAGAAAAAATGAGAAAGATCAAAAGTGAAGATTTTTCACTTTTATAAAACCAGCAAAGCAATTTCCGACTAAAAAGTTGATAAACGAGACATCGATAGCGGACATGGACCCATGATCCTGTTTATCACACAACGAGCACTTTCAACAGATACCAAAACAAAAACAAAAATAAAATTGCTGCCAAATAGCAGTACCTGATGCAAAACAAAGTGATTGAGAACTAGATAATTCAGTTTTGCTAGAAATACGAGGCGTGCTCAAATTTCACCGAACATAATTGCACCAAGTAAACATAAGTACGATGCGCATAATGACGTCACTTCGGATGTAGACATCACATAGCAACGGTCAAGTTTGCAAAATTTTATTAGTCATCGACTCATAGTTTCCTCAGCAGACTGTTGAAAACATGGCGGGTGTGAAATACGGAATCAGTACAGAGTTGATCAGCGAGCGGTGATTCGGTTTCTAACAGCTGAGGATGTCGACCAGTTGACATTCGTCGCAGAATGCAGACAGTGTATGGTGACAAAAGTGTGTCGAAGACAACAGTGAAGAACTGGACAACGATGTTTAAAGAAGGACGTGAGTTAACGAAAGATCTTCCGAGACCAGGTCAGGCGACTATTATTGCGTCAGAATATGCCATCGCCAATATCGATGCAACAATTCGGATGGACCGTCGCCGGAGTTGACGCTCACCAGACTTTTGTCGCCATACACTGCTTGCATTCTTAGATGAATGTCTAGTGGTCGACATCCTTGAGCTGTTAGAAACCGAATCATCGCTCGCTGATCAACTCTGGACGGATTCCGTATCACACCCGCCATGCTCTCAATGGTCTGCTGAGGAAACTAGGAGTCGGAGGATAATAACATTTGGCAAACTCCATGTTAGTGTGTACTGTTTACATCAGAAGTGACGTCATCGTGCGAATCGTACGTATGTTCCCTTAATGCAGTTAGGTCCCGGTCTCATTTGAACAAGCCTCGTAGAAACGATATTTTTAATCTAGAATTTCGCCCGCCTTTTACTTCACAGGTGTGGTTGTGTTTTCGTCCAAATAACGAGTTTACTGTTCCAGTATTGCCCTCTTGCTGTCACCATACGAAGGAAAACATATCGCTCGCTGTCATCAGATCTATCTATACATGACATGACACACTTTAATAGAACAATTAAGAATGCAATACCACAGTTAAGAGAACGTATTAATCATTCATATAGCGTTTGCCTGCACTTCTCTCTCTGTGTTGGTAACCGCTAGACAGTTCAAGTGTTACAGTAACTGGGACAACGTAACACTAACAACACTTACACTAGTAGCACACTCAACATTTCAATGACAACACGAAACAGTCAGGCTAACTTACAACAGAAGCTCTGCGGTTTATAGGTTTTCGCAAACTAATTTATGTTTAAATGTTATCTGATATATGTGTACATTATAGCAACGCAGTTAACACACACAGTAGTCATTGTGTGCACACATCATTCATTAAACGACTAGAAATATCAACAATCAAACATATTTGGTTTCCCATTTGTTTGGCATGCCCCATTGTTGTATTGTGGCCCAAAACAGTTATCATTGTAAGTAAATTTCGCATGAGTACTTACAGTTTTACAGTACGTTATGGGCACACATACTAACACAGAGAAACACAGACATACACAGAAAGACATAAAGACATATACAGAGAAACACACATACATACAACGAGAGGCACACAGAAATAGACATAATGACACACAGACATACACAGAGAGACATAAAGACATACACAGAGAAACACACAGACATATAAAGAGAGGCACACACACATAGACATAATGACACACATACATACACAGAGAGACATAAAGACATACACAGAGAAACACACAGACATATAAAGAGAGGCACACACACATAGACATAATGACACACATACATACACAGAGACATACACAGATGTACACAGAGAGACGCACATACACAGAATTACTAACAGATACACACACACACACATAGACACCCATACACAGATAAACACACAGACATAAACAGGGAGACACACAGACAAAGAAAGAGACACACACACAAAGATAGACCCACAGAAATACACAGATAGAGACAGACATATACAGCGAGACACACATACATACACAGAGAGACACGCATACATACCCAGAGCGAGATACAGACATACACAGAGAGACACACATACATACACAGAAAGACACAGAGACAAACATAGACAGACACACATACACAGAGCGAGACACAGACATACACAGAGAGAAACACAGACGTACATAGAAAGACACACAGACATACACATAGAGAAACACTTGCAAATACAAATAGACACACATACACAGAGAGAGAGACAACCACAGAGTGACACACAGACATACACAGAGATAAACACAGACGTATAAAGAGAGACACACAGACATGCAGAGAGACACAACAGCATACAGAGAGAGACACCCAGACATACACATAGAAATATCCATACATACATAGAGACACACACATACATACATAAAGAGACACACAAACATACACAAAGAGACACATAGACATACATAGAGAGACACACAGTCCTACACAGAAATAAACATAGACATATACAGAGAGACACACAGACATACACAAAGAGACACACAGACAGGCAAACATTTAGACATTCACAGAGAGACACCCATGCGTACACAGAGAGACACATCGACAGACACAGCGAAGCACACAGAAATACACAGAGAGACACACAGACATACACAAAGAGACACAGAGACATACACAAAGAGACACACAGACATATAAAGAGAGACACAGACACATACACAGAGAGACACAGAGACATACACATAGAGACACCCAGACATACACAGAGAGACACCCATACATACACAGAGAAACACACAGAAATACACAGATAGACACACATACATACACAGAGAGACACACAAACATACAGAGAGACACACCCAGATATTTATGGAGACACACAGTCAGAAATAGGGATACACAGACTTACATAGAGAGACACACAGACAGAGAAACATTTACACATTCACAGAGAGGTACCCAGGCGTACAGAGAGACAACCTGACACACACAGAGAAACAAACAGAAATACACAGAAATACAGAGAGACACAGAGACATACACAGAGAGACACAGATACATATACAGAGAGACATCCCGACATACACATAGAGACACCCCGACAGCCACACAGAGAAACACACAGAAATACACACAGAGAAACACACAGACATACAGAGAGAGACACACATACATTTATAGAGACACACAGTCAGAAATAGGGAGACGCACTGACTTACACAGAGAGACACACAGACAAACACAAAGAGACACACAGACACACACAGAGACATACAGACAAACACAAAGAGACACTCGGACATACATAAAGAAACACACAGATATAGAGAGAGACACCCCGGCATACATAGAGACACAG
Source organism: Ariolimax columbianus (assembly GCA_036924085.1). NCBI lineage: Eukaryota > Metazoa > Mollusca > Gastropoda > Stylommatophora > Arionidae > Ariolimax > Ariolimax columbianus. Next base: position 10,487,900 of record JAVGWX010000004.1, read on the forward strand.
ACATACAGAGAGACACAGACATACAGATAGACACATAGACATACAGAGAGATACACAAACATACAGAGAGACATACAGACAACCAGAGAGACACACAAACATACAGAGATACATATATACATACAAATAGACACCACGGCATACAGAGTGACACACATACATACAGAGAGAGACATACACATACAGAGTGACACACATACACATACAGAGTATTGCTAAAGAACCATTGTGTGTGCTGAAATCAGATGTGAGTGGTCTGCCGGGGTCTTTCTGTATCACAAGTACAAGAATAGCACCACTGCCTCATATAGAGCATGTCGTAAGAGGCGACTAACTGTGGTACATTTTATAACACTAGCCATGGTTGGGTGGTTTGTTTAGAGCAGCATAGATGGTGCCTAGCAGGCTGCGGGTCTACTTTGATCTAGTGTTTGAGTCTATTAAGATAAACTCGCACATCGCTTAACCGCAAAATACAGCTGAGTATTAAGTTGCTCAAACCTATCCCGATAAACAAGAAATCCTTCTCTCGGCTACATCCAGCTCATACCACAGCTAGGACCTACACAGGGGTACCTGCCCCTGTAGAAGTACAGGTCGAATAAGAACTAAGAACAAGCTCTTCCACGCACTTTATGTTACTTACTGACTGTACTTCGTGTGTATTTAGCGGAATCTCGCTAGTACTTCCACATTTCCAAGTACTTCCCTCATGGTCGTGTGCCAATCCTATTAATACATTGTGGCAGATCCCACTATTTGCCCTGGCCGTTATTCTAGCTTAGAACATTATCACACTCATCCACATCATTCATGACCATACTAAGTAAATGACATATTACACAGCAGGTTATATAATACTCATACCAGAAAAATGAGTAGTGAAATTACAAACACAATACAATACATATCATCTTAACTAAGTATTCTATTATTATATATATATGTTAATATTAATATTAACTAAAGCGGAAATATTTTAAGCATTAGCTCTTGATGGAATTCCCAACTATCTAAAACCCGGTTCCAATACCTACTCACATCACACATACATCTATTTAACTGCATCCTCAACACACCTTATCAAAAACTTCCTCACTCAAATCCCCTCAGTCGGGCGATCTGGGCATATCTCGTTCACAATGTGTCCTGCTTACAACAGACGTTCAGATTATCTATTAATACAAAACTCACACATCTATTTGAGCGATCCTGTTCTATCACTAACATTCGTACAACAGTTTATCAATCGCTCCTCTATCTAAGTCGGTGAGCTAAACCAGACTCCTATCTACATTCACTCTCTCGCTCTCCTCTCCTCTCCATCCAGCCTCTCTCATCCAGCCTCCTCAGCTCAACTTTGTCTCGAGTTATATACATTCAAGCAGTATTAGAGCTGACCAATGGATCTAGGGGGATGGCTCTTTTCATTCGTTATTGGCACGAAATACTTTGCACACCTGTCACTCATCTATCGCAGCAGGCTCCGCTGCCAATACGTCTGTAACTCATTCTCCCACTACCCAAATCGGAACGCCAGTGGTCAGCTCCTACCTGTCCACATTATTTGCCCCAACTCTGTTTTTCTTTGTTGAGACGGTGAGTGACCTTGACACGCATTCAGGTAACTTTAAGCTTTAACATGTTCAGGTACCTTTGTTATCAGCAACCACATCACCCGTGTCCTAAACTCTCTTGCTCCGGCGGGAACTGTTACAACATATTTGTTTGTTATTTTTGTCGTTTTTGTTGTTTTTGTTGATTGAGTTCGCCTTATATCTCTATTGCCCAAGGCGGTGTGCGTTGCACTATGGTTTTTTTTCGCCTGTCGGCCCAGTACAACTGACTTCAGCATCCATTTTATGAAAGGGTCTGCTTCCTCCTGCGTTTTCTAAGGATTTGCTTCCCGGGGGTAAAGGCCGGTGCTGTGATCGGGATCGAACTCAGCACCTTCGGGTTGTGAGCCGTGTCACATGTATGTAGTTATAATGTTGATGACGATGTTGCGAACATGCTAAGATAGGACAGCTGGGACGAAACAAAAGCAATCAAACTGGATATCTTTATCACACCTGTGTAAAATACTTTAGTGCTATATACAATTAGGATATCAGACATCCAGATCAAATCAAATTGAGAAGAGGGTGGATATCTCGTTTGTGACGTTCTGGTTTTGGAGTCACTGTGAAGAACGGAAGAACGTACCAACGAGATTCCAGTGCATATATATACATATATATATATTATACACATATGTGTGTGTCTCTGTAGGTATTATATATATATATATATATATATATATATATATATATATATATATATATATATATATATATATGTATATATTATATATATATATAATATATAATTCTTCGTACTTTCGCTTGAAAATATAAATATATTTCTGAGATAGTGTCTCTTGTATAAACTTTACTGTTTCTTGTAACTTAACTTAACTTAACGTCTTTATATTAGTTTAGAATATTCTGCAGAATCTGTATACAAACAGTTTCTTGGAGGATAGTTAACCGATATGCTTTCATCTTAATAGACTCAAACAGAGCAAAGTAGAACCGCAGCCTGTTAGGCGCCATCTACGCTATTCTTAACAAACGACCTAATCTTGGTCGGTGTTATGCCTGTCACACAGTTACTCGCCTCCTACGACCTGCTCTCTGTGGGGCAATGGTGCTATTCTTGTCTATGTCATTCATAAAGACCACTCGGTCTCTTGTAGGTCTTATAGAGGTCCATAAAGTTGACATTCAAGTTTTGTTTCTATGGACCACTAACTCTTTCTCTGTATTTAATATTCAGGGCTGCTCTGCAGTATGAGCTCTGCTGTCTGAGGTGCATGTTAACATGTATACTTAACGGAGTTATCAATCTTCAATTCTTTGTACATATGCCTAGCTGCCGGGTGGTTGTATGCTGTTCTAAGGCACAAAACAAGTTTGTTCTTTTCTATTTATCTTATGATAATCACCTTGTGTTCATGTTGATGTGTTTCTGATTGCATTGATTATCGTTTTCTTCTGCTGGCATGTAATTGGAACATCCTTTTGGCGTCTGTGGCACCCTCCTTTGTCATTCGATCTGCTCTCTATTAACCCGGTATTCTACAATAAGGAGGCATTCACTGTAGGACAATCTTGCGCTGGAAACTCCATTAGACAGCAGCGCCTGTAGACCAGACAGTTTCTCAGAATGTATAGAATGATGATTTTGCATCTGCTAGAAATACTACAGGTTGTGGACCGACTGAGATTGGTGTCCAACAGTTTTTCAGTTGTCACCTTGATTTTCTAGATTTCTGCATCACAAAAATGACATAATTTCCCAGCTGGTACTCCAATTGTATCCTTAATGTTGTTTGGGTGTTATATGTATTCTCTCGCTCCTCCCTTCGTTGCTGTTTTCTGTGCTGAGCCAACTGGCACCAAAAGGTCTTGTGAATATTCTTCATCCAAGAAACAGAGATTCTGCCATACATTGTACACTGTTCTGTTCATCCTTATCTAACATTCCTTTCACTTTTGTTTGGCCACATATTGGTAGTCCATGTTCCTCTGTCCAATGGGTCTGTTCTGGCCCAGTCTTTAGATGGATATCAACTTCAGGTAGATCTGTAGTTTGTTTACTAAGTTGTTTAGCGAGGTACATAAAACAGCTTCATTTCAGTCGGCCTACTGCCAAATTATATCTCTCGTTGGATGGCTCGCATGCAGATGTACTTTTCTGCTTGTATCAGTACCTACATGTGTCTCTGCGCTCACATAGTGCTTGTGTCCTCAATATTATCTCGATCTTCACCATATGTGATGATTTCATTGCTTCCGTAATGTCTGTAAGCGCCCCATGCAGTCTAGGTTAACGATCCGTGTAAACGTGAGACAGCAGTATTACAGTTGATATGTTTGCAGTGGCCAGCCCATTACTTAGTTTACATGGGCTTGTCATCTATCCGATTTTTAAATATGGCGGTGCAATCCTTCAGATAAAGCCTAAAGGTCAAATGATGATATCATATTACATCTTCACCATTGTTATATATTGGAATGTATTGTATTGAGATGTAATGCAGGTAATGTAATATATTTAATTGAATTGCATTATATTGTATTGTACTGATGTTACAATTGTCGTGAGCTGAAATAAGAAGCCGATGGGCGTTACAAGCTGTTGTGACATGTTTGATGATGATTGGTCGTATGAGTTACAAGCTGTTGTGACATGTTTGATGGTGATTGGTCATATGAGTTACAAGCTGTTGTGACATGTTTGATGGTGATTGGTCATATGAGTTACAAGCTGTTGTGACATGTTTGGTGGTGATTGGTCATATGAGTTACAAGCTGTTGTGACATGTTTGATGGTGATTGGTCATATGAGTTACAAGCTGTTGTGACATGTTTGATGGTGATTGGTCATATGAGTTACAAGCTGTTGTGACATGTTTGGTGGTGATTGGTCATATGAGTACGAGATATGATGTCAAACAAACATGATTTAGACTAATCTTCTCGTCAACCTCAAAATCATCCCACCTGTATTTCTGCGGTAAGAGGAAGCCAGTTCACATTCCAGACATGCCCACTGATATCGTGTGATCGGTCATTTGGGGCGTATCCCTTTCTCGGGAGGGGCGCCGACATTCCCATATTCGCTGTCAATAAATCAAAACTCTTCAGCTCCCCGTAGAGCACAGGTATTCAGCAACTACATACAAAGTCGTGTCCGTCCGGACCCGGTAGCTATGTCTTCCCTCTTGTCTTTATGTTGTCTCAACCTTGAATTTTTGGTCTGTGCTACTTCTCTTGTTTCGAACTCGCTTACACAGGTGTGTTTCTGGTCTGTGCTACTTCTCTTGTTTCGAACTCGCTTACACAGGTGTGTTTTTGGTCTGTGCTACTTCTCTTGTTTCGAACTCGCTTACACAGGTGTGTTTTTGGTCTGTGCCACTTCTCTTGTTTCGAACTCGCTTACACAGATGAATTTTTGGTCTGTGCCACTTCTCTTGTTTCGAACTCGCTTACACAGGTGTGTTTTTGGTCTGTGCCACTTTTCTTGTTTCGAACTCGCTTACACAGGTGTATTTTTGGTCTGTGCTACTTCTCTTGTTTCGAACTCGCTTACACAGGTGTATTTTTGGCCTGTGCCACTTCTCTTGTTTCGAACTCGCTTACCCGAGTGTGTTTTTGGTCAGTGCTACTTAACTTATTTCGAACTCGCTTACACAGGTGAATTTTTGGTCTGTGCTACTTCTCTTGTTTCGAACTCGCTTACACAGGTGAATTTTTCGTCTGTGCCACTTCTCTTGTTTCGAGCTCGCTTACACAGGTGAATTTTTGGTCTGTGCCACTTCTCTTGTTTCGAACTCGCTTACATAGGTGTGTTTTTAGTCTGTGCTACTTCTCTTGTTTCGAACTCGCTTACACAGGTGTATTTTTGGTCTGTGCTACTTCTCTTGTTTCGAACTCGCTTACACAGGTGTATTTTTGGTCTGTGCTACTTCTCTTGTTTCGAACTCGCTTACACAGGTGAATTTTTGGTTTGTGCTACTTCTCTTGTTTCGAACTCGCTTACACAGGTGAATTTTTGGTCTGTGCTACTTCTCTTGTTTCGAACTCGCTTACACAGGTGAATTTTTGGTCTGTGCCACTTCTCTTGTTTCGAACTCGCTTACACAGGTGAATTTTTGGTCTGTGCCACTTCTCTTGTTTCGAACTCGCTTACACAGGTGAATTTTTGGTCTGTGCCACTTCTTTTGTTTCGAACTCGCTTACACAGGTGAATTTTTGGTCTGTGCCACTTCTCTTGTTTCGAACTCGCTTACACAGGTGAATTTTTGGTCTGTGCCACTTCTCTTGTTTCGAACTCGCTTACACAGGTGTGTTTTTGGTCTGTGCTACTTCTCTTGTTTCGAACTCGCTTACACAGGTGTATTTTTGGTCTGTGCCACTTCTCTTGTTTCGAACTCGCTTACACAGGTGTATTTCTGGTCTGTGCCACTTCTCTTGTTTCGAACTCGCTTACACATGTGTATTTTTGGTCTGTGCCACTTCTCTTGTTTCGAACTCGCTTACACAGGTGTATTTTTGGTCTGTGCCACTTCTCTTGTTTCGAACTCGCTTACACAGGTGTATTTTTGGTCTGTGCCACTTCTCTTGTTTCGAACTCGCTTACACAGGTGTATTTTTGGTCTGTGCCACTTCTCTTGTTTCGAACTCGCTTACCCGAGTGTGTTTTTGGTCAGTGCTACTTATCTTGTTTCGAACTCGCCTACACAGGTGTGTTTTTGGACTGTGCTACTTCTCTTGTCTCGAACTCCTTACCCAGTTCTGTTGTTGGTCTGTCTCTACTCTTTTTGCCTTTGGTGATTCCCGAACACAGACTGTAGTGTAATGTTGTCAACTAGTTTGCCTAATGTGCGCCCAGAACTCTCGGAACCCTTTCCTGGCATTATATTTCCCTAAAAAGGTCTTGTTCTTGTTCTTCACAACAGTTTCACATGAGTGATCACAGCATACCAATTCTCCTCTCTCTCTATCTCTCGCTTTCTTTCTCTCCATTCTGCGCATGCACCAATTTATAACATTTTTCTTTTTTCGTGGTTGTTGTTTGTTTTGTTATTCTCCATGTTTCAGATCCAGACAATACAACATATTTTTAAATTGGAGCTGAAGATTTTTTTGTTTGCGTTAGACTTAATTTTTTGTTATTTCCATGAGTTTTACAATGCAATGAAAGTTCCTCTCACCTTTTTGTAAATACTTATTGATATATTTATCTGTACCATCAACGTTGTCTCGTACTAAATTGTATGAATGATTCCACACCTAATGATTACTGTCCATCGCAAGCGATGATGGATACACCATCAGACGGTTTTATGATGTGATTACCGCTGTATGAGGATTATAGTGAGTTAGAATATGCGCTGGTCATCAATCTGACTCTCTTGACACGAGTAACCTTGGATCAGTGGCAAGACTATTTGTCGAGACGACTGGAGGTAACTCGAGATGCATGCACTCTGGTCTTACCTCCCGTGAGACCAGGGATCGCTTGAAACGTGCGGGATTTGATCGCCCACCGTTTCCGTTCATTGCTGTAAAAGGCTAAACACACACACACACACACACACACACACACTAAACACACACACACACACTAAACACACACACATATGAATGCATACATCCACACATACATACATAATTACATACATACATACAGTCACACACACACACATATACATGTATGCACACAAGGGGATTCCATGGCGAAGTGGTTAAGCCGTCGGCATCGTGATCAGGTGGTGGGGGTTTGACTCCGGACTCCGCCGTCTTTTTCACGGGTGCTTGATGCGGAATCCCCTGCATCTCGTAGTCACGCCCTAATCGTCTTGTCCTTGACTTGCCACTGGGGTCGGAGGGCTCGAGACGAGAGAGGGAGGATAAAAAGTAGCGCAGTTAATCCAACTAAAAATAGCGCTAGGAAAATAAATTCTGCCATCATCGTCTACGATGGACGGCGGGCTTTGTCTTTGCCTTTGTTTGTCTATACACCCACATATGCACACAGACACACATTTGCACCCACATATGCACCCACATATGCACCCACATATGCACACAGACACACATGTATATATATATAGTTATATAGCTTGTTATTCATTCAGGTTTGAAAATAATGTTAGATTAAAGGATTGACATCGATGTTTTGTATATCAACATAAACAGCCAGGACTGTCGCCACGTGAATCTTAGAAAGCAAAGAGAGGCCCGCTGCAGCCTGTTCAGAAAATTTTAAATGGCGACTAAACATGGCTGCTTCAGGAAATGTCAACAAAATTGTGTTTGACTAAAATTGCTTTTAAAATCGACAATTTAAAAACGCGCAATGTCCCTTGACTCAGGCTACGTGTAAAAGGCCAGCGTCAATAGTAGGCCTAAGGAGCGCAAGTGAATGTGTAGGTGAATGTGTAGGTGAATGTGTAGGTGTAACAGTAATATTATCTCAGTCGGGTTGGACAAGATGTAATTAGGTTGTGAAGGTGTAGGTCTAACAGTAATATTATCTCAGTCGGGTTGGACAAGATGTAATTAGGTTGTGAAGGTGTAGGTCTAACAGTAATATTATCTCAGTCGGGTTGGACAAGATGTAATTAGGTTGTGAAGGTGTAGGTCTAACAGTAATATTATCTCAGTCGGGTTGGACAAGATGTAATTAGGTTGTGAAGGTGTAGGTCTAACAGTCATCTTATTTTTCTTTTCTCCATTCTCTCTTCAGTAATCGCATTTAGTTCCCGCCTAAACATGGCAGTCCTTCCCATGCTTCTCTCATCGCCATACAGTTTATCTCACTACTGGCTTGGAGATTCCATATAGTAACTCTGCTTTGTCTGTTTGTTTTCCCACTATGGGCACATGTCTGTTTACCCAATTTGTAATTTGTTGAACAGACGACTTTTCCTTATGCCGTGATCTCCTTGCAGCCTGAATATTGTCCCTTGATCTCGTCTTGACAAATGGGTGTACGCTTCTGCGTGATGGGATCTTGGCTGTTCTCTGTGTCATTTCTCTTTGAAGTTACATTTAATCATTGTCTTTGTTTCTTCATATATATCTCTGTCTTCAGTTTGGATTTTGCCTCCTCCATCTTTTGCCAGCCTATCTGCCTCTTCATATATATATATATATCTTATAGTATGGCTTAGTTTGGCTTCGTTCCTTCTCAATCTCCCGCTACCAAACCCTGACACGGGCCTAAGTAGCAGAATATAGTCCAGAGAACGGAATGCGTAGTGTCGTAGTTTACAGCTTAACTGCGATATTTGCACCTTTCGGTACAACACATCCGACTTCAGCAAACATTTTTTGAGTGCAGACTTAGCATTCTCTTTTCGATCCCTTCTCCTTAGTCAGTCTGCTCTGTTGCAGCCTGTTATCCAGGATCACCGCATGGAGGTGTAGAAGGGTCTTGGCAGCTGTGGTTCGCTGGCCCTGACGCTAGCAGTCAGCTATGGGTCGCTGACCACTGCAGCTCATGCGCTGCTCATCTCTGGTTCGCTGGCCCTGACGCTAGCAGTCAGCTATGGGTCGCTGACCACTGCAGCTCATGTGCTGCTCAGCATCTTGATCCCGTATCTTATAGAACGCAGGCACATCTGTTGAGATTGTGGCTGATATTCGTGAATGCTGTCAAATCCGTTGTTTTTATGGTTTCTGGGGTCCATGGAAAACTATCTTGTCTGAGGCATGGTTAGTATTTTTTACGATAACTATTGAAGCTCTTCCCTTTTTCTCAGTCTCAGCTCTGATCATATTTGAGAATTTTTATGTGATCACTGAGAGATGGATTTCCTGTCCATTATTTAATTGTTATGTAAGCTACTTTTCCATTGTTCATAGATCTCATTGCTGATCCATCCCTGTATATGCAGATCTATTCTGTTGCTGAGTTTGTCCATTGAATATATTATAAAGCTATATTTTGGGGAACTGAGATGCTTCTCCGGTCGGGCACAATATGCTGACCAGAACGTCGGGTCAGGGTCGGGCACAACATACTGACTAGAACGTCGGGTCATGGTCGGGCACAATATACTGACCAGAACGTCGGGTCAGGGTCGGGCATAATATACTGGCCAGAACGTCGGGTCAGGGTCGGGCACAATATACTGACCAGAACGCCGGGTCAGGGTCGGGCAGAATATACTGGCCAGAACGTCGGGTCAGGGTCGGGCACAATATACTGACTAGAACGTCGGATCAGGGTCGGGCACAATATACTGACCAGAACGTCGGGTCAGGGTCGGGCAGAATATACTGACCAGAACGTCGGGTCAGGGTCGGGCACAATATACTGACCAGAACGCCGGGTCAGGGTCGGGCACAATATACTGACCAGAACGTCGGGTCAGGGTCGGGCAGAATATACTGACCAGAACGTAGGGTCAGGGTCGGGCACAATATACTGACCAGAACGTCGGGTCAGGGTCGGGCACAATATACTGACCAGAACGTCGGGTCAGGGTCGGGCATAATATACTGGCCAGAACGTCGGGTCAGGGTCGGGCACAATATACTGACTAGAACGTCGGATCAGGGTCGGGCACAATATACTGACCAGAACGTCGGGTCAGGGTCGGGCAGAATATACTGACCAGAACGTCGGGTCAGGGTCGGGCACAATATACTGACAAGAACGTCGGGTCAGGGTCGGGCAAAATATACTGACAAGAACGTCGGGTCAGGGTCGGGCACAATATACGGACCAGAACGTCGGGTCAGGGTCGGGCATAATATACTGGCCAGAACGTCGGGTCAGGGTCGGGCACAATATACTGACCAGAACGTCGGGTCAGGGTCGGACACAATATACTGACCAAGACCACTATCTCTCTTCCATGTAACGTTCCTTGGAAACAGGCTGTTTTCAATGTAGTCTGGCTGACAATGTATGGATCGACGTGATCCCCGAAGCAGTGAACATCACGCAGATGAAGCCAAGCATATCACAAACGCATATAGGACCGCGCTCCACTTTCATCAGCACGCTCGGGATAAGAGGAAAGCTACTACAACCCGCACAAAAGAGTGAACATACTCATTGTGGTCATTCAACAACAACAACAAAGCTATATGTTTTCTTTCTAGTTCTGTTTGGGTACCTCTTTTCATCACTTCTAGTACGAGGGGCGTTGAATTCAAACCTGGATTTCTTTGGTCAGGAAAACCTTTTTTTTCGATATAATCTCCTGCAACGTTTATGCACTTATCCCAGCGTTTAAGTAATACTTGAAAAACGTCAGCATAGAAAGATTTATCAGTATGTCTAGACGAATCCAGGACAGCCTATTTCACTTCGTCATCAGTGCTGAAATGCTGACCTTCCAGAAATTCTTTAGAAAGACTTAAATCACAACACGCTGTTTCATGCAAGCACTAACAGTGTTGTCCGCCATTTTAATTTATCTGTCACGTGATTGACGAATGGCAAGTGGGTCACTTAGAAGTAATAGGACACAAGTGGGTCACTTAGAAGTAATAGGACACAAGTGGGTCACTTAGAAGTAATAGGACACAAGTGGGTCACTTAGAAGTAATAGGACACAAGTGTTCCTAACCAATGATAGTAGTTCCAGCACGTTATAGCCCATACAGATAAAACTAGAACAAGTTTCGGTTTGATTTGAACGCCTATCGTATGTTGTCTATCAGCTATGGGAATCGTGTTCTCTTCAATGGTTGAAATATGCAGCATGCCTTTATGGACTTTATCTGTGTGAGGTCTGACATGAACAAGCTTTGTCCTGTTTTCTGGAGTCTGCCATATCCTTCCAGTCTTTTGTTCATCTGATAAATTTTGAGCTGTTTGAAATTTTCTGCCAGCTGTAATACTTTGTAATCTCTTCTGTCCTTCATGTGATTTTGATTTAGTTTCCTCATTTCTTTTGTTTGTGTTGATTTCATTGCTCACTTTTTCATTATAGTCATTCGTTGTTTTGCTTTTTATGTTCACATTTTTCAATTTGATTTGTCCGTGTTAATCTGATGTCCGGGGATCAAGATGCTGAGCAGCGCATGAGCTGCAGCGGTCAGCGACCCATAGCTGACTGCTAGCGTCAGGGCCAGCAAACCATAGCTGTCAAGACCCTTCTACACCTCCACGTGGTGATCCTGGATAACAGGCTGTAACAAGGCAGACTGGATAAGGAGAAGGCATCGAAGAGGGAATGCTAACCCGGTACTAAAAAAATGCTTGCTGAAGTCGGATGTGTTGGACCGAAAGGTGCAAATATCGCAGTTAAGCTGTAAACTACGACACAACGCATTCCGTTCTCTGGACTACATTCTGCTACTTAGACCCGTGTCAGGGCTTGGTAGCGGGAGATTGAGAACGAACGAAGCCAACCCAAGCGAAGCCAAGCCAAGCCAAACCTAGCCAAGCCAAGCCAAACCTAGCCAAGCCAACCCAAACCCAGCCAAGCCAACCCAAACCTAGCCAAACCAATCCAAACCTAGCCAAGCCAACCCAAACCTAGCCAAGCCAACCCTAACCTAGCCAACCCAACCCAAACCTAGCCAAGCCAAGCCAAACCTAGCCAAGCCAATCCAAACCTAGCCAAGCCAACCCAAACCTAGCCAAGCCAACCCAAACCTAGCCAAGCCAAACCTAGCCAACCCAAACCTAGCCAACATAAATCTAGCCAACCCAAACCTAGCCAACCCAAACCTAGCCAACCCAAAGCTAGCCAACCCAAACCTAGCCAACCCAAACCTAGCCAACTCAAACCTAGCCAAGCTAAGCCAAGCCAACCCAAACCTAGCCAACCCAAACCTACCCAAACCTAGCCAACCCAAACCTAGCCAACCCAAACCTAGCCAACCCAAACCTAGCCAACCCAAACCTAGCCAACCCAAACCTAGCCAAGCCAAGCCAAGCCAATCCAAACCTAGCCAACCCAAACCTAGCCAACCCAAACCTAGCCAAGCCAAGCCAAGCCAATCTGATGTCCAGAGTTTTTCCTAGATATGTGGGCCTATTTTCTTCTTGTAGTTCATGTCCATTTAGTCTCAGTGTGATTCTGTTTGTCTTATTTGGAGAAGAAAACAATTGTGTTTTCTTCTTATGTGAGGATTTCTGCAGCTACCCACAAGCTAGATCATCAGAGTATAGCGAGGCGTGGACACTGGCATTGTATCAACTACGATGTTGGGGAAGATCAAGAACAATATAGGCGTTATCACACTGCCCTAGGGCACACCTTGCTGTAATTAAATGTTATATCTTATGTGACAGTGTACCTTTACTCTGGATAGCTATTTTAGAGGAAATGTTACTCCATTTGTACAATGCAGACGTATTATTTTATCAGTTTTGTTACTTTATCTCCGCTCTGCAAACATTATCAAAAGCCTTCTTCATATCTACACAGACTGCCAATGTGTGCTTCTTTTTATGAATAGCACCTTCGGTCTACTATGTAATATGTGTTAGTTGGTTCTCCGGTGTCATGTGTTGTATTGAAGCTAGCTTGTTGTGATATAATCCAGTTTGTTTCACTACAGGTGCCACATAAGTCTGGTAGTTAACTGTCTCTCCATCTTTCATGTGCAGCCAAGCAAGCTGAGATGTCTGTAGCTATCAGCTTTTGGCCTGTCTTTATCATGTTGACAGGAATCATGGTTGTTTCCTTCCTTTTGGCCTGTCTTTATCGTGTTGACAGGAATCATGGTTGTTTCCTTCCTTGTGGCCTGACAGGAATCATGGTTGTGTCCTTCCTTTTGGCCTGTCTTTATCGTGTTGACAGGAACCATGGTTGTTTCCTTCCCGTTGTACGGGGCCACCCCTCCTCACCAGATCACATGACTTATTTATAGTAGTTTCTTTTTACTTTGAGTACAACGTTTTCTAATATTTCATCTTATCATTTCATCTTGTCATTTCATCTTGTCATTTCATCTTGTCATTTCATCTTGTCATTTCGTCTTGTTATTTCATCTTCTCATTTCAACTTGTTATTTCATCATTTCAACTTGTTATATCATCTTGTTATTTCATCTTGTCATTTCATCTTGTCATTTCATCTTGTCATTTCATCTTGTCATTTCATCTTGTCATTTCCTCTTGTTATTTCATCTTCTCATTTCAACTTGTTTTATCATCATTTTAACTTGTTATATCATCTTGTTATTTCATCTTGTCATTTCATCTTGTCATTTCATCTTGAATAATTGAGATTAACAGCTGATCTAATTGGTTGATGTGATTTCCTCCTAGTTGTTCTTGGACTCTTCTGTGTTTTGTGTACCTCAGATCTTCAGTTGTAAAGGCTAGGTCTGCAGTAGATGTTGATTTCTACGACCTTGAATACAAGGTTGGTTGATCTTCTACCTGGTTGATTAGCTGCACATTGTTACCTAACTCCGTCCTCAACTTCTTCACCTCTGCCTATCTGAATGACTGTTAAAGTCTCCAACTATAATACATTGACTCTCTGGTACTTCGACTGTTCAGTTTACAGCTGACCTGCGATGCCTGTCCCTTCGGACCGGTACTTCAGCTTTCGGCATCATTGTTTCAGAGGTTAACCGATACCTAACCTTTGGATGTCCCCAGTCTACCAGCAAAGCAGCAGGTGCTTTGGAATCAGAGTCTTCCTTCTTCTAGATGAGCTGCGTACACAACAAGCTAGTCTCATCCACCCTGGGTTGTCTTCGGTTTCCTTCGGTAATTTGACACACCAGGATCTCATCCGGCCATCAGCAGGTGGTTTTGAAATCAGTTTTCCTTCTATGGACGAGCTACCTTCCTAGGCTTACGAGTCTCATCTAGCTAGAGCATCTATCTGACTTTAGGGCGCCCGTTCTCCTATTAGTATAAACAGATGTTCCTACGGAATGCTATTTTCTGTCATAGGTTATATGTGAAGAATGACGTCGGAGTATTTGATTGGGTCTAGGGAGCGTGTTCTCCATTCCACTCTCGTCTATGACAGCATTTACGGCCCGTGTTGGGGCGTGATAGGGACGTAACGTGTGGTGATTGACAGGGTGTTAAGTAAGTATGTGGTGATTGATAGGACGTGAAGTAAGTATGTGGTGATTGACAGGACGGGAACTAAGTATGTAGTGATTGACTGGACGGGAACTAAGTATGTGGTGTTGGACTGGACGTGAACTAAGTATGTGGTGATTGGCTGGACGTGAACTAGGTATGTGTGATATAGTGAAACAAGAACTAACAATATGGTGATGTGACCGGGCCGGAACTAATTATTTAGGGAGCAATGAAAAGGGAGTTAATTATATGTGTATGTGACGGGATATAGACTTAATTTGTATGTGACGGGACATGGACTTAGTTTGTATGTGACGGGACATGGACTTAGTTTGTATGTGACGGGATATGGACTTATATTGTATGGAAACAGGAGCTGACTACGTGGTATAGCTAAATGACAAGGAAAGCATGTGACATGATGACACGTGAAAGGACGAGCTGATGTCATGTAACAGAGTTCGTGCATTGTGCTGAGATTCTACCAAACAATATGGAGAAGAACAAAGCACTTAAGGGTTAAACCGTGAACAAGGACGTTGATTCTTTGACTAAACTAGACTAAACTAGACTAAACTAGACTAAACTAAACTAGACTAGACTAAACTAGACTAGACTAAACTAAACTATACTATACTAAACTAAACTAAACTAAACTAGACTAAACTAGACTAAACTAGACTAGACTAGACTAAACTAGACTAAACTAAACTAGACTAAACTAGACTAAACTAAACTAGACTAAACTAAACTAAACTAGACTAAACTAGACTAAACTAAACTAGACTAAACTAAACTAAACTAGACTAAACTAGACTAAACTAAACTAGACTAAACTAAACTAAACTAAACTAAACTAGACTAAACTAAACTAGACTAAACTAAACTAAACTAAACTAAACTAGACTATACTAAACTAAACTAAACTAAACTAAACTAGACTAAACTAAACTAGACTAAACTAAACTAAACTAGACTAAACTAGACTAAACTAGACTAAACTAAACTAGACTAAACTAAACTAAACTATACTATACTATACTAAACTAAACTAAACTAAACTATACTATACTAAACTAAACTAAACTAGACTAAACTAGACTAAACTAAACTAGACTAAACTAAACTAAACTATACTATACTAAACTAAACTAAACTAAACTAAACTAAACTAAACTAGACTACACTAAACTAAACTAAACTAGACTAAACTAAACTAAACTAAACTATACTATACTAAACTAAACTAGACTAAACTAAACTAAACTAAACTAAACTAAACTAGACTACACTAAACTAAACTAAACTAGACTAAACTAGACTAAACTAGACTAGACTAAACTAAACTAAACTAAACTATACTATACTAAACTAAACTAAACTAAACTAAACTAAACTAGACTACACTAAACTAAACTAAACTAAACTAGACTAAACTAGATTAAACTATACTAAACTAAACTAAACTAAACTAAACTAAACTAGACTAAACTAAACTAGACTAAACTATACTATACTAAACTAAACTAAACTAAACTAGACTAGACTAAACTAGACTAAACTAGACTAAACTAGACTAAACTAAACTAAACTAAACTATACTATACTAAACTAAACTAAGCTAAACTAAACTAGACTACACTAAACTAAACTAAACTAGACTAAACTAGACTACACTAAACTATACTAAACTAAACTAAACTATACTATACTATACTAAACTAAACTAAACTAAACTAAACTAGACTACACTAAACTAAACTAAACTAAACTAGACTAAACTAGACTAATCTATGCTAAACTAAATAGTAACTAGGTAACCGTGGTGCGGCCCTATAATCACAATCGGTGCTTTATGTGCTGTTTCAACATTTTAATAAATTAAAATGATGTAATAGAAGTCACGATTGAGGTGGGGTAGGGGGGGGGGGGGAGAAATATAGAAATAGACGTGTTGTTAGAACTATATTGGGTGATGTAGGACAAGCCACGATTGAGAGATAGGCAGGGAGAGAGAGAGAGAAAGAGAGAGAGAGAGAGAAAAGGAAAAGAAAATAGACGTGTTACATCAATATTGGCTGATGTAATAGGTGCCACGATTGAGAGGAAAAAAAGTGTGTGTGTATGTGTGTGTGTGAGATAGAGAAAGAGAGAGGGAATTAGACTTGTTGTTTACTATCATCCGGGGACATCTTATTTGAAGCTTTGCCAGACATAACTCCACAGATCGCGGCTCGTCCTATCCTGAGCTGTGACCCCTATCTTTCATGTTCAGACAACCCTCTCTGACAGTTCAGATATGTCTACACTGCTTATCGCAACGACATAGAAAATTTATTCATTTGTGATCCAAGCTGCATTGTACTACCTCTACGAAGACCAGGCCCTTCTTTGCAAACATGGTATGGTAGAACGGAGATTGTTAAATTTAATTATCACTGAGCAAATACCTCCGTTTCAGCTGGAATATAATGTTTCCAAATATAACAGAGGGCATATGAATATAACTAAAAGGTGCAGTGACCAAACAAAGTATATTTTGGATTGGAAGTCAGTGACTAGCAAACGGAAAGTGGAATGCATGGATTGAATCATGGGCTTCTTTTGTAAGTAGAAGTACAATCAGATTAGACCATGTCTCCCTGGATGCAGTCCTTGCTGCTCCCCGCCATCATGCTAACTCTGACAGTATACTACGTGACCAATTGTTCTACCCCTTCCCATCCTCTCCTCACCACATCACACTCCCCTGCTCACCACATCACACTCCCCTCCTCACAACATCACACTACCCTCCTCACCACATCACACTCACCTCCTCACTACATCACACTCACCTCCTCACCACATCACACTCCCCTCCTCACCACATCACACTCCCCTCCTCACCACATCACACTCCCCTCCTCACCACATCACACTCCCCTCCTCACCACATCACACTCCCCTCCTCACCACATCACACTCCACTACTCACATCATCACACTCCTTTCACATCACACTCCACTCCTCACCACACCCCACTCCACTCCTCACCACATCACACTTCACAACTCACCACACCCCACTAAACTCCTCACCCCATCACAATCCACACCTAACAACACCACACTCCACTCCTCATAACATCACACTCCACTCCACACCACACCACACCACACCCACTCCACACACCACTCCCACCACACCACCTCCACACCCACACCACCACACACCACTCCACACCCACACCACCCACACTCCACACCAACCACACCACACCCACTCCACACCACACTCACACCCACTCCACACCACACCACACCCACCTACACCACACTCCACACACACTCCACACACCCACTACACCCCACTTTACTCCACACCACACTCCACACCACACTCCACACCACACTCCACTCCACACAACACCACACTCCACTCCACACCACACTACACCACACCACACCACACCACACTCCACTCCACACCACACCACTCCACACCACACCACACCACACTCCACTCCACACCACACCACACTCCACACCACACTCCACACCACACCACACTCCACACCACACCACACTCCACTCCACACCTCACCACACTCCCCTCCTCACCACACCACTCCACTCCACACCACACTCCACACCACACCACATTCCACACCCCACCACACCACTCCACTCCACACCACACCACACTCCACACCACACCACACCACACTCCACTCCTCACCACACCACACCACACCCCATTCCACACCACACTCCCCACCCCACCACACCACACTCCACTCCACTCCACACCACACTCCACACCACACTCCACACCACACCACACCACACTCCACACCACACTCCACTCCACACCCCACTCCACACCACACCACACCGCACTCCACACCACACTCCACACCACACTCCACTCCACACTCCCCACTACACCCCACTTTACTCCACACCACACTCCACACCACACTCCACACCACACTCCACTCCACACAACACCACACTCCACTCCACACCACACTACACCACACCACACCACACCACACTCCACTCCACACCACACCACTCCACACCACACCACACCACACTCCACTCCACACCACACCACACTCCACACCACACTCCACACCACACCACACTCCACACCACACCACACTCCACTCCACACCTCACCACACTCCCCTCCTCACCACACCACTCCACTCCACACCACACTCCACACCACACCACACTCCACACCACACCACACCACTCCACTCCACACCACACCACACTCCACACCACACCACACCACACTCCACTCCTCACCACACCACACCACACCCCATTCCACACCACACTCCCCACCCCACCACACCACACTCCACTCCACTCCTCACCACATCACACTCCACTCCACACCACACTCCACTCCACACCACACTCCACTCCACACCCCACCACACTGCACTCCACACCACACCACACTCCACTCCACACCACACCACACTCCACTCCACACCACACCATACTCCACTCCTCGACAAATGACGTCGACCTCATGTCTTGTCTATTACTTTTTTCAACACAGTGTTTGCGTCTATTGGTCTATCCGCCAAAATATGTCTATTGGTCTATCTGCCAAACTATGTCTATTGGTCTATCTGTCAAAATATGTCTATTGGTCTACCCGCCAAACTATGTCTATTGGTCTATCTGCCAAAATATGTCTATTTGTCTATCCGCCAAAATAAGTCTATTGGTCTATCCGCCAAAATATGTCTATTGGTCTATCTGCCAAAATATGTACATTTCTATCCGCCAAAACATGTCTATTGGTCTATCCGCTAAACTATGTCTATTGGTCTATCCACCAAACTATATATATTGGTCTATCCGCCAAACTATGTCTATTGGTCTATCTGCCAAACTATGTCTATTGGTCTATCTGTCAAAATATGTCTATTGGTCTACCCGCCAAACTATGCCTATTGGTCTATCTGCCAAATATGCCTATTGGTCTATCCGCCAAACTATGTCAGTTGGTGTATTCTTGCAATAAATATTTGTAGGTACATTTTGAAACTCTTACATTGGAGAGTGAAAGGTAGCACAGAGAGCAATTTTGGAGAGAGAAACATAGCAGAGAGAGAGATGAACTTTTTCAGAGAAAAATAACAGATAGAGGAATTTTGAAAAGAATAGTAGCAGAGAGAGAACTTTTGGAGAGTGAAAGGTAGCAGAGAGAGGAATTTTGGAGAGAGAAATATAGCAGGCAGAGGAATTTTGGAGAGAGAAAAGTAGTAGCGAGAGGAATTTTGTAGAGAGAAATAAAGCATAAAGAAAAACATGTTTTGAAGCTTGTAATGGTCTTCCATATCTCTTTCCATGAATAGAAACACTGGGTCATACAAAGATACTGTAAAAGGGTACTGATAATAGTTTTTGAGAATCCAGCATCCTCATTATCTCAAATAAATGACTACCATAACATCAACTACAATAATATATGACAGATAATCTCAGAACGTGCAAAATGTGGTTATGTTTATAAACCGACCATCGACAACAGCAGTCAGACCTGACCGGCGAGTCCTGGTGTGGCTGTATAGTCCTATTCTGGCACATAATCCCCTTCCACATATGCACTATATATGGTCAGAGTTGGACATGTGAGTGTCAGTTGTTTTGTCATTTCGCACAGTGCGTTTTCTTCGAGCCTCGGAAATCCGACGTTTCTCAGCAATTGGTGCGCCTCTAATAATGTTTGTGCGCCATACTTGGCAGTCCTGTGCCAGGAACTCTTATAAGTTATCATTGATGTTGAAGCGTGTCAGTTATATTATTTTAGTGAGTTTGTGTTTATGTATTGCATCATTTGTAGAAGTTGTTGTTGCTGTAGTTGCAGTAGTAGTAGTAGTAATAGTAGTAGTAGTAGTAGTAGTAGTAGTAGTAGTAGTAGTAGCAGTAGTAGTAGTAATAGTCTTAATAATAATAGTAGTAGCAGTAGTAGTAGTTGTAGTAATAGTCTTAATAATAATAGTAGTAGTAGTAGCAGCAGCAGTAGTAGTAGTAGTAGTAGTAGTAGTAGTAGTTGTAGTAGTAGTAGTAGCAGCAGCAGTAGTAGTAGTAGTAGTAGTAGTAGTAGTAGCAGCAGCAGTAGTAGTAGTAGTAGTAGTAGTAGTAGTAGTAGTAGTAGTAGTAGTAGCAGCAGCAGCATTAGTAGCAGTAGTATTGGCAGTAGTAGTAGTAGTTATAGTCGAAACAGGAGTAATAGTCTTAGTAGTAGAAGTAGTTATAGAAGTGGTAGTAGTAGAAGTAGTAGTAGTAGTAGTAGTAGTAGTAGTAGTAGTAGTAGTTGTTGTTTTTGTAGAAGTAGTAGAAGTAATAGTAGTAGTAGTAGTTGTAGCGAAAGTAGTAGTAGTAGTAGTTGTTGTTGTAGTAGTAGTAAAAGTAGTAGTAGTAGTAGTAGTTGCTGTTGTTGTTGTTGTTGTAGCAGCAGCAGTAGCAGTAGTTGTAGTGGTAGTAAGTGCTGTTGCTGCTAATCTCAAACGTATTTTAAGTTTGATACTCTTGAGGACTTTCTTTTTTGACACTTCAGGAAAGGTGTACCTAAGAAGATGGATTGGAGTCCTCCTGGCTGTAGTGCAGTGTGTGGCGTCTCTCTAAGCACAACACTTACTTGACTTAATTCAGCCTCTACTGACCCGATGGGTTTAGGTTAATACAAAGATGGCGCCGAACCGGTTGCGGGTCATCTTCTTCTTCTTCTTCGTGCGCAGTCAGACAGTAACCATTATTTTGTCGAAAAAAGCGGCGGTCATCCTGAGGCTGTCGACACTGCCATAGAGCTTTTCTTGTGGTTCCACTGGTGATGGCCACATCTGCTCTCTCTGATCCTCGTATGTCGGGCAGTTTTGCAGCAAATGCTCAGCGGTCATTTTCTCGGTACCACACGGGCATTCGTCGGTACCACATATCTTCAATTTGTTGAATAGGTGGTACCTCAGTCTATTGTGGCCAGTGCGAAGTCTGAAGACAACGACCTGCTCTCTTCTGTTCAACTGGTAATATGCATCGTTTTTGGTGTAACCAGTATGTTCGGTTTCCCATTTGGTCATGTATCTGGCTTTAATAAGCCGTTTCGACTCTTCGTACGTCATACTAGTATCTGTTTGTGGTAGTCTTACGCTTTCTTTTGCCAGTCTGTCTGCCTCCTCGTTGCCTTGGATGTTGCAGTGTGATGGGACCCACTGTACCACTACCCTTTTTGGTGCAGACTGCTGGCATAGTTGACAGAGTGCTGTTCTTAAGTCATTAAGCTCAGTGTATTTCTGGCTTTTTAGCGCTGTGACTACGGCGAGAGCACCTGTAAGCAGGACTATATGGCTTTCATTTTCTTTATGTGTCGGTTGCGGGTCAATTTTCACGGTCTAGTCTACATGAACTTATAAATATGTTTTAAACAGTAGGTCATTATAACAAATATTTTTTTACATCGCCAAAAAAGTCACATTCAAACTTAGAACCAATGGAATGATACAGCCATTTCATCCCAAATAGACTCTACACACTAGTCAGAGAGAGACACATACCAGAAATTACCAGCTCAAGAATGCTCCCTGCATCATTATGAACACCGATCTCCGTCCTGTTATACCGACTCCAATACTTACATTACAAAGCAAACAGAAGATGCAGAGACAGAATAGGTCCCATATATGGCAAAACAATAGAAGGAAGACATCCGCAAAGTCAGACAACGGGAAATGAAAGACATGTACGCGGCCTGCCAGCAACATCTGGCAATGTAACGAATGAGTGGCAGTGATTCAAATCTGAGCTGATGAACACGGTTAACACAATGCGGCAGAAAGAAACTTGGACAATTCCAAAAGAAAAGAACGGCGTGGTGGGATCAACAGGTACAGGAAGCAATACACGCTAAGGCAAAATTATACAAGAAATGGTTGAAATCGAAGTCGCAAGAGGATTACACAATCTACAGAATCGCAAGAACGCATTCGTAAACAGTAATCAAGAACTTCAAAGAAGATGCAAGGAAAACATACGGGGAACAATTAGCGCTCATGTGTCGCAAGAAAGATTCTTTTAAAAGTGTCAGGGCATTGAGAGTTAGAGACGACAGATTTAACCCCACCACAATTATAAACGACAAACACGGGACGCCGATTTTCGATTCAGAAAAAAGGAAGGCACGATAGAAAGAGTATTTCCTAGAACTCCTAAACCAGAATGACACGCACATGAACAAAATACATACGAGTTCAAAAACAGAAAATAAAAAAAGCCCGAAATATTAATCAAGGAGATTGAGGAAGTCCGTTAAAAAGGACCAAATCATAAATTTGCATAAAGTTGCTTGTCGATCCCTAGGAGCAAAATGGTTACATAGAATATTCTCATAAGCTTAGGAGCAAAGTAGAGTGACTGAAGACTGGCAGAAAGCTATCACTGTGCCAATCTGGGAAAACAAAGGCAACAAAAAAGAGTGCGATACCTACATGGGGATATTGCAACAAAGCAACTGGAAAATCCTGGAGCAGAGAATTCGGTCGATCCTCGAACCACAGCTGATTGGTGCTCAATTTGGTTTCCGACGAGGTAGGAGCTGCACAGACGCTCTATTCACCTTGAGACAACTAAACGAAACAAACACCGAACACGATCGGAAACTCAACTTTGCTTACATAGATCAAGAGAAGGCTTTCGATAGAGTAGACATAAATAAACTATGGGCCATCCTAGACGACTACGGAATACAGGGGCAGCTATTAGAGCATATTAGAGCAGAATAACAATGGAGATAACAGCCAGGGTGAGACAAGGGTGTGAGTTGTCGCCACTACTCTTCAACACATATATGGGCAGAATAACGCTGGAGCTAAATTAAAGCATCTGTCAAGTATGCAGAGGAAGAAAGAACAGATGCTGATCAGTTAAATATTCTCCTTTTTGTAGATGATTTAATGTCTACTTTTCGAAAGTGAAGACGATCTGCAGCAACATCTGACTGCGATCAACTCTGTGTGTGAAAGGCACACCCAAATTAACACACCCAAAACAGAAACTCTGCAGACAAGCAGATCGCCTGAAAACTTGAACGTTATCGTAAATACGACCAAGATGAAACAAGTGTAGGAGTTCAAGTACCTGGGCAGTGTTTTCACACATGATAGAGGTCTAGACAGAGAAATTGATATCAGGTGCAAAAAAGCAAATGTAATTGCACACAAGCTGTCACCATTATTGAAATACCCTAACATAACGTCCACAAAAAGAATGCTAATCAACAGTACATTCATGCCAACTATATGTTACCAGTGCCAAAAGTGGACTTTAACCAAATCTCTGCAGAGAAAAATCCGGCAAACAATCAACGTAACTATGAGAGACAGCATGCGCAATGAAGATGTAAGAAAAATATTTGAAGCAAGAGCCTACACTGAATATATTGATGAGGAGAAGATCAAGTGGATCGGCCATCTAATGAGAATGCAACCTGACAACTATCCCTGTGCGCCTATAACGCACGACGTTCACGAGATCCAGATGGATAGGAAATGTTGCAGAAATTCTAAATCGTCATGGTATGACGACTACTTGAGCTACGCGTCTGGCTGGGGACAGAAAACTACGGCTCCCCGCGTCGCCTCACAGCACAAGTGGAAAAGGCAAGACAAGACAAATGCTCCCTACAGAACTTCACAAGATGGACGCTCTTCGTCCTTGCAGACAGTAACGGTTTTGGTGTGGCTGAGTAGTACATACACGGGACAATCAATAATGAACTAGAACACATCGCTCGGGAGATTGGGCCCTGCCCGGTTAGCAAGACGCCCACCTACGACCTCTTGCAGTTATGGGAAGGGAAAGACACAACGATAAACGGATGTTATTCAACTTTTAAATACATGCCCTGGTCAAATGCTACTGTTTTATAGGATGGCTAGTATGCCGGTTGCTGCATATTTTGACATGAAAGCAAGGTGGAATAATAAGTGTCATTATTTTCCTGTGACATTTGATATTAACAAAGCGATTGTGTGGATTTGATGGCAGTCTATCGTAACGCGTTTTCTTGTCTGTGATTCTTGTGATTCTTACATCATGTGACGTCTCATTGTTAAGGTGCACAAAGCTTTATCAGCACCGATCGACTAGTTCTTCATTTGTCGATGTCATTGGTTAAATTAACTAAGCTTAACTTAACGTCTTCATACTGGTTAGAAGACTCTGCAAAGTCTGTAGACAACCAGTTTCATTTAGTTTTCCTTGCTCTAAAAACTATGCGCATTCAATCTATTCTTGAATGCATTAATTGTCCCTGCTCCCACCACTTCCTGGGGCAATGCATTCCAAGCATTTACCACTCTCTGGTTAAACAAATTTCCTAATATCTAATCTATATCTTTTTTTTTGAATAGTAAATTTGAAGCTTTGCACTATTGTTCTTGTAGGTGGTTGTATTTTGGAGAAAAAAACTTGTCAGTCTAATTTATCCTTGCCGTTAATTATCTTACAAATATGGAATAGTCACCTATAATTTTTCTCTTTTCTAGACACTGTAGTCCGGTTTTTCTGAGTCTTTCCTCGTGTAATTGTGAAATACTACTATCCGATTTGTCGCTCTTCTTTGTATACTTTCGATCATATTTTTATCTCCTCTACGGTAAGGACACCACACCTGTACACAGTACTCCAGTCTAGGTATAACTAATGCTTTATACAGTTTGATAATCCCTTCCTTGCTCCTATGCTTAATATTTGTTGTATCATACCTAACATTGCATTTGTCTTTTTCCCTGCTACCTGGACTGGCTCACTCCCTTTACTTGTATAATGTATTATAACCCCTTGGTACCTTTCCTTTTCTATCATTCTAATGTTGTTCTCGCCCATTCTGTAATTATGTTCCATATTGGATCTACCACGTGCATGACTGTAAATTTATATGCATTAAACTCCATTAGCCAGCTCGCAGACCATTCTAGAATTTAACTAAATTCGACCTTAATATGTCTACTTCTGCTTTAGATGAGACACTACTGCATAGTTTTGTGTCATCAACGAATTTTGCAATCATGGATCCAATATCAATGTCCAAATCGTTTATATATCAAGAACAAAATTGGTCTCAAAGCTGAGCACTGTAGCACTCCACTTTTCACCTCACACCACTCAGAGTACTCCTATTTATGCCCACTTTCTGCCTTCTTCCCGTTAACCAATTTTCCACCATTTGACAACTTCCCCACCTATTCCATGTGATTTTTCTTCCTAAATAATCTTTGATGAGGTACTCTATCAAAGACCTTTGCAAAATCTAGATAAATAACATCCACTGGCTCCCCTCTTTCGATAATTTTAGTAACCTCCTCAATGAATTCAATTAAATTTGTTAAACGCGACCTCCCGTTAGTAAATCCATGTTGACTATTTCGGATTAAATTAAACCTGTCTAAATGCATTACAATGTTTTCTTTGATAATCTACTCTACAGACAGTGGTCTACAATTTGATTCGATTTGTTGCTGCATCTTTCCAATGCCCTGGAGCCGTTCGCTACTGATTAAGAACATAATATACACAACGGTTTTGCTGGCAGGTCTCTAAATTTCAAACAACAATAATTTTGTGAAACCCATTTCCTCCGTGTTACAGACTGATCTCAATTCAACTGTTTCCATGTCTCTTGTGATAATGTGCAAGGAAACCAGCATTGCTTTGGCAGCCATTAACGTCGTAACTACAATAAGAAACATTTACTCTCACGAAAGTTGTGAAAGTGGTCGCCAGGTATGAAAGGTTGAAGAGCCCTGGTCTAACTCCTCAAATCTTTCTCAGGTTATAAGTTTCTGTACGTCCCTCCGCCAAGCTGTCCTTCCATGGCAAGAGGCCACATCGGCTGAGTCTATGTTTGCACGCTGGATGTATGTTTAGAAAATCAAGTTCCTACAACATATTATAAAACAGACCTACTTACAATTGACCAGCATAACCCTACCTCAATATGTGAAGGCAAATGTTTGAAGTGAGACTTTAACTGTGGAAGTTCTATATTTGCTCTCGTAATGTCGTATCTAAGAGCATGTGAACACAATATCCCAATCCTTTCAAGCCATCGCCGCTCTTTCTTTTAGAAGGACAGTTTTCCCAGGTATTCCAAGACTAGACGTCCTTTTTAATGTATATGTAGTTTTGTTTTTGCTTTTGTTTTGTAGTATTTTAAAAATATTAGCCTTGAAATTTATAATTGTGTTTGTATAAAGTGGCTCCTATTCTATCCTGTTGTGTAGAGGTCTCCTTTTCTGATTTTTGTGGCTTCTAATGACTGTGTGATCGGGCAGCCGGCTCTTATAGACAGGTTACAGTGTTAATATACTTTGATCACCTACCAGACCATGGTAGTAAACGTGAAATAATTGCCACACAAACAAATGCTGGTTTAAGATAATTTTGTGATGTCAATCCAACATCGCTGTTGTTAATGAGGGTTAAGATAATAGTTGAAGTTAACGATGAAGGGGCATGTCATGATGAAGTTGATGATAGTGACAGTGGAAAAAAATAATGTAGTTAATGATACTGATAATGCTCAGATGATGCTGGTGAGTAGTATAATAGCATGGAATGATAGCAATAATAGGTTTGTCAGAGTTCTTCATTATGTACACTAAGGCTCTTCAACATTCTTATGCCTGGCGCCCACTTTTATCATTTTCGTGAAAATAAATTGTCCTTACCGCCCAGTAAAATCTGAATTGGAGATAATTCCCTGATCGTCCCCAGAGTGTGTATTTTTTATGTTTTGAATACAGCATTACTCTGATACTTCCCACATAAAAGCTAAAAGCACCCACAACTGGACGGTAGCGGCCAGGTTAAAGAGAACCGAGATCACAAGAATACGTCAATAAAAACTTACATAGCGGACAGCTGAGTGACCGAAACAGGGCAACAAATAAAACGACACACACGTTCCAGCCACAAGACCTTCGTCTTGGACAATGAAAGGACGAAAACAACAGATAAATCCGAACAGAAAACGAGTCATCGTGTAAAATTAACGGTTTAAGTTAGTAACTAAACTTGAATGTAGCTAGGAAATGGTAAGCCACAGATCATCAATATGATACACACATGCAAAAACAGACGAACGATCACACAAACTAAAACGCAGTAACATATCGCTCTGGTCGAGAGGTGAGGCACACGTCTCTCGAAGCGAGGAACGGTAGGCAAAGTATTCCAGCAAGTTCCAAGTGACCTCTGGTCTCAAGGGAGGTAAGAACAAAGGCGCTGCATCTTGAGTTATCTGCAGTGGTCTTGACTGATTGTCTTGCCATTGGTCCAGCGAAGCTCAGGACAAGTGAATGAGGTTGATGACTAGCGCAGTTATTTCCACACTATCATTCATGTACAGTGGAAGTCACATCCTAAAGACGAACCCCGTTTGATGGTCTCCTCATAGGCAGATGACAACAATAACATATGTACGCACACATATACACATACATACATATATATATATATATATATATATATATATATATATATATATATATATATATGTACACACATATACACATACATATATATACATCATATACATACATCATACACATACATGCACGCAGACATACACACACACATGAACAGTGGAACCTACATACACGCATGATGACGTCACTTCGGATGTAAAAAGCACATACCAACCGCAAAGTTTGCAAAATGCCATTATTCTTTGACTCAGTTTCCTCAGCAGACCGTTGAAAACATGGCAGGTGGTATACGGAATCCGTCCAGAGTTAGGCCTCGGAAGATCCTTCGTGAACTCACGTCCTTCTTTAAACATCGTTGTCCAGTTCTTCACTGTTGTTTTCGACACACTTTTGTCACAATACATTCCCTGCATTCTGCGATGAATGTCAACTGGTCGACATCCTTCAGCCTTTAGAAACCGAATCAACGCTCGCTGATCAACTCTGGACGGATTCCGTATCACACCGCCATGTTTTCAACGGTCTGCTGTGGAAACTATAAGTAGGAGGATAATAGTATTTTGCAAACTTGACGGTTGGTATGTGCTGTTTACACCTGAAGTGACGATATTATGCGCATCGTACGTATGTTCACTTGGTGCAGTTAGGTCCGGATTCATTTGAACAAGCCTGAAATATTAAATATAAGTACACGCACACACACGCGCATATATATATATATATATATATATATATATATATATATATATATATATATATATATATATGCAATATACACACACACACATGCACACTTACATACATACAGAGAAAAAGGTACGAACGTGGGGGATTAATAAATAATAAAAATTAGAGACTTTGATTGCAAGAAAGAGAAATGAAAGTGAAAAAAGGGTAAGAGAATAATACGAAGAGAGGCCTACACAAAAGTACTAAATGTTTTCAAGCCTTAGGTTTTAGGCAACCCACAAGGAAAAGGAAGCGATTCTCAGACCAATACCGGTTTCGATCATCAGAGAAGCAGCAATCAATGTCAGTGAGGTATATACTAGCCATTTCGTACTTACGTTGAATTCGACTTTTACCAATGACTGATTTCTAGGCTAACCATCAGCATAACCTGCTGTACATTACCTCGCTCTACAACACTTGATTCGTGACATCCATTTTGTCAATTATTGATGGAGGCTGCGGTCCTAGTTTGCTTCGCCATGTCCTTTCCCCACTGAGAATGTAATGTTCTATATTTGTAATCTTGTATGCTATCAAGCCTTGCTATTGTGCTCCACTGTTTCGATAAAATAGTCTTCCGTCTTTGCTCTCTTCAATGGCTTCTAGCAGAGTCATTCACTCTTTTGTCCCATAAACATATATAGGCTATTATTTATATAGTTTTTCTCTTCTTCAATAACAGCATGCTACTTTACAATCTTCAAACGTTTGAATGTGTGGATGTCTTGGTGGCCATTTCCATGAGTTGGAGTGTCTTCTAGTCTCGATCGGATTTTATAATACAGTAAAAAGTAAGTATCATGTCCTTGGCAGAACGTCGCTTCTTCCAACCACCAATCTATTTGTCGGTTATACGTTTCTTGGCAGGTGTGTAGTACTGTAGGTTACCATTACTTTCTTGGCAGGTGTGCAGTACTGTAGGTTACCATTACTTTCTTGGCAGGTGTGCAGTACTGTAGGTTACCATTACTTTCTTGGCAGGTGTGCAGTACTGTAGGTTACCATTACTTTCTTGGCAGGTGTGCAGTACTGTAGGTTACCATTACTTTCTTGGCAGGTGTGCAGTACTGTAGGTTACCATTACTTTCTTGGCAGGTGTGCAGTACTGTAGGTTACCATTACTTTCTTGGCAGGTGTGCAGTACTGTAGGTTACCATTACTTTCTTGGCAGGTGTGTAGTACTGTAGGTTACCATTACTTTCTTGGCAGGTGTGCAGTACTGTAGGTTACCATTACTTTCTTGGCAGGTGTGTAGTACTGTAGGTTACCATTACTTTCTTGGCAGGTGTGCAGTACTGTAGGTTACCATTACTTTCTTGGCAGGTGTGCAGTACTGTAGGTTACCATTACTTTCTTGGCAGGTGTGCAGTACTGTAGGTTACCATTACTTTCTTGGCAGGTGTGTAGTACTGTAGGTTACCATTACTTTCTTGGCAGGTGTGCAGTACTGTAGGTTACCATTACTTTCTTGGCAGGTGTGCAGTACTGTAGGTTACCATTACTTTCTTGGCAGGTGTGCAGTACTGTAGGTTACCATTACTTTCTTGGCAGGTGTGCAGTACTGTAGGTTACCATTACTTTCTTGGCAGGTGTGCAGTACTGTAGGTTACCATTACTTTCTTGGCAGGTGTGCAGTACTGTAGGTTACCATTACTTTCTTGGCAGGTGTGCAGTACTGTAGGTTACCATTACTTTCTTTGCAGGTGTGCGGTACTGTAGGTTACCATTACTTTCTTGGCAGGTGTGCGGTACTGTAGGTTGCCATTACTTTCCTCACGTGGAACAGCGTTCGCCCCAAGAATATACCTAATGTCTGCCAAACTGGGCAGGGCAGCATTCGAACCTGGTGCGTTGGGATTGTGAAAACCGAGCTAGCACTAGGCCAGGCTTCTTCCTATAATACATTAAACACGCCGAATTGCGATAAAAATGCACATTATCTTTAAATGTAAATGTTTTATAATTTATGAATTCACATTTTCAAAATTTTAAAACGACAATAAACAGTTTGTTCGTCTTATTTTCAAACAAACAAACAATCAATCAAAATCCTCTCAACTCCCTGTGGAGCATACAAACAACAAATATACACCAAGTCTCGAAATTTTTACAAGCCCATACAAATGTATAGAGGTTTTTATGGCTTATAGTTTGTACAGGATGGGCTAACCAGCCAAATGCCCAAGCCTTCTTAGCTGAACATTTGCTCTCCTTTCAAGCGCCGGTAACACTAGTTATCAATTAACTTAACGTCATTATTGCGATCAATAGTTTTCTCCATTCTAGAAGCTGATTGTCACGTTTGTCTCATTCTCTTTCTCTCTCTCTCGTCTCTCTCTCTCTCTCTCTCTATCGTCTCTCTCTCTGTCTCTCTCTCTGTCTCTCTATCTCTCTCTCTCTTTTTCTAATTTGTGTTGCTTTCTTTGTCTGTTTAGTATTAATAATAATTTTTACTTAGGCGTCTGAGGCCTGTTGCATCTTCCGCCACATCAATGACCCTCAGCTGCAGAGAGGTTCCAGGCCTTATCCAGAGCAGAGGTGGATGTTGGTATCTGTTGGAGTCATGCTGTGCGAGGACGGCCTCTTCTGTGTGCATATCATGTTTAGCATTATACATCAGTTATCAATAATGCGGATAATGCATGTATGTGTATGCCTTCCGTATTGTATTTGTTCTAGATCTACTCCAGAAGAACATCAACAAATCCTTTCGTTGTATACACAGACAACACCACCGGGTGTCTCGAGCGGTACTTTACTTAAGCCATTCCTTTCTACAAACTCGCTGGTACCGCCTCCTCAACAGCTCTGTTATTTAGTTTATCAAGGTAAGCTATTGACATTGGCTAACACGCGTCTTCCCTATCATTTTACGTGCCCAAATATTCTGTGAATCTCAACGTGGTGTCTGTTAAGAGTTCAAACAGCAAAGTTTATTTTCGCTCACATTTCCCTTCCTTGCAAAAGCTATGATGAGACTTTGTTTAATATCTTAGGTGTGTTTATGTATTTAAACAAGGAAAATCAACCATAAGGAGCCAGGTGTCCCGGGAACTAATGCACACTTGTCTATGCAAACAGCCATTCAGAACGCCAAGGTGATGTTTGTCTATTAGGTATAATGAAGACCACTTTTTTTGTTCAAGCCGTGTGGACAATCTTTTCCCGCTGCTCTGTCCGCTGAAATGGGTTACATGTACGACGATTTGTGTAACACACCTCCCTTTTCACACGATAACATAGAAATCACTAAAACTGCTTCTTCCTCCTCATCATGTAGCATGTCCTTTGCAGAGCGTCGCTTTCATAACAGTTGATCCGTAAAACTCTCGATCTCTAGCCAGAACCCGCCTCTGTAGCTGTCATCATCAGGACCTCCGAGATATCTTGAGTACACCATCTCCTCGGCTTGCCTCTGCCCAGCTTTCTAGACA
Source organism: Ariolimax columbianus (assembly GCA_036924085.1). Taxonomy (NCBI): domain Eukaryota; kingdom Metazoa; phylum Mollusca; class Gastropoda; order Stylommatophora; family Arionidae; genus Ariolimax; species Ariolimax columbianus. The sequence goes on from JAVGWX010000004.1 coordinate 10,520,139, forward strand.
CCATTCCTCCAGTATCCTTCTCTCTATGCTATTATGCCGTTTTATGTAGCCACAATATTTTAGTTTTATATAAAATATATTGTTTACTAGCCAATTGTCCTCGATTTCCATTTCTTTTAGGATATCTGCATTTTTCCTTCTTGCTATCCATGGTATTTTGAGCACGCACCTGTAGCATTTTATTAGTTCAAGAGATTCAATCCTTTTCTTAAGTGTTTGTATGGTGGTCCATGTGTCACATCCGTACAATCCACCGCCTCACAGTGCTAACATCAATTGTTTGATTTCCGTTAACGTTTAGCAAGCCTCGATGAATGTCAATTGGTGCAACTTTTCCCACAGCGAGGAAATTATCTTCTTCTTCTTCTTCTTCGTACGCTGTCAGACGTCAACCTTTATTTTTTTCGAAAAAAGCAGTGGTCATCCTGAGGCTGTCGACACTGCCATAGAGCTTGTCTAGTGTTGCCACTGATGATGGCCATATCTGCTCTCTCTGGTCCTCGTATGTCGGGCAGTTTTGCAGCAGATGTTCAGCAGTCATTTTCCCGGTACCACACGGGCATTCGTCAGTGCCACCTATCTTCAATTTGTTGAATAGGTGGTACCTCAGTCTATTGTGGCCAGTGCGAAGTCTGAAGACCACGACCTGCTCTCTTCTGTTCAACTGGTAATATGCATCGTTTTTTTGTGTAGCCAGTATGTTCGGTTTCCCATTTGGTCATGTATCTAGCTCTAATAAGCCTTTTTGACTCTTCGTATGTCACACTAGTATCTGGTTGTGGTAGTCTTGCACCTTCTTTTGCCAGTCTGTCTGCCTCCTCGTTGCCTTGGATGTTACAGTGGGATGGAACCCACTGTACCACTACTTTTTTTAGTTCGGACTGCTGGCATAGTTGACAGAGTACTGCTTTTAAATCATTAAGTTCAGTATTTTTCTGGCTTTTTAGTGCTGTGACTACGGCCAGGGCATCTGTAAACAGGACTATATGGCTTTCATTTCTTTTACATGTCGCCATTTCTTCTACTGCAGCCCCCAGTGCCCCTGCCTCCGCTCTGAAATTGCTTGAGTATTTTCTAGTTGCCACTGTTAGTGTTGTTTTTCTGCCATTTGGTAGGCTCAGGAATACCCCTGCCCCTCTGTTCTGTGTTGTGTTTGTTACAGAGCCGTCGGTGTATGCATGGGTCCAGTCCATGCTTGGGTAGTTTTTCGTTATGTACCTCAGGGTTATGTTTCTTCTTTCTTTTTCAGTCTAGCTGTTCTTGTTTCAGGGAGGAATTCAATAACGCATCTTTGTTTATAACGTAGTTCCATGACAGACGCCATTTTGTCAGATCGCTCCTCCGCTGCCACCTGTTTGACGAATACTATATTTTACGGATATTGGTGGGAAGTTTCAAACTTTACTGCCAAAATCCCCTTCTGACGTCGTGTGACATCATAATAAAATAGAAGGCATTATTTCGGAGCACGCCTTATACACGTTTTAGGTACATTTTTTTAATTTTATGTAAATCCACATTGATATGTTTTATATAAATCCACATTTGTGTATTTTATGTGTTTCAAGTAAATTTGTACATGTTTTATGTAAATCCACATGTATGTGCTTTATATAAATGTGTACATGTTTTATGTAAATCTACATTACAATGTTTTATGTAAATCTACATTTATATGCTTCATTTTTACTTTCATTTTTTATGTAAATCCTCATTTTCAAATTAATATAAATCAGCAATGAATTTTGTTGTATAAATCCACAGTTATATGTTTTAACTACATTTGTAAATGTTTTGTGTAAATCCACATTTATGTTTTATGTAAATCCATATCTGTATGTGCTATTGTAAATTTTTATGTTTTATTTAAAATCAACATTTCATATTTCATTTAAATACCCTTTTATATGTTTAATAGAAATCCACATTTCTAAGTGCGTACACAGCGGTTAGAGCGCTTGCCTCTTATAGCAAAGAGCCCAGTTAGCGTCCCGTCGGTTCTGTCTGCTCATTTCAGTAAATGAGTACCAGAATTTCAGTTAGGAAAGGCGAGGCAGCGATGAAAAGATCCCGTGACGTCACCGGAAATAAAAGATGTGACACCGTGAAATCAAGCTAACAACACTTCATCCAACACAGCAGCTTACTGTCTTCACCTTCATATGACCTTCAGGTAATAATATTAATCATGTTTGTAATAATTATCTGTTATCCTCTTTCTCATTAACCATGTTGACCTGAAAACCGAGTCTCCGCACGACATACAAAGTAATGCTGTTTGCGTTGAATCGTTCATTTTTTTGTGGAATGCTGTTTTTGTTTGGACCATTTCTGGATTTCATCTTCCCCGTGTGCTATTTATACGCGACTTTATTTCACAAGAAATATTCAAAGACTTGTTTTAAATGTATTCCATTTACCTTGATGCTGTCTTAGGTCAATTCTACTTCTTGTAGATGTAAATTACTGATGTGCCTTCATTTAACTTCTAATATACTTGTTTAGAAGGCTCTGCTGAGTTAGTATTCAACCAGTTTCTTCTACTCAACTTGATCTAAAATAACTGTGTGCATCCAATCTATTCAGCTCTCTTTTGTGTTCGTTGTGACAAGTTGAGGCATATTGCAATGTTTAACACAATATACAGCTAAGGTAAAAGTGCAAACTGGGGAAAAATAAAATACATGGCAATAAACAGAGGAAACTATAGAAATTGACAACCAGAAAGACAAGTGTTATCAAATACAGCAACAAGTTTGTGCGGGATGATTTTAATCAGCTCTCTCAGTCAAATCAAAACATAATAAGATCAGCCAAAGATATGCTAATACTATTTAAAATATGGACTTACCACGCACAATCTCTGATGCAGGCTGGATGTCTAACTTTTGGTACGTGAAATTATTCATATAACAGTGACAGTATTTTGAAAAAAATAGAGTGAAGCTTTTGCTTGAACAACAAATACAGCGCTATACAGAATTCAGGTAACAGTTTGAAGAATATGTCATGTATTAAAAGTACAGACGAACTCTAACAATAAGAATGAAGGATACAGATCAGAAATTGAGGCTAGAACATACCAAGCATGGCCATCTAAACTACAGATGGCCATGTACCAAGTGTTAGGAAGTATTTGGGACAATAAATAGCATTCTTAGGCACACCTTTTGGTCCAAAAAAAAAAAAAAGTTTGCAAAGGATTCCTCCAGTTGTTATATTTGCGGTAGATGATCAATTGCTTCCTCATTTACAGAAGCGGGTCTATTAAGGACCTTAGGAAAATGTTCGACCCATCTTACCAGTAGCTTATTTTTCTTATTGATTGCAGAATTTCCATCTTCACTTAGGAGCGGGACCAAATTTGATCTATACGGACCGTAGACAGCTTGTAGAGCACTGCTCAGATTCCTCATATCATGTCAGCAAAAGTCTGAATCTCACCATCCTTCCAACTGAACCACGTATCTGCATACCATGGAGCTGTCGCTGTGCAGTCGATCTAGCTCTTATGAAGTCAAACATGTAGATGCGAAAGATGGACAATTCATAAAACGGAAACATAAAAGGCAATGAAGAAAGCAGAGTGATTTTTTAAAAGAAATAGTGATATAAATGATACGGTCAGTTGAAGTAGCAAGGGGATAGTGGGAGCATCAATATCTACAGGAAGTGATTGTATTTAGAGCAGTGTGGCTTAAGTTGGTCACCAGAGTGAGACATAGAGCCTTGTGTTAATCACAAGGGTGAAACATGGTGGCTTGTGCTAATCACAAGGGTGATTCATGGTGGTTTGTGCTAATCACAAGGGTGATTCATGGTGGCTTGTGCTAATCACAAGGGTGATTCATGGTGGCTTGTGCTAATCACAAGGGTGATTCATGGTGGCTTGTGCTAATCACAAGGATGATACATGGTGGATTGTGCTAATCACAAGGGTGATTCATGGTGGCTTGTGCTAATCACAAGAGTGATTCATGGTGGATTGTGCTAATCACAAGAGTGATTCATGGTGGATTGTGCTAATCATCACAATGATATTTGGTGGCTTATGCTGACCACCACGGTTTGATAACATGGTATCCTCTGCCAGTCGCTAGGATCATAGATTGTGAATTATGCACGTTTCCAGTGTGAGACATGGTGACTTATGCTTGTCACCAGGGTGATAAATTTGGGTTTATGTTCGACACTACGGGGACACATGAGGGCTTATGCTAGTCACCACACCTCCAACAAGAAGAAAAAGAAAAAGAAAAAAAGAAGAAAGAGAAGAAGAAGAAAAAGAAGAGGAAGAAGAAAAAGAAGGAAAAGGAAAAAAAGAGGACAAGAAGAACAACAATAAGAAGAAAAGAAGAAGAAGAAGAAGAAAAATAAGAAGAAGAAAAAGAAGAAGAGGAAAAAGAAGTAGAGAAACATAATTATTTGGTGTCATTATTGTTTCAATCCTCTGACAGTTGTTTCTTTTTTTTCAACATATGTACATTGTCCTCTAGCAGCCATTATCAGTTCTCATATTTACAGGAATATTGGAAAACAATAACCAACATCCTTCATTAGCCGAGTCGTCAGTTAGACTCCAACATAGTCTGTGATCTCTATTGGCAGACGTGTCGCGTCCATCATAGTCTGTGATCTCTACTGGCAGACGTGTCGCGTCCATCATAGTCTGTGATCTCTACTGGCAGACGTGTCGCGTCCATCATAGTCTGTGATCTCTACTGGCAGACGTGTCGCGTCCATCATAGTCTGTGATCTCTACTGGCAGACTCGTCCATCATAGTCTGTGATCTCTACTGGCAGACTCGTCCATCAAAGTCTGTGATCTCTACTGGCAGACACGTTCATCATAGTCTGTGATCTCTACTGGCAGACACGCCTCGTCCACCATAGTCTGTGATCTCTACTGGCAGACTCGTCCATCATAGTCTGTGATCTCTACTGGCAGACACGTCCATCATAGTCTGTGATCTTTACTGGCAGACACGTCTCGTCCACCATAGTCTGTGATCTCTACTGGCAGACTCGTCCATCATAGTCTGTGATCTCTACTGGCAGACTCGTCCATCATAGTCTGTGATCTCTACTGGCAGACACGTCCATCATAGTCTGTGATCTTTACTGGCAGACACGTCTCGTCCACCATAGTCTGTGATCTCTACTGGCAGACTCGTCCATCATAGTCTGTGATCTCTACTGCCAGACATGTCTGTTTGTTTGAATGCCAATATCTGTCTCATTTTTGTGTAAACAACTTTGGTCATCGACATTTCTTTCTTGATTTTATATTTCACATCTTCCATCCTGAGTTGTTTTTATCGTAATTAGAATTATGAAAATGGAAAGAAGTTGAGTCCATACAAAATACGAATCTTCATCTCCAATATGAAGTCCGTTCTAATGTATGGCTCTGTGTTGTGGGGAACAGCGACAACAAGCACAGTGTAACGTTCAAGCTTTCATCAATGGATGTTTGCTCCTAAAAAAACGGGGCATTAAAATGGTTTGATGTGGTAACTACAGTCGAACTTAATTAAACTTAACATTTTTTAATACTGGTTTAGAAGACTACAGAGTCTGTATACAACCAGTTTCTTTTACTCCATTTGATCTAAAAATAACTATATGCATCCAATCTATTATTGAAGGCATTAATTGACCTTGCCGCCACTATTTCCTGTAGCAATGCATTCTGAGCATTCACGAATTGTCGGATAAAACTGTGCATATGTCAGTGGAACGACGTTATAAGAAGGCGCAGGTGTTGAATAGGACACACATAACGGGTAACAGTTGACAGCAGTGCAAGACAGTCTCTATTTCGGAATCCCCGAAGACAAGAGAAGTAGAGAAAAACGTAACACTCATGGAGAAGAGAACTTGCAAGAAACATGAAATCAACAGCGAAGGCGAGAAATGATCGGGAAAGCGTGGGACAGGACAGTAGGGCTTGACATGTATTTGTTGGTCAGCTGTCTTCCACTGGCAATTGGCATTTTTGGAAATGACATTAGTTCCTGCAGTGGCAGTTTTCTCATAGTTGAGTATTTGTTTGCCTTCTCCATTCACACTTATTGTTCAGACATCAATAATTTGTTCAGCTGTTTTCACCAATTTTTCAGACATAATAAATAATTTGTTCAGCTGTTTTCACCAATTTTTAGACATAATAAATAATAAAAAGCTGTTTTTACCTAGGTGTTATTTATCAATAATTTGTTCAGCTATTTTCACAAATGTTTCAGACCTAATTTGTTCAGCTGTTGTCACCAACATAGACTGACGTCTAAATAAAAACTCACAAATTAAAAATATACGTTATGACGTATTAAGACACTTTTCATTGATGTGTGACGTAAACACGCGGAAAATGAACACAATTGGAGAAGAGAATCGATGTTATTGGAATATGAATATATAGATGTTGTTGTTGTTGTTGTAGTTGTAGTTGTTGTTGTTGTTGTTGTTGTTTTAAATGTCCAAAATGAGTAGGGTATCCCTTTTGTGCGCCCTGACAAGGACGCTTAGTGACGGGTTGCAGTAGCTTTCCTCACATCCCGAGTGTGCTGATAAAAGTGGACGGGTGGTCCTCCAGGCGGTTGTGCTATGCTTAGCTTTATCTGCGTGTCGCTTACTACTACAGGGATCACGTCGATCCCTCATCTCATTAGCCTGGCTGCCATGAAAACAACCCATTTCCATGGAGAGCTACGAGGAAGTTCAGGTGAGGGTCTTGGCCAGTATATTCTGTATATACCCTGACTAACATGTCTGATATGTATGTTGTGCCTGACCAGACGTTAGTCTTGCTCCTTTGAATATGTAGAAGAATGTGACGAACCGCGTGGACAGAAAAGAACAACATTTAGGAAGTCTTGAATAAATTAGTGGCGCAACAAAATTTGATCAACGATATCAGAATGCGGCAATTAAGAAATTTGACTAGCATGAACATATCAAGAGATGGACAGAGAAGAAACTGTCAGGTTGCTGAATCAAGGGAAGAGACAGGTATCCAAGCCAGTCGACCTTCGACGTGGAGATAACTGTCAGGTTGCTGAATCAAGTGAAAGAGACAGTCATTCAAGACAGTCGACCTTCGACGTGGAGATAGCTGTCGGGTTGCTGAATAAAGTGAAAGAGACAGTCATTCAAGACAGTCGACCTTCGACGTGGAGATAGCTCCTGCACTGAACTGTAACTAGCGGCAAACCTCCTATTCACTAAAACACAGCACGTGCACTTTGCCAGGTAGACGAATGTACAAACTCATCTCTGCCCCATGCCTCGGAGAACCACGCTAGACCAAGGTCTTGTTTGCAGGCCACCTCTCATGGGTGAACGGCCAGGTGTAGCCATCACGACGGCTCCTTACGTGTCTATCTATTGTCAGGTAAGCGTATCACGTGATCGGTCTACCTGTACTTTCTTAGCAACGTTGTATCTGCGACGTCACTGAAGCAGGTGCGGCTCTTGGTGGCAATGTTGCGGATGCGGTCCGGTAGTGAGATTGGCTTCGCTCCATCGCCCGCTGAGTAGCTTGGAGCCACGCTATGTCCATTTCCGAAGGTTCCATACCCTGTAAACAGATATGCCATGTCTAGAATTACCACGCTGTTGATTGTGGGAGTTCTCGCATCGCTGTTTTTCATGTGTTGTATGATCAAAGTGATTAAAGCCGAACCACGCCCGCTTGTTATTCTTCGTGCAATCTATCGATGAATTTTGTGAGAGTTCATAATTCCTTGACCTTCGTAGATGTACGATGTTACGTTTTTGACGGGATCAGTTACAAGCCGCATATGCTCGTCGGGGCAGATAGTGTTCAACATGTACTAGCTATTTAGTATATTTAGTTTTATACCAACCGCAACTTGGGTCACCTTCCCGAGCAGGGAAAGTTCGCGTCAAATTCGTAAGGATGGGAAGTTAAGCCAGGTATCAGGTCGGTTTATGTGTGTTTTATTAGTACATCCCTCTAGACCTATCTACGAGTACTTATAATCAATATATAAATTAATCAAAATGCTAGTCAACCCATGAAGTATAGCCTCGGTGACGTGTATTGTCTCTCACTACTGAACAATTGCTGTTTGTTCCAATAAGTAGATTCCCTCCCCCCCCCCCCCCCCCCCCCTAAACATAGTTATGAAACACAGTTTTCAAATCCTCACCTGCAACCTGTAATGGCTAAACGAAACCTTGTCTTGTTCTCTTTCCGTGCAGGATCGTATTTGCAAGACCATTTGATCTCGATATGTGACCGTACCAAGCGAGTTTCCTTCTTTTGACAGTTGCCAAGATGGCTTCAAAGGCCCTATTGATGTTGTAAATCTAACTCGTATTTCGTCATTTGTAACTCGATCTGTGTACGTGACATACAGACGTGACGTCTTCGAACTATCTTAAACTGGCGCCCATTACGATTCCCAATGTACATGGTACGACAATGGACATAAGATCCACATTGGTGCAGAGTCCGAGCAAGCTTGTTTCACATTGATGGCTCTGGCTTTATTATTGTCAGTCGCCATACCCCAAATATTCTATTAACTGAGATTATCAGCTCTGGAACTGCTGCAGGTACATTGGTAAATTAAATCTCTCCCTATCATACAGTGATATCCTCCCCACAGTTGGTATGCTGATAATAATATCCAAAGATAATACGAGTTGCTAGAATAACAGTTACGTCAACCAGCGTACAAAATAGTGGTCGTTGGCTACTTCAAAGCGGAAGTCGTAGGGTGAACTCCTCTGGCGGCACACAAGATTGCAAGCTGAACTCATGGCTATCTTCGCCGTAATATGATGAACACTTTCTTCCTCATACCATTTTGAAAAATGTGGTCCGGACACTCCTCAAGCTTGGAAACTACTACCTTGATTACGTGTGCTAGATAAAGATCTCTTCAAATGTGTTACCTGAGTTGAGGTAGATGGACCGTGGCTTATGATGGACAGTGGCTTATGATGGACAGTGGCTTATGATGGACAGTGGCTTATGATGGATAGTGGCTTATGACGGACAGTGGCTTATGGTTGACAGTGGCTTATGACGGACACTGGCTTATGGTTGACATTGGCTTATGATGGACAGTGGCTTATGACGGACAGTGGCTTATGATGGACTGTGGCTTATGACGGACAGTGGCTTATGGTTGACAGTGGCTTATAACGGACAGTGGCTTATGACCGACAGTGGCTTATGATGGACAGTGGCTTATGACGGACAGTGGCTTATGGTTGACAGTGGCTTATGACGGACAGTGGCTTATGGTTGTCAGTGGCTTATGGTTGACAGTGGCTTATGACGGACAGGGGCTTATGGTTGACAGTGGCTTATGATGGACAGTGGCTTATGATGGATAGTGGCTTATGATGGACAGTGGCTTATGATGGACAGTGGCTTATGGTTGACAGTGACTTATGATGGACAGTGGCTTATGACGGACAGTGGCTTATGATGGACAGTGGCTTATGATGGACAGTGGCTTCTGATGGACAGTGGCTTATGATTGACAGTGGCTTATGATGGACAGTGGCTTATGGTTGACAGTGACTTATGATGGACAGTGGCTTATGATGGACAGTGTCCTATGCTGGACAGTGGCTTATGGTTGACAGTGATGATAATCCAATTAGGGCTAACATGAATCTGAAGACTGCCCGCCAAAATACCAGGTCCATACCATTATGATGCTGCTAGACTAACGGAACACGTTTAACCAGACCGGTGGTGTGCTGGCTCTCCAACCTGTCACACGAAGCAGTTGTTGGGCTAGCTGAATAACTGTTTCGATGTAATTAAGAAACCAACAACAACCAAATGCAGTCGGATGAAGGATAGCACCATGAGTCTCCTTGCAGCCGGCTCAAAGTTAATGGATCAATCAAATCGAACTCTGGGAAATCAACAAGTAGACTTGACATAAACTTAAGGAGGATTATCAACATGGGTTAATGAAATCGATCAAAGGGGTTGAGGCAAAACACAGAGTACGATCAAAGGGGTTGAGGCAAAACACAGAGTACGATCAAAGGGGTTGAGACAAAACACATAGTACGATCAAAGGGGTTGAGGCAAAACACAGAGTACGATCAAAGGGGTTGAGGCAAAACACATAATACGATAAAAGAGGTTTAGACAAAAAACAGAGTACGATCAAAGGGGTTGAGGCAAAACACAGAGTACGATCAAAGCTGCTAAGACAAGAAAGAATAGGATTAATGTGGCTAAGTCAAGAGAGAGTACGATTAATGCGTCTAAGACAAGAGAGAGTACGATTAATGCGGCTAAGACAAGAGAGAGTACGATTAATGCGGCTAAGACGATCAAATGCCAAAAATCTCTTGACCAGCCAAAAATGATTTTTGGTGGCAATAAAAATAAACTGGATGGTACCACCTGGAGGACAGACCAGAAACAGAAGAAAAATGTGTAAGGTTGTCTGTTTTGTAATATTCCATATTCATTGACAGCTATGATGACCATGGTCTTCTGAGTTCTACAATAGAGGATGTTTCGAATTTATAAATGAATCAAGTCGGCAGCACAGACAGGCCGAGTGACAAGCATGGCCTCTGATTGACGAACGTAATGATGTATTTACAGCGCATTTTATTTTTTTTTATTTTTAGTACGATCATAATTAAAGTAAACGTCAAACCAACGTTCCGCGACAGTACACACGCTGTCAGGTGTGGCAGCCATAGAAGGACAGTTATTTTTAACTCATTGACTTCGGTTGATTCTTGATTCTAGTAACCAACATCATCACACAGAGGCCATTCCGGTATGTGCTCCAATCTCCGTCCAAGAGGTCAGCCAAGCGTGTCCCAGTCAGGTGTTCATCTCATGACGTCGGTATTTACAGGGAAGGTAAGCAGGTATTGTCGGACACAAAGGGTAGTATTAAACCGCCCACATCAAAAGACATTTACGAAACAGAACGTGTTTTGCGCTTCAATTTGCGTACTGGCTCTTCTGACGATAATCACAGATCATGCATAACAACTAAGTAGAAGATACCCCATTACCATTTTAAAAGGTGGCTCTTTATAAACTGGTTAGTGGAATTCATCGCTTGTTTCCCAAAAATTCTCAATTGAGCGAACCGGATTTTCATGGCATAATTGTTAGCGATTGTACGCATGTTATCTCCTGTGCATTTTATATCCCTGTTTGGCTCTGAAGGTGAAAGTTCAGTTAAATATAGCATGCTTTATTTAACCAAAAAAATGTATTATAGAGTATAGGACCCATGTGGATACTGGAGAAAAAGGAACGCCCGAAGAAAGATTACAATGATTGTAATCTCCACAAACATAAAACACCCTTAAAGCAAACAATCTGATTGGTTAAACCACGTAGATAGTAATATCAAGTACCATATAAACAAACACTATTTTTAATCTGTGAGACAAAATGAAGAAAATAATATGTAAGACTAAAGTACGTGTTTTGAGAAAACGATAAAGAACCGATAAGAGGATACTTATGTTTAGTAACGTGTATGTTTGTTCATGTTGTCGTTATATATCTCATGTGTGTAACATTGTATAACCTCAAAGCGACGCTTAACTGGCAACATCAGTATAGTGAAATAAGACGATTATACAAATGAAGGAAATCAAAGACCTGATGACGAGGCCATCAGACATGGTGGATCAAATGAGGGAACTGGGAGTGAGAACAATACCAGGAAGAGTACAAGAAACAGGGATGAAGGTCAAGGACAAGGATGGAACACTGGGGACAACTCTAGCTAAAGGAAACATAAAGAATTGGCACATGGAACATAAAGAGCCTATACACATAATAGAAATATCACACACAAATCATAGATACAGCACAAACACATAATAGAAATATCACACACAAATCATAGATACAGCACAAACACATAATAGAAATATCACACACAAATCATAGATACAGCACAAACACATAATAGAAATATCACACACAAATCATAGATACAGCACAAACACATAATAGAAATATCACACACAAATCATAGATACAGCACAAACACATAATAGAAATATCACACACAAATCATAGATACAGCACAAACACATAATAGAAATAGCACACACAAATCATAGTTATAGCACATAATAATATATAATAATAATTATGTTTTTAGGACACACAAAAGTAGTCTGCTACCCTACCCACATCCCTGAGACACTAACCAAAGAGTGTATAAAGAATGAGTTGTTCTGCTCATAGTAAAAACGTTCACTCCTCTCTCTCTCTCTCTCTTCTCTCTCTCTCTCTCTCTCTCTCTCTCTCTCTCTCTCGCGTTGCTAATTCAGACCAAGCCCTGGCAATAGACACACGTCGTGTTGTGACCTTAAATTGACCTGACCTTGTTGAGATACTGAAATGGGATTCCAAACTACTTTCTCAGCCAAGTTTGGCTCTCCGAGAATTAAGGAGAATTAGTCTCCAGCCTCAATCTCCTTTGCTCTACAGGGATCTGTTACACATGTGTCGTTCACCACTTCCGTCATTAATGGTCTCCTATTCCCCTCCTTCAAGCTGTCTTATATTTTCTCTCTATGCCTCACGTTGTCCCTCTTGTCTGCAATTCTGCTGCCAGTCGTCACCGTGTGTTCCAGCGAGCCTCATCTCATAACATGCCAGAAAAAGGAAGACGCCTTGTCATGATTTCTGCCAAAAGCTGTTTTTGTGTATGTGTCTCCCGACGGGCCGCGTTAGATTTCTTTGCAGTTCATGGAATTTTCAATATTTCAGTTACCTCCAACAATCCATGTGCTTGTCTGCTGATTGTCCATGACTCTCTGATGTATGCCAGCACTGGTTCCATGAAGTATCCAAGAAATATCTTTCTTAATTCCAGTGATGGGGCTTTCTTGTACAAGATTCCGCACAAACTCGGAAAGACATTGAGCATAATTGTAGAGCAGTCATTCAAGTGGAACTCAAGTCCGCACATCACTTTAGTGCGCATAATTGTAGAGCAGTCATTCAAGTGGAACTCAAGTCCGCACATGACTTTAGTGCGCATACTTGTATAGCAGTCATTCAAGTGGAACTCAAGTCCACACATGACTTTAGTGCGCATACTTGTATAGCAGTCATTCAAGTGGAACTCAAGTCCACACATGACTTTAGTGCGCATACTTGTATAGCAGTCATTCAAGTGGAACTCAAGTCCACACATGACTTTAGTGCGCATACTTGTATAGCAGTCATTCAAATAGAACGCAAGTCACCACATCACTCTAGTGGACTATGAATAAAACTTTTCACATTCTGAATAACGAAACATTCTGGAAACTACTAGGACACTACATGATCTCACCGAAGCTCACCATCATAATAAAGCAGACGTAAGAGAACCTGCCCTTTTGGAGTTTTACACAAGGAACAACTTGCAGAATCATTTAACATTCAATCTGGGAGAACGGCATGTCTGTCTTCTATAATCTTTCTATTTCTTCTGGCAGTTGATAGGAATATGAAAAATATAAGCCTTTGAATAAAAATGTAGTCCATCGAACTTTATTAAAACATCTAGAAGATTTGGAATGTGCAGACGTTAGATGCCCATCGTAAGTGATGATGGCGGCATCGCTAGACGTTTTTTTCATTCGGATTTTGATAATGTAATTTCCGCTGTATTTGGATTATAGTGAGGAAGAAACTGCCCTGGTAATTAACCCCAGCCTCTCGTCCCGAACTACATTGGACCTAGGGGCAAGACGATCAGTCGAGACAACTGGAAGTAACTCAGTATGCACTCTGGTCTTACCAACGCTAGGATCATGGGCCACTTGAAACTTTCTTAATCAGAACCCCACGTTTCTGTGCCTCGATTCGAGAGGAGAATGCTTGCCTCTTGGGTACAGCAACATGGCCTCCATTTCTCACAGAAGATGAACTAATTAGACAAATTCTGCTCGAGAGTAAGTCTAAAGATGCATGCAGAGACAAGAGACCAATTTTATACTTGAATGCAGTCAGCAACACGGCTCGTATTATCCTGGGAGAACCCTAGTGGGTCAAGTAGAGAGATTCACTTACCAAGGAAGGATCATACACCCTAATGGGTGAAGTAGAGAGATTCACTTACCAAGGAAGGATTATACACCCTAGTGGGTCAAGTAGAGAGATTCACTTACCAAGGAAGGATTATACACCCTAGTGGGTCAAGTAGAGAGATTCACTTACCAAGGAAGGATCATACACCCTAGTGGGTCAAGTAGAGAGATGCACTTACCAAGGAAGGATTATACACCCTAGTGGGTCAAGTAGAAATGTTCACTTACCAAGGAAGGATTTTACACCCTAGTGGGTCAAGTAGAGAGATTCACTTACCAAGGAAGGATTATACACCCTAGTGGGTCAAGTAGAGATGTTCACTTACCAAGGAAGGATTATACACCCTAGTGGGTCAAGTAGAGAGATTCACTTACCAAGGAAGGATCATACACCCTAGTGGGTCAAGTAGAGAGATTCACTTACCAAGATAGGATTATACACAAGACTGGGGGTGCAGGTGAGGCTGTAAAAGAACACAGGAAACGAAAAGCAAGAGGTACCTTTTTTAGGTATTGAAAACCGTATTGAACTCTAAAGTTATCCAAATGCGCACTTAACCAATGTGAAACCGGTCCTTTTATATGAAACGAATAAATGCTTAATGACCAATCCCTGAGGTAAATTCTTGCCTTGTATTTACGAATGAAAGCTTATGCGAGAGAACAGGACAAAGACAAGTAGCACAGGAAATCTTAAGACTGAAAGAAAAAAGTGGCCTTCGATAGGCCGCACATTGTGAAATCCGTAAGAAACCTAACGTAGAAACAAGTGTTACTAGGAGAATATGTACCGTAGTGAAGAAAATCGCACAGACCAGGAATGCTTGAAAAGGGTTGGTTGGTGGTCAATGCATACCAAGATTATAAGGGCAAGGACGAAGAAGAAGAAGAGTAATAAGAAAAAGAAGAAGAAGAAACAGAAGAACATTAACACGAGGTACATCGTTAGAATATATCATTATTGAGCCAGCCGTATAAGTTCATACTTGCTAGTTTCTAGGACGTACGATAGTACCTGCATTTTGATGAGTCCTGTGTCCAGGTATCCATAAATATATCATGGAATGCCCTATTTTCATTTCTAGTATCAATATGTGATATTCAGTATTCACGAGAAACTCTATGGCTAGTTAAAGTGCAGCAAATAAGAGGCATAACAGTGTTCCACCGCTACAGATCCGGATCAATGGGTCGCTTTGTAGCCGCTTGAGTGACAAAGCGGGCAGTCACTACGATTCACTCTCCGGTAGCAACACGATCCAGTTTATAATGCTGTAAATAGGTACCTGACCTACTGTTTGTGAATTCATTGCAACAAGGAAAGGAAATCGTCAACACACAACACATAAAGATGTGTCTATTACAATGATCCCGTTTAATATTTCATCCCCAACAGCAGTTGGTCTCTGAGCTTAGAACGGGGTCTGGTCTGTTTGTCTACTTCCTGAATGTACCAAGGTCTCTGAGCTTAGAACGGGGCCTGGTCTGTTCGTCTACTTTCTGAATGTACCAAGGTCTCTAAGCTTAGAACAGGGCCTGGTATGTTCGTCTACTTTCTGAATGTACCAAGGTGTCTGAGCTTAGAACGGGGCCTGGTCTGTTTGTCTACTTTCTGAATGTATCAAGGTCTCTGAGCTTCGAACAGGGCCTGGTCTGTTTGTCTACTTTCTGAATGTACCAAGGTCTCTGAGCTTAGAACAGGGACTAGTCTGTTTGTCTACTTTCTGAATGTACCAAGGTATCTAAGCTGAGAACGGGGCATGTTCTGTTCGTCTACTTTCTGAATTTACCAAGGTCTCTGAGCTTAGAACAGGGCCTGGTCTGTTCGTCTACTTTCTGAATGTACCAAGATCTCTGAGCTTAGAAAGGGGTCTGGTCTGTTCGTCTACTTCCTGAATGTACCAAGGTCTCTGAGCTTAGAACGGGGTCTGGTCTGTTCGTCTACTTCCTGAATGTAACAAGGTCTCTGAGCTTAGAACGGGGTCTGGTCTGTTCGACTACTTCCTGAATGTACCAAGATCTTTGAGCTTAGAACGGGGTCTGGTCTGTTCGTCTACTTCCTCAATGTACCAAGGTCTTTGAGCTTAGAACGGGGTCAGGTATGTTCGTCTACTTTCTGAATGTACCAAGGTCTCTGAGCTTAGAACGGGGCCTGGTCTGTTTATCTAGCAACATCAAAGAACATTGCTGTATGTGCTAATTCTAACAGACTTCGGGAGCGTACTCCAAGCTATCTCAAGCCCCAAACAAGATAGACTCCAGGAGCGTACTCCAAGCCATCTCAAGCCCCAAACAAGAAAGACTCCAGGAGCGTACTCCAAGCCATCTCAAGCCCCAAACAAGATAGATTCCAGGAGCGTACTCCAAGCCATCTCAAGCCCCAAACAAGATAGACTCTCACACGAAATAAAATGTAATATCATTTTACTTTTTTACAATAATCATATCTAGTCCTACAGTGGATTTTGGCCCATTGTGGGATCCTTGGAAACGAGACGGCAGATAAGTTAGCAAAACTCGGAAGTGGCCGAACACAGACTTGTCAACCACAGAGTCATAAAGACACAGAGACACTCATCAAACGATCCATCAAAACGGAATGAAGAGACAAGCACCGCGAATACAAGCCAGAAAATGACAGCATAGCCGAACTTGGCAGAGATGGGAAGACAAAGATATTCAGACTCAGAACGGATATTGTAGACTCAAGGCCCACTTGCACAGAATCAGTCTTAAAGACATCGCCACGTGCGATTGTGGGGCACCAAAGCAAACACCAGAACATATCCTGCAAGACTGACCCACTTGTGCAGACCAAACACCAGAACATTTCCTGCAGGACTGACCCACTTGTGCAGACCAAACACCAGAACATTTCCTGCAGGACTGCCTCACTTGTGCAGACCAAAGAGAGGCAGTCTGGTCCTGGAAAACGACCATATTCGATCAGATGGACCTGCGAGGACATGAAAAGCACAATCTCTTCTTTAACCTCACCGGGCTAGAAGCATAGCGCCAGAGGTTATTTTAACCTCACCGGGCTAGAAGCATAGCGCCAGAGGTTATTTTAACCTCACCGGGCTAGAAGCATAGCGCCAGAGGTTATTTTAACCTCACCGGGCTAGAAGCATAGCGCCAGAGGTTATTTTAACCTCACCGGGCTAGAAGCATAGCGCCAGAGGTTATTTTAACCTCACCGGGCTAGAAGCATAGCGCCAGAGGTTATTTTAACCTCACCGGGCTAGAAGCATAGCGCCAGAGGTTATTTTAACCTCACCGGACTAGAAGCATAGCGCCAGAGGTTATTTTAACCTCACCGGGCTAGAAGCATAGCGCCAGAGGTTATTTTAACCTCACCGGGCTAGAAGCATAGCGCCAGAGGTTATTTTAACCTCACCGGACTAGAAGCATAGCGCCAGAGGTTATTTTAACCTCACCGGGCTAGAAGCATAGCGCCAGAGGTTATTTTAACCTCACCGGGCTAGAAGCATAGCGCCAGAGGTTATTTTAACCTCACCGGGCTAGAAGCATAGCGTCAGAGGTGATTTTAACCTCACCGGGCTAGAAGCATAGCGCCAGAGGTTATTTTAACCTCACCGGGCTAGAAGCATAGCGCCAGAGGTTATTTTAACCTCACCGGACTAGAAGCATAGCGCCAGAGGTTATTTTAACCTCACCGGGCTAGAAGCATAGCGCCAGAGGTTATTTTAACCTCACCGGGCTAGAAGCATAGCGCCAGAGGTTATTTTAACCTCACCGGACTAGAAGCATAGCGCCAGAGGTTATTTTAACCTCACCGGGCTAGAAGCATAGCGCCAGAGGTTATTTTAACCTCACCGGGCTAGAAGCATAGCGCCAGAGGTTATTTTAACCTCACCGGGCTAGAAGCATAGCGCCAGAGGTTATTTTAACCTCACCGGGCTAGAAGCATAGCGCCAGAGGTTACACGAAGTGTTTTGGCCGATGGCTACTTGGGGGGGATGATTACAGTATAGAGGATTTATACCATTTCATCATTAATAGATGTTGACTATTTGAGATTAGGCCTGTAATATTTGACATCAAATGTTGTTTTTACGTAATTTCCGTAGTGGGAATCTTTGATTTTTAGAATAATTTAGTTCAAAATGTATCACGCATGTGTTTAACATATAAACACAGTTTCATGATGACCACCTGTGTAGATACTGAAAATCAAAGAATAGACTTACTTCAATCATTCATTCATGTATTCCATCCTTTGCCGTCAGTGTGGTCAAACAAACATATGAGGGACTGGACTAGAACTTTGTGAACTTGTCGCCAACACCTCAAGGACATCTATAAACGAACTGGCTCCCCAATCGCCAACCACTTCAATGGTCCTGGACACCGGGTCAAATCCGATGTCACTGTCGCAGACGTAGTTTCTTGCTCTTTGGACGATCATCACCGATTAGCACTTGATAATAAACTCACCATTCGCATTGGCTGGCTCAATACCATTAGTTCTCCACTTCATCTAATATAATTAGTTCTCCACCTCATCAAATACTATTAATTCTTCACATCATCAAATACTATTAGTTCTCCACCTCATCAAATGCAATTAGTTTTGTACCTCATCAAATGCCATTAGTTCCTCACCTCATCAACAACCTTTAATCTTTGCCTCATCAAATACTATTAGTTCTCCACCTCATCAAATGAAATTAGTTTTGTACCTCATCAAATGCCATTAGTTCCTCACCTCATCAACAACCTTTAATCTTTGCCTCATCAAATACTATTAGTTCTCCACCTCATCAAATGCAATTAGTTTTGTACCTCATCAAATGCCATTAGTTCCTCACCTCATCAAAAACCTTTAATCTTTGCCTCATCAAATACTATTAGTTCTCCACCTCATCAAATGCAATTAGTTTTGTACCTCATTTAATGTCATTAGTTCCTCGCCTCATCAACAACATTTAATCTTTGCCTCATCAAATACTTTTCCAAAGAAAGTTTAAAAATTGTGTTGGACAGAGTGACACTCTCATAGATTCAGTAGGTTCATTTGCAGAGACCACGAAACTTTCTGCGTTTCTGGCAAAATCATTATCATTAAAAAACAAAACATCCTGACAAAATCATTATCATTAATAAACAAAACATCCTGACAAAATCATTATCATTAAAAAACAAAACATCCTGACAAAATCATTATCATTAAAAAACAAAACATCCTGACAAAATCATTATCATTAAAAAATAAAACATCCTGACAAAATCATTATAATTAAAAAACAAAACATCCTGACAAAATTATTATCATTAAAAAACAAACAATGTCGCTTTCCACACCGTCATCGCCATTATCGGACAGACTGCAACTTTGGAGTCGATTTGACTGACGTGAGATATGTTTCAGAGCTTTGACATAAGTTTCACTCTTCTTCAACTATGCAGCCTTGAAACCATATTGGTGCCTTGCTTACAGCCAATCAAAGTTGTACCACAGCTGTCAAGATTGGAGTCCGGAGCCCCGCCTTTAGAAGCGCCCAAAATACTCTCCTATTTAAGAGGAGTGCCGCTGATTAAATCTGGCAGACGACATAAACAGGTTTATGTTATGGAGACTCCATAAGTACATATTCTACAGCCAGGTACCCTGTTTTGAATCGTCATGAATATAAATAAACGTGAATGACCTCTACGTCCGTTTACTTTTGGCAGACTCGTCTTCTTTACATCTTAGGATCTTGGTCTTGACGTGCATGATTCGCTCTACTGTTTGTTTAGCTTGTTTGTAAACACATCACCATATCGCCAACAAACGCAAAGGCACGTATACTATAGGCATTTAGAAAACATCCATCTACGTCAGACATAAGAAAAGGAAGTGATGTAAAAGGCAATCTGGATTAGAACCACGGACCTGAAGGTGCCGGCTCCTTCCTCACAGGAGTGAGTGCTTATAATATAATATACAATAATTATATATGACGAAATCAGTGAGACATTTGGCGGCCACTGGAGCTAAGGAGTCAAGGTCGTCGGTACTTTCAGCAATTAATGAGGTCGAGCACGTAGGGGGACGCCCGGGTGCAAGGATGTATGTTTTGTGAACAATTTTTCGGTTTTTTTCCATCAAATTAATTTCGTTCTTTAACTTGTTTGTACAATGTTTACTTTCTTTCTCTGCTGTTTAAAATTTTGTTCTCGCTGATTTGAGCCTTAAATTGTAAGGACAAATTCCACTATAATCTATCAATCAATCAAAACCTGTCTCTCCAACGGGTAAATTTGCCATTGACAACATCCCGCCAGCATACATGGTCAAGGAATGATCTTTCTGCCCCTTTCTAGGTACGATCATTTACTCTTAGTTTCTTCTCACATTCTCTTCTCAATGTATTTTTGGGTATTTCTCTCTCTTTCTCTCTCTCTATCTCTCTCTCTCTCTCTCTCTCGCTTTCAATCAATCAATCAATCAATCAATCTATCTATCTATCTATCTATATATCTATCTATCTATCTATCTATCTATCTATCTGTCTGTCTGTCTGTCTGTCTGTCTGTCTGTCTGTCTATCTGTCTGTCTGTCTATCTATCTATCTAGCTATCTATCTATCTCTTTCTATCTCTTTCTATCTCTCTCTTTTTATATTCCCTTGAGGATTCAATGTAAGAGCGTGTATGCCTAGGCTATGTTGAACTACCTTCCGCTACCTATGTTCTATCCAGCCCCATTTACCTCGCTTAATTTGTTGTTCCAGTGGATGTTGGCTTCTTTCCCAGACGTCTTCATTCCTCATCTTGGCCATAATCCTTCGTATGCACCTGTAATGGAAGGACCGAGTCTTTGTTAAGTGGCCTTGTTCTTTCTCCATGTCTCCGCCTCATACAATAGCACCGACTTGACACTGACGTTAAATATTCTAACTTTGGGGTGAATCTTGATTTCTACGGATCTTCATATGTTGTTTAGTGTCAGGAATTACCCTCGTGCCTTTCCAATTCTGATCCTTACATCTGAATTACCCTCGTGCCTTTCCAATTCTGATCCTTACACCTGAATCTCTACCTCTTGATGTGTCTATTGTGCTGCCCAAATAGGTCAAGGTATCCAATTTCTTCAACTGCTCCCTCTCTCTCTCTCTCTCTCTCTCCAGCATGATTGGTTTACTACGGATAGTGATTAGTTTAAGAAGCTTGGATTTCTTCATGTTGATATTCAGTCCCAATTTGACTGATTGTTATTTCAGTCTTATACGTTTCTCTTGCATTTCGATTTGACTGTGAGACAAAAGTACTAGATCATCTACGTAGTCCAGGTCCTCGAATTGTGACAGTAGTGTCTACTGAATACAAATTATTTTTATTCTGCAAGATGTCTTCATTATCTAATCTAAGGCCAACAAGAACAGGAGAGGCGAGAGATTCCATCCTAGGCTCACCCCTGTTTGCACCTTAAATCTCCTCCATGTACCAATCTACCAATTGTGTGCTTGTACATGTTATGGATGAAAGTTGCGTACTTTTGTGGTATCCGGTATTGTCTCAACAGTTACCATAAAGCACTTCGACCCGCACTGTCAAACGCCTTTTGAGTCTATACAATTTGCGTATATGGATGATTTCCATTCAATACTTTGTTCTACTAGAAGCGTAGCTGTATGATATGTGCATGATCTTCCCTGGAGACCAATAATCAATAACAATCCAAATTAAGTATTTTTTTAAAATTGGTCTTTTGTTATCTGGAAATATTACAACATGAAATATACTTATATTTTACATTAGTGTCTTATAATAATAATAGCTGTCCATCGTTGTCGATGAGGACCGCCGACATCATCCATGTCACAGATTGCCCTGTTGGGTGTGGGTGCGCATGTGGCTGAACAGGCCAATGCGGGCACGAAAACATCTGCTACATATCGGGCACACGAGGTTTGTAGAAGGGGATGGTGTTCCCGCTGCTCGGGATTTCCGCGTCTCGCGTCTGCTCTGGGCTTTCACAATACGGTCGTCTTCACCGGCAGCTACACCCGATTTTACTGCGTTTCTCCAGTCAGATCTGTTTTGCGCAAGACATTCCCAGGTGTCGATGTCTATCTGGAAAACTTTTCAATGAGTCCTTCAGACCGTCTTTAAAACGTTTCTTTGGGCAACCTCTCTCGTGCCATCCCTCTTTCAGCTCGCCGTAGAGAAGCTTCTTTGGGAGCCGCTGGTCTGACATACGGACGAGGTGTCCGGCCCATCCTAGTCGTGCTTTCTCTAGCAGTGCATGGATGCTGGGCATGTTAGCCCTCGAGAGAACCTCGATGTCAGTGACACGATCTTGCCATCGGATGTGGAATATTCGCCTCAGGCAACCTGTGTGGAAGTGGTTTAACCTCCTTGCATGTCCAGAGTATTCAGTCCAGCTTTACCAGCGTATAGTAGGGTTGGAATGATGGTTGCATGGTAGACTTTGAGTTTGGTATTGACGCTGATGCCACGACGTGCCCAGACTATCAAGCGCATTCTACCAAAGGCTGTGCTGGCCTTTGCTATTCTGCTTGCCACCTCATCGTCTAGGCTGACAGATCTCGACAGCGTGCTGCCCAAATATGTGAATTTGTCTACGGCATTCAGCGTCTGCCCGCTGACTGTAGTCTCTTGTTTTGTGTACGGCATGCCTGGTGCTGGTTGGTACATGACCTCTGTTTTTTTGGCATTTATGGCCAGGCCAAAATTTTCGCATGCGGCAGAGAACTGGTCCATTCCAACCTGCATGTTCAGTTCTGAGTGCTCATTAGAGCGCAGTCGTCAGCAAATACAAGTTCCCTGATTATGTCGCCAGCCACTTTGGTTTTGGCCTTCATTCTTCTGGGATTGAGTAATTTGCCATCTGTGCGGTACTTTATTGGTATTCCAAGCTCCAGTGATCTGAAGGCGTCTGTCATCGTGGCCGCGAACATCATGCTGAACAAAGTCGGGGCGAGTACACATCCTTGTTTTACTCCGTTTGATACTATAAACGTTTTAGAGATTGCACCGCTGTCCAGTACACGAGCACACATGCCTCCGTGTAGCTGTTTCACCATTGTTATGAACTTGTTGGGGCAGCCAAACTTAGACATTTTCATCCACAGCCCTCCTCTGTTTACTGTATGAAATGCCTTTGTCAAATCAATAAATGTGGTGTACAAGGCCTGATTATGTTCTCGACACTTCTCTTGTACTTGGCGAGCGGCAAAAATCATGTCCACTGTTCCTCTTCCCGCTCTGAATCCACATTGGCTTTCTGGGAGATGGTGGCTTTGTTCAAAGTGTTTGTTGAGCCTGTTTAGCAGTAAGCGCGCTAGGATCTTGCCTGCTACGGAGAGTAGCGATACTCCACGATGATTGTCGCATTCCTGACGATTGCCTTTTTTTTTGTACAGGTGAACGATTGAGGCGTCCTTTAGCTACTGCGGAATTTGTCCTTCAGCCCACATGTGACAGAAGAGTTCAGTGATCCTTCCGGTGAGGGATGGGCCAGCTGTCTTATATACCTCTGCTGGTATTGCATCAGCTCCTGGAGCTTTTCATTGGTGTCTTATTATCTATAATATGCCATATTTTGTTTTCAAAATTGGTCTTCTGTTATCTGGGAATATTACAACATGAAATATACTTAAATTTTACATTGGTACGTTATTAAAGAACATTAACTCTCAACAAATATGTTATTCGCATTGAAACGTATTTAATATTACGTTCTAATACGCCAATTTACTTCAGAACCTCAACACTTAAGAACTTTGCTAGTTCAGAAAGTGCTCGCTCATACGTAATTTCATGTATAAGTACCAAGTGAAGAAATCTACATACAAGTGTTTCTTTCTCTCGAGTGGTTCTCTTGACAACTTTAACCTTAGAAGTACGCAGAACAAGTATGTGAAGAAGATTGTTCTTGGGGCTAGCAATGCCACTAATGCTATTCAGACGACCACTGCAAATGATCGGTTACAGACCTCCTGTAAACAAGGAGGACCCTATGCTTTACTTCGCGATGAAAGGTCAGGCAATCAATCAATCAATCAATCAACTAGTTAATCAGGCAATTAATCAACCAATCAATCAATTAATCACTCATTTTCATAGCACATAAAGTGTTCGCAAATAATTTCATGTACAACGGTCAAGTCAGTCATTGTAAAACTGTTTCGGTCCTCGGCCACACTTAGTGTACCAGAACTTGTCCAGATCACCATAATCTACCAGAATTTGTCCACATCACCCTTAGTGTACCAGAATTTGTCCACATCAACCAAAATCTACCAGAATCTGTCCACATCACCCATTTTGTACCATAATTTGTTCATTCACCATTAGTGTACCAGAACTTGCCCACATCACCCATAATCTACCAGAATGTGTCCACATCACCCTTAGTGTATCAGAATTTGTCCACATCACCCATAATTTACCAGAATGTGTCCACATCACCCTTAGTGTACCAGAATTTGTCCACATCAGCCATAATCTACCAGAATTTGTCCACATCACCCATAATCTTCCAGAAACTGTCCACATCACCCTTAGTGTAGGGCATCCCTACAGAAACGCCTGTTGAAATCGGATGCACGGGGCCGCAAGCCTAACAAAACAGTGCAACGTAAATCACAGTATGATGGCAGCACAACCTATTCGAAAAACGTATGGCGCTCATCCTGAGGAGACCCGCCAGGCAGCGATAGCGCCGGGCCTCACGCCTCGAAGGGGCCCACCCTTGACTACTGGTGGTCACCCACCCATGTGTCGTGGAGTCAAGGCACATGGCTATGGGGTAACGTCTATTGGCCAAAACTTCAAGACCCTCAGAATACTACAGTGGAATGCGGAGGGAGTCATTAACAAAAAACTTTCCCTAACACACCACCTGCATGAAGGTAAGATTGACGTGGCATGTATCCAGGAAACGCACCTCAACAATAACCATAAATTCTCAATCAGAGGATACCAGACCTTCCGTCTAGATAGAGAAGGTCACAAAGGAGGGGTCCTGATACTGACCAGAAACAGCATACCGAGTAGCGCGGTACCTGTCAATCACACCGGACAAGCAGAAATTGTAGGAGTTGACATAATGGCTCTAGAGACGAAACTCCGCATTTTCAATCTGTACGGACCACCAAACAGAGACCTATCGCTCTCGAGTATGGAGGTCAGAGACTCCAACTGCATAGTAGTTGGAGATTTCAACAGCCACTCGGAGAGATGGGGATACTCTGACACAGACAGTAGAGGTGACGAAGTGGAAGATTGGGAGATAGATGCAAATCTCTCCCTAATCAATAGGCCGGAGGATAGCCCTAGCTTCTATTCAAGAACATGGCATACCACCTCGACTCCAGATTTGGCCTTCTCCACACAGGACATACACTATAAAATAGACCGCCAGGTGCTAAACCAACTGGCAGGTAGCGACCACAGGCCGATCAGGCTAACCATTGACATGGAAGTAGGCCCACAGGAAACAAAACCGCTCCCACGTTGGAATTACAAACGAGCCGACTGGGACAGATTTGCAATCCTGACAGATGGGCTGTGTGAAACCATCAACACACGAAACACCAAAATGAAGCCCATGGTAGAGAGCCTAAGCAAGGCAATAATGCAAGCCGCCACTGAAACCATCCCAAGAGGAGCTAGGAAAAACTATAAGCCCTACTGGAATGATGAGTTACAGAAAGTGGAAGATGCAGTAACTAATGCGAGGAACATGGCAGAACGAGAAAAATCCGTGGAGGCAAACATCGCCCTCAAAGCCGCCGCGGCGAAGTACAAACACACTCTCAAGCAAACAGCAAGAGAAAGTTGGAAAAATAAAACGGAAAGTTTAAACCTGGACAAAGAAGGGAACAAGCTATGGAAGCTAGTCAGAGCCATGAACGACGAAACCCCGTCAAATAAACAAATTACTATCAAGCAAGGCGAGAACTTGATCACAGGTAAGAAAGCCGCAAACGCCTTTGTCGATCACTATGCCAGAGCAAACCACATCGAGGTCCCTGCAGATAAGCATACAGACATTAGCGAAGAGCTAAAGGGGCACGAAAACATAAATACGGCTCCTGAAGAGCACATGATGGCCAAACTAACAATGCGCGAAATGGAAGAGGCTATGAGAACACTAAAGAGAAGGAAATCTCCCGGAAAAGACGGGATAACAAACGAAATGCTGATGGGGCTGGGCCAAACAGCGAAGGAAAAACTACTATCAGTCCTGAACCAAAGCTGGAAAAGGGGTATTGTACCCCAGGCATGGAAAGATGCAATACTGGTACCAGTACCAAAAACAGGAAAGGACAAAACAGATCCGAATGGATACAGGCCCATAAGCCTACTGAGCTGTGTCGGCAAGCTGATGGAACGGATGATAAACACCAGACTGATGTGGCATCTGGAAGAAAAACGAATACTAATTCCACAGCAAGCCGGCTTTAGACAGCACAGATCCACTGAGGACCAGGTCATCCTCATAGCCCAGGAGATAGAAGATGCCTACCAGGCACAGAAACACACAGTAGCTGTTTGGGTGGACCTGGAAAAGGCATTTGACAAAGTCTGGAAGGATGGACTTAGAGTCAAGCTAAGAAGAAGTGATGTTTGTGGGAAGATGTACAAGTGGATCAACCACTACCTCAAACAAAGAACGGCCAGAGTCCAAGTACAAGGGCAGATGAGCAAAAAGGTGACACTCGAGCAGGGAGTACCCCAAGGGGGAGTACTGTCACCCACACTCTTCCTGGTATATATAAACGATATTACAGAGAATATACCAAGAAGAGTCCATAGCTCAATGTTTGCAGACGATCTGGCTATGTGGACCTCTGAAAAGAATCTCACCATAGCAAGAAATCGGATGCAAACGGCCCTAACATCGCTGGAAGAGTGGGCGAACTCATGGCTGGTCAAAATAAACGAGGAGAAAACCACGTGCACAATATTCTCGCTCTCATTAAAACCCCAAAGTACCAAATTAAGCCTAAATGGCAAAATCCTGCAGCCAAACGACAACCCAACCTATCTGGGAGTCACATTTGATCGGCGCATGACATGGAAAAGTCAGATTGAGAGAAACCGAATGAAAGCCAGAGAAAGAATGGCGATCATGAGGAAACTTGCTGGCACAAGCTGGGGAGCAGACGAAGGCATACTAAAGAAACTGTACACTGGAAGAGTGAGACCAGTTCTCGAGTATGGCATCGCGGCATGGACAACAGCAGCGAAGGCGAACTTCGATAAAGTTAACAAACTTCAAAACCAAGCTATGAGAATCATAACTGGTGGAATGAAGTCAACGCCAATTGTAGAACTTGAAAAGATTACAAAACTGCAATCCATGACCGACAGAAGAGACTGCAGAGCCCAGCTGCAGTCAGAGAAACTCCGAAGACTGACGGACCATCCAATGTACCAGAGGCTAAACAATTTGGGAACTGGGAAACTAAAGCGGAGAAACTTTGCAGAAATAGCCAAAGCAAAGATGCACGAAGATCCCATAAACGCACTAACAACACCAAAACCCATCACTACTGTACGAAAACCTACTTGGAGGCAGGATATATTTCCAGAGGTGGTAGAAAATATACCAGGTATTGCAAACAAAAACTGCCAGACCGAAAAAGAAAGGAGAGACACTACCTTAAGCTTCATAACGAAAAGCTACCCAAGCATGGACTGGACCCATGCATACACCGACGGTTCTGTAACAAACACTACACAGAACGGAGGGGCAGGAGCATTCCTGAACCTACCAAATGGCAGAAAAATAACACTGTCATTCGCTACTGGTAAGTACACGAGCAATTTCAGAGCAGAGGCAGAGGCACTGAGGGCGGCAGTGGAAGAAATGGTAACACACAGTGAAAATGAGAGCCATATAGTCCTGCTGACAGATGCTCTCGAAGTAGTCACAGCGCTAAAAAGCCAGAAAAACACTGAGCTTAATGACTTAAGAGCAGCACTCTGCAAACTGTGCCAACAGTCCGCACCAAAAAGGGTAGTGGTACAGTGGGTTCCGTCACACTGCAACATCCAAGGCAACGAGGAGGCAGACAGACTGGCAAAAGAAGGTGCAAGGCTACCACAAATAGATACCAGTATGACGTACGA
Organism: Ariolimax columbianus; assembly: GCA_036924085.1. Lineage (NCBI taxonomy): Eukaryota > Metazoa > Mollusca > Gastropoda > Stylommatophora > Arionidae > Ariolimax > Ariolimax columbianus. The sequence continues at coordinate 10,548,330 of JAVGWX010000004.1, forward strand.
AGAGTCAAAACGGCTTATCAAAGCCAGGTACATGTCCAAATGGGAAACCGAACATACTGGTTACACCAAAAACGATGCCTATTACCAGTTGAACCGAAGAGAGCAGGTCGTTGTCTTCAGACTTCGCACTGGCCACAACAGACTGAGGTACCACCTCTTCAACAAATTGAAGATAGGGTGTACCGACGAATGCCCGTGCGGTACTGGTAAAATGACCACTGAACATCTGCTGCAGAACTGCCCGACATACGAGGATCAGAGAGAGCAGATGTGGCCATTGCCAGTGGAACTGCAAGACAAGCTCTATGGTAGTGGCGAGAGTCTCAGGATGACCGCCGCTTTTTTCGAGAAAATAATGGTTACTGTCTGACTGTGTACGCAGAAGAAGAAGAAGAAGAATTGTGACAGTAGTGTCTACTGAATACAAATTATTTTTATTCTGCAAGATGTCTTCATTATCTAATCTAAGGCCAACAAGAACAGGAGAGGCGAGAGATTCCATCCTAGGCTCACCCCTGTTTGCACCTTAAATCTCCTCCATGTACCAATCTACCAATTGTGTGCTTGTACATGTTATGGATGAAAGTTGCGTACTTTTGTGGTATCCGGTATTGTCTCAACAGTTACCATAAAGCACTTCGACCCGCACTGTCAAACGCCTTTTGAGTCTATACAATTTGCGTATATGGATGATTTCCATTCAATACTTTGTTCTACTAGAAGCGTAGCTATATGATATGTGCATGATCTTCCCTGGAGACCAATAATCAATAACAATCCAAATTAAGTATTTTTTTAAAATTGGTCTTTTGTTATCTGGAAATATTACAACATGAAATATACTTATATTTTACATTAGTGTCTTATAATAATAATAGCTGTCCATCGTTGTCGATGAGGACCGCCGACATCATCCATGTCACAGATTGCCCTGTTGGGTGTGGGTGCGCATGTGGCTGAACAGGCCAATGCGGGCACGAAAACATCTGCTACATATCGGGCACACGAGGTTTGTAGAAGGGGATGGTGTTCCCGCTGCTCGGGATTTCCGCGTCTCGCGTCTGCTCTGGGCTTTCACAATACGGTCGTCTTCACCGGCAGCTACACCCGATTTTACTGCGTTTCTCCAGTCAGATCTGTTTTGCGCAAGACATTCCCAGGTGTCGATGTCTATCTGGAAAACTTTTCAATGAGTCCTTCAGACCGTCTTTAAAACGTTTCTTTGGGCAACCTCTCTCGTGCCATCCCTCTTTCAGCTCGCCGTAGAGAAGCTTCTTTGGGAGCCGCTGGTCTGACATACGGACGAGGTGTCCGGCCCATCCTAGTCGTGCTTTCTCTAGCAGTGCATGGATGCTGGGCATGTTAGCCCTCGAGAGAACCTCAATGTCAGTGACACGATCTTGCCATCGGATGTGGAATATTCGCCTCAGGCAACCTGTGTGGAAGTGGTTTAACCTCCTTGCATGTCCAGAGTATTCAGTCCAGCTTTACCAGCGTATAGTAGGGTTGGAATGATGGTTGCATGGTAGACTTTGAGTTTGGTATTGACGCTGATGCCACGACGTGCCCAGACTATCAAGCGCATTCTACCAAAGGCTGTGCTGGCCTTTGCTATTCTGCTTGCCACCTCATCGTCTAGGCTGACAGATCTCGACAGCGTGCTGCCCAAATATGTGAATTTGTCTACGGCATTCAGCGTCTGCCCGCTGACTGTAGTCTCTTGTTTTGTGTACGGCATGCCTGGTGCTGGTTGGTACATGACCTCTGTTTTTTTGGCATTTATGGCCAGGCCAAAATTTTCGCATGCGGCAGAGAACTGGTCCATTCCAACCTGCATGTTCAGTTCTGAGTGCTCATTAGAGCGCAGTCGTCAGCAAATACAAGTTCCCTGATTATGTCGCCAGCCACTTTGGTTTTGGCCTTCATTCTTCTGGGATTGAGTAATTTGCCATCTGTGCGGTACTTTATTGGTATTCCAAGCTCCAGTGATCTGAAGGCGTCTGTCATCGTGGCCGCGAACATCATGCTGAACAAAGTCGGGGCGAGTACACATCCTTGTTTTACTCCGTTTGATACTATAAACGTTTTAGAGATTGCACCGCTGTCCAGTACACGAGCACACATGCCTCCGTGTAGCTGTTTCACCATTGTTATGAACTTGTTGGGGCAGCCAAACTTAGACATTTTCATCCACAGCCCTCCTCTGTTTACTGTATGAAATGCCTTTGTCAAATCAATAAATGTGGTGTACAAGGCCTGATTATGTTCTCGACACTTCTCTTGTACTTGGCGAGCGGCAAAAATCATGTCCACTGTTCCTCTTCCCGCTCTGAATCCACATTGGCTTTCTGGGAGATGGTGGCTTTGTTCAAAGTGTTTGTTGAGCCTGTTTAGCAGTAAGCGCGCTAGGATCTTGCCTGCTACGGAGAGTAGCGATACTCCACGATGATTGTCGCATTCCTGACGATTGCCTTTTTTTTTGTACAGGTGAACGATTGAGGCGTCCTTTAGCTACTGCGGAATTTGTCCTTCAGCCCACATGTGACAGAAGAGTTCAGTGATCCTTCCGGTGAGGGATGGGCCAGCTGTCTTATATACCTCTGCTGGTATTGCATCAGCTCCTGGAGCTTTTCATTGGTGTCTTATTATCTATAATATGCCATATTTTGTTTTCAAAATTGGTCTTCTGTTATCTGGGAATATTACAACATGAAATATACTTAAATTTTACATTGGTACGTTATTAAAGAACATTAACTCTCAACAAATATGTTATTCGCATTGAAACGTATTTAATATTACGTTCTAATACGCCAATTTACTTCAGAACCTCAACACTTAAGAACTTTGCTAGTTCAGAAAGTGCTCGCTCATACGTAATTTCATGTATAAGTACCAAGTGAAGAAATCTACATACAAGTGTTTCTTTCTCTCGAGTGGTTCTCTTGACAACTTTAACCTTAGAAGTACGCAGAACAAGTATGTGAAGAAGATTGTTCTTGGGGCTAGCAATGCCACTAATGCTATTCAGACGACCACTGCAAATGATCGGTTACAGACCTCCTGTAAACAAGGAGGACCCTATGCTTTACTTCGCGATGAAAGGTCAGGCAATCAATCAATCAATCAATCAACTAGTTAATCAGGCAATTAATCAACCAATCAATCAATTAATCACTCATTTTCATAGCACATAAAGTGTTCGCAAATAATTTCATGTACAACGGTCAAGTCAGTCATTGTAAAACTGTTTCGGTCCTCGGCCACACTTAGTGTACCAGAACTTGTCCAGATCACCATAATCTACCAGAATTTGTCCACATCACCCTTAGTGTACCAGAATTTGTCCACATCAACCAAAATCTACCAGAATCTGTCCACATCACCCATTTTGTACCATAATTTGTTCATTCACCATTAGTGTACCAGAACTTGCCCACATCACCCATAATCTACCAGAATGTGTCCACATCACCCTTAGTGTATCAGAATTTGTCCACATCACCCATAATTTACCAGAATGTGTCCACATCACCCTTAGTGTACCAGAATTTGTCCACATCAGCCATAATCTACCAGAATTTGTCCACATCACCCATAATCTTCCAGAAACTGTCCACATCACCCTTAGTGTACCAGAACTTGCCCACATCACCCTTATTGTACCATAATTTGTTCACTCACCATTAGTGTACCAGAATGTCTTCACATCACCCATAATCTACCAGAATTTGTCCACATCACCCTTAGTGTACCAGAATTTGTCCACTTCACCCATAATCTACCAGAATTTGTCCACATCACCCTTAGTGTACCAGAATTTGTCAACATCACCCATTATCTTCCAGAATCTGTCCACATCACCCTTTGTGTACCAGAACTTGCCCACATCACCCTTATTGTACCATAATTTGTTCACTCACCATTAGTGTACCAGAATGTGTCCACATCACCCTTAGTGTACCAGAATTTGTCCACATCAACCACAATCTACCATAATTTGTCCACATCACCCTTAGTGTACCAGAATTTGTCCACATCACCCATAATCTACCAGAATTTGTCCACATCACCCTAAGTGTAACAAAATTTGTCCACATCACCCATAATCTACCAGAATTTGTCTACATCACCCTTATTGTACCATAATTTGTTCACTCACCATTAGTGTACCAGGATGTCTTCACATCACCCTTTGTGTACCAGAATTTGTCCACATCACCCTTAGTGTACCAGAATGTGTCTACATCACCCTTAGTGTACCAGAATTTGTCTACATCACCCTTAGTGTACCAGAAATTGTCCACATCACCCTTAGTGTTCCAGAATGTGTTCACTCACCATCAGTCTACCAGAATGTGTTCACTCACCCTTAGTGTACCAGAATGTGTTCACTCACCCTTAGTGTACCAGAATGTGTTCACTCACCCTTAGTCTACAAGAATGTGTTCACTTACCACAAGTCAGACCTATCCAACAGTTGCAGTGGGCCCAAGAGCCATCCCATGTTTCGTGGCACCTCTGTACACCAGCCACGGCACACAGTTTGAGAACAACTGGAGTAAGGGAGGAAAGTATGCAGACAATCACTTTTATACAACAGAATATTTGCCTACAACCATTTTGATTATTGCAAGAACCCTGTCACATGGTAGCCTGTAAGACCATCACCAAACTCGCACAAGCTGCCTGTCGAGCACATAGCTTCAGCAAAACCACCACGCGGACTCATGTCCTGTGCCATTAGTTTCAGTTCTTCGACGTCTCCTTTATCGATTTTATTTGAGTGTACCTGACTATACCTGTTGAGGTTTGGGGATTATAGTAGCACAGTGATGTTATTATAGTGGCACAGTGATGTGATTATAGTTGCACAGGGAAGGGGTTATAGTAGCACATAGATGGGAATATAGTGGCACAGTGATGGGGCTATAGTGGGACAGGGATGGGATTATAGTGGCACATGGATGGGGTTATAGTGGCACAGTGATGTGATTATAGTTGCACAGGGAAGGGGTTATAGTAGCACATAGATGGGAATATAGTGGCACAGTGATGGGGCTATAGTGGCACAGGGATGGGATTATAGTGGCACATGGATGGGGCTATAGTGGGACAAGGATGGGATTATAGTGGCACAGGCATGGGATTATAGTGGCACAGGCATGGGATTATAGTGGCACAGGCATGGGATTATAGTGAGACAGGCATGGGATTATAGTGGCACAGGGATGGGGTTATAGTGGCACAGGGATGGGGTTATAGTGCCACATGACTTGATTGAGTAAGAAAACTCGTGCCTACCGCCCTATTTTGACGTCGTAGGGCACGCTTGACAGGTTATAGTGTTACTATTCTTAGCCAATCCTTAGAGTTCGTAACACGCAGGTGAGCATGTTACTAAACACCCCTTGTTATTTGTTTTTGTAAATACAGAGCCGTCTATTCAAGAAATACTCTGTTATTAAGAAAGATTATTGTTATAGATATTGAGAGAGATAATAATTGTGCCGAATAAAGGGCAAGACATGACATGACATGAGATGGTCTGATCATTTCCTGGGCACACACTCTGACCATGGTCCGATCATCTCCTGTGCACACACTCTGACCATGGTCCGATCATCTCCTGTGCACACACTCTGACCGTGGTGTAATCATCTCCTGTGCACACACTCTGACCGTGGTTTGATCATCTCCTGGGCACACACTCTGACTAATTATCACTGCACACATGTAACACATGAAGGCCATGATATAAGAGACGAGGAAGCCCACATGACCGACAGGTGGATGATGCAACATAAATAATATAACAACGCAGAATGACAACAACACACAAGACCTAAGAAAGACAAAATCTGCCCCCACTCCACACCCCCTCGTCACTTGTCGGCATAATTCAAGTCGGTAAAGAATAATCTATTACTGTAAGAGATTTCAGAGAAAACATTGACCAAACATTGACATACATGATATAATTCTACAAAATAGACATTTTATTAACGAACGTCAAGAGAGCCTCAAAGACATGAACGTCACGAGACTCGAAAGACATGAACGTCATGAGACTCCAAAGACATGAACGTCACGAGACCTTAAAGACATGAACGTCACGAGACTCAAAAGACATGAACGTCACGAGACTCCAAAGACATGAACGTCACGAGACCTCAAAGACATGAACGTCACGAGACCCCAAAGACATGAACGTCCCGAGACCCCAAAGACTTAACCGCCAAGGAACACCAACGACATAAACGTCACGAGACCTCAAAGACATGAATGTCACGAGAACCTAAAGACTTGACCGCAAAGGGACCCCAAAGAGTTGACCGCCAAGGGACCCCAAAGACTTGACCGCCAAGAGACCCTAATAACAAAAAATGACAAAAAATGCACAGACACGCACGCACACACACACGCGCGTATACACACGCATACACACACACACACACACATACATATATATTGGTAGGTCGGGCCCCAGAGTTCTGTCTATTAGTAGGTCAGGCCCCATTGATAGGTTGGGCTCTAATGATAGGTCGGGCCCTATTGGTAGGTTGGGCTCCAAAGTTCTACCTATTAGTAAGTTGGGCCCCATATTTCTACCTATTGGTATGTTGGGCCCCATAGTTCTACCTATTGGTAGGTTGGGCCCCATAGTTCTACCTATTATTGGTAGGTTGGGCCCTATTGTTCTGTCTATCGGTAGGTCGAGCCCTATTGGTAGGTCGGGCCCTATTGTTCTGTCTATCTGTAGGTCGAGCCCTATTGGTAGGTCGGGCCCTATTCGTAGGTTGGGCCCCATAATTCTACCTATTGGTAGGTTGGGCCCCATTGTTCTGTCTATCGGTAGGTAGCGTCCTATTAGTAGATCCAGCCCTATTTGTAAGTGGGGCCCTATTGGTAGGTTGGGCCCCATCGTTCTGTCTATCCGTAGGTTGGGCCCCCATCGTTCTGTCTATTGTAAGGCCGAGCAACAACAGAATGTTTTTTTATCAGTGAAAAATGTGAAACTGACTTCATGTTCTGTGAGACCACAGGTTTTTGCGTCAGGAATACCGACACTTTTTGTTGCGTTCAGTCAACTCTTTCGTCCGGTGTCTATTTTACAATGTTTAACTTAATCTGCTTGTTTTTATTAGTTCTTCAAACTGATTTCTGAGAAACACCTACCTTAAGAGTGATGGGAAAGATGTATTTGTGGACGTCCTTCTTGACGCTGGCCAAGCTTGTTTACAACATGGGAAAGATGTGTTTGTTTACAACATTGATGTTACCTTCGGTGAGCGAGGAGCTGTTTCCGAGAATGCAAAATATATATCCACTTGACCTAAATTCCATCCTTTGTTTGGAAACTGCTTAAGAGATGGTTTCTCACGCCCCTGTTTAGTTTGTCGATGAAATTTGATCGTTGTTTATTCGTTCTTTAGTGAACACCACTTTTCAGCAGACGATCGTCAATTGTTGTAGAGCCATATAGAGGGCATAACATTCTGAAATAAATATACATGTTGCTGGCACATAGATCAATGGAGATGTCTGCACAATTGACATGTTCTTTTGGGTTTATAAACAAAGTGCGAACTCAGAGCCAGTAACAGGCAATGCAATTCCTTATTAGAAAGTTTATTCAAATCCCAAAAATAGTGGAGCCGTTATGACAAGGGGAGATAACAAGATAAATAAATTCTGTGGAAAAGCAATTTGCTGTTCCGGTTGAAAGATCAGGAAAAGTAGGGAAATGAGATACTTGGTAGGTTACAATAAACCATGGGCTACAGTTAAAGAACAGTCAGACAAATGTTTCGTTAACCCATAAGAGAGAATACAGAAAAATAAAACTTAAAGCTAGAAAATAAAAAACTACATACATACATATGTATGTATATAGGTATATTGTATGTATGTATGTATGTTATGTAATGAATGTATATATGCGTGTATGTGTGTATGTATGTGTATATGCGTGTATGTGTTTGTGTGTGTGTGTGTGGGTGTGTGCGTGTGTATTTGAGTGCGTGCGTGCGTGCGTGTGTGTATGTGTGTATGTGTACCAGATCTTAGAGGTGTAGATTTATTAGGGGTATGATGTGTGTGTGTGTGTGTGTGTGTGTAGGTGTATGCGTGTGTATTTGAGTGCGTGTGTATTTGAGTGCGTGTGTGTATGTGTACCAGATCTTAGAGGTGTAGATTTATTAGGGATATGATGTGTGTGTGTGTGTGTGTGTGTAACAGATCTTAGGGGTATAGATTTATTAGGGATATTATGTGTGTGTGTGTGTGTGTGTGTGTGGGTGTGTGTGTGCGTGTGTGTGTGTGTGTAACAGATCTTAGGGGTATAGATTTATTAGGGGTATGATGTGTGTGTGTGTGTGTGTGTAACAGATCTTAGGGGTATAGATTTATTAAGGATATGATTTTAGACATGTTCTATTAAGGTTTGAAAGAGTGGGAGTAAATCATTGATAGGCAGTAGCCATTCATTTTTTCTTAAAGAATTAAACTAAGATGTACTCAAATCCGGACATATGAATGTCAGAAATGCATTGCGTTGGTTTCCAAGGCACACATATGTTAAACTACATAAGATGGACGTATTTTTGCATAACGCCTGTTACAGCGCGATCGGCAGTGACGCTTGGAACCAGACATGCTATTAACTGGTTTTTCTGAAATCTCGGGGTGAAAAAACTTAGGTCAGAAAACCAGCGTCGATAGCACACCACGTGATCTCGAAAAAAGCGGCTGATATAGATAGCTAGGAGAGACAAGAGGACAGATCATTCCGGAGCATGCAACGGGGAGAAGAGGACATAATTATCTCAAGAGTCAGCGTCTAAGCAGAATTATCTAAAGAATTAGCGTCTTACCAGAATTATCTCAAGAACGAGCGTCTAACAGAAGTATCTAAAAAATCCAAAACTCTAAAGAGATAGTTGACTAGCACAGTGATCCGGCTCTTCGGCGATTACTACAAGACACCATCGACGAGGAGGACATGACCACGGACGAATCACCTGGGTTGTAGAACTGACACGAATCTTTCATTCTGTGGCAATCTACATAACGGTTCGTCTATCAAGTTACGGTTCGTCTATCAAGTTGTAGTTCATAATTACGATTCTTTTAGTTTAGTTTAGTTCATAATTTCTAACAGCCAGACAGGTTTTGTAGGGGGTGAAGATTGGGGAGTCAGTTATCAGCGTGTAGAAATAAAATTTCATTGTTGTGTTTTATTTTCAATGAGTGTTGTAGTTAATTTGTTTGAAGTGAAAATGTAGTTGGTGTAGACCCCTTGCACCATCTGCTACGGTAGGTCAGCCAGCTGGAACTGCTACGTATGTATGTGTGTGTGTGTATGTGTGTGTGTGTGTGTATGTATGTTGGTATGTATGTATGTATGTATGTGTGTGTATGTATGTATGTATGTGTGTGTATGTATGTATGTATGTATGTATGTATGTATGTATGTATGTAGGTATGTATGTATGTATGTGTGTATGTGTGTGTATGTGTGTATGTGTGTGTATGTGTGTATGTATATATGTAAGTATGTATGTATGTGTGTGTGTATTTATGTATGTATGTATGTATGTATCTTCGCATCTGAGTGGTCATGGGTTCATTCCCCAGTTGAGGCGGTAATGTTTTTTTAAGACCGCAATGGCTCCCGGGTCGACCCAGCCTTAAATGGGTACCGGTTCAGTCCGGGAAGTAAAAGCGGCTAGGGAGAGGAGATGGCCCTCATGTAGCCGAGCCTTTGAAATGTGAGATCGCTAACACCTCACACCCCTACGGCAGTAATGCTATGGGATACTTTACTTTAAGTATGTGTGTGTGTATGTGTGTATGTATGTATGTATATATGTAAGTATGTCTATGTATGTATGTATATGTGTATGTGTGTATGTATGTATGTATCTGTGTATGTATGCATGTGTGTATGTGTGTATGCATGTAATTATGTATGTATGTATGTGTGTGTATTTATGTTTGTTTGCATGTATGTGTGTGTATGTATGTTTGTTTGCATGTATGTGTGTGTCTGTGCGTGTGTCTGTTTGTTTGTTTGTATGTCTGTCTTAGTGTGTGTGTGTGTGTGTGTGTATGTGTGTATGTATATATATTGTTGTAGCTGTTGAATTCCCACACAGAGTAAGTTTACTCTTTTGTGTGCCCTGAAAAGGGCATTGTGGCGGATTGTAGTAGCTTTCCTTTCATCCCGAGTGCGCTGATAAAGGTAAACCATGGTCCTCCTGGCGGTTGTGTTATTCCTGGCTTCATCTACGTGACCCTATACATGAACACCCAAATGTGTTTGACGAAAGCTTGCTGTAATAGGTAACTGCAAGTGTGTTACTATGCTTCTTGTGAAGACTATAAGAGGCAAGAGGAAGAAGGGAGGAAGAAGGAAGACGCTGAAAAAAGAAAGAAGAAGAAGGTTGAGGAAGAAGAAGAAAAAGGAGGAGGCTGAGGAAGAAGAAAAAGGGAGAAGAGGAGGCAGAAGAAGAAGAAGAGCAAATAAAAAAAATAAAAGGGAAGAAGAAGACGAAGAGAAGAAGAAGAAAGGAGTAGAAGAAAGAAGAAAAAAAAAGAAGGAAGAGGAGGAGAAAGAAAAAGAAGAAGAAAAAGAAAGAAAAAGAAGAAATTAAAAAAGGGAAGAGGAAAACGTAGAGAAGAAGAAAGAAGAAAAGAAGAAGAAGGATGAGGAAAAAAAGAAGAAAAAGAAGAGGAAAAAGAAAAAAGAAGAAGAAGTATGAGGACGAAGAAAATAAACAGAAGAAAATGAAGAAGAAGACGAAGATAAGAAAAAGGAAGAAGAAGAAGAAGAAGAGGAATAAAAATGAAGAAGAGGAAGAGGAAAAAGAAAGAAGAAGACGAAGATGAAGAAGTGATATGAGTTGAAAAAAGAAGAGAAATAAAAAAAAGAAGAAGAAGAAGAAGAAGAAGAAGAAGAAGAAGAAGAAGAAGAAGAAGAAGAAGAAGAAGAAGAAGAAGAAGAAAAAGAAGAAGAATAAGAGGAGAAATAAAAAATAATAAGAAGAAGAAGATTAAAAACGCAATAATTTGTTTAGAACTTTGGAAGACCAGTATGAACTGTATGAACTAAAAATTCTGTCCGCCTGTTTGGTCTAATTCAACTGTATCTTGTCCTGATATTCGTAAACGCGTCGGCTCAAATATTAAACAGGAAAACTGTATTGGAATTTATCAAAAATAAGGGGTAGACTTTCTAACACCTCTTCATTTCAATTTTTATTTTTAAATTTTCAACCCGAGCAGTATCCGTTAATAGATTCCTAACCCGTTTACAAATACATTTTGCTTTTTTGTTTAACATTCTGTGTGCTCTTTATCATTTTGTTTGTTGTTTTTGTGTGTATGTATTGTTATAGCCTATCCTTCTCATGTTGGAATGAAAACCAATTAGAAAGTATTGGATGACAAATAAAAATGTCTTCGTGAGCCTGGGTTTAAACAAACAAAAATAATTTACAAACGAAATTAGAGACAAGCAGGTCCGATGTTATGATAACATTACAAGGCAAAACACCTTATGGAGAACGAAACAGTCAGAAACGATGTTTTGATCATATTACAAGACAAAACACCTTATGGAGAACTAAACAGGCAGGACATACAACATGGAAACGTGCAGGAGAAATTTGTTGTCATGGAGGGTGGGGGGGGGGGGGGGGGGGTGGGGGTGGAAGGAGATTGTCAGATTACTACATCATGTGGGATCAAGATGCTGAGTAGCGCATGAGCTGCAGTGGTCAGCGACCCATAGCTGACTGCTAGCGTCAGGGCCAGCGAATCAGAGCTGCCAAGACCCTTCTACACCTCCAAGTGGTGATCCTGGATAACAGTCTGCAGCAAGGCAGACTGACTAAGGAGAAGGGATCGAAGAGGGAATGCTAACCCGGTACTCAAAAAATGCTTACTGAAGTCGGACATGTTGGACCAAAAGGTGCAAATATCGCAGTCAAGCTGTAAACTACGACACAACGCATTCCGTCCTCTGGACTATATTCAGCTACTTAAGCCCTTTCAGGGTTTCGTAGTGGGAGATTGAGAACGAAGGCAGAAGAAGAAGAAGACAACATCATGCAAAAGACAGGGGACGCTGGAGATCAAGTGCAGTCTGCCTTCGTTGTGGAGATGACAATTTCTATTATCTGAGACTGCCTAAATCGGTTTATTGAAGTTTTTAGAAGACTGGAATTCAAATATCTCTTTATTTCTCCTGCCCCCACGCCCTTCGCTCATCTCAATCTCCCGCTATCAAACCCTGAACGTTCTCAATCTCCCGCTAACAAACCCTGAACGTTCTCAATCTCCCGCCACCAAACCCTGAACATTCTCAATCTCCCGCCACCAAACCCTGAACGTTCTCAATCTCCCGCTAACAAACACTGAACGTTCTCAATCTCCCGTTAACAAACCCTGAACGTTCTCAATCTCCCGCCATCAAACCCTGAACGTTCTCAATCTCCCGCCACCAAACCCTGAACGTTCTCAATCTCCCGCCACCAAACCCTGAACGTTCTCAATCTCCCGCCACCAAACCCTGAACGTTCTCAATCTCCCACTAACAAGCACTGAACGTTCTCAATCTCTCGCCACCAAACCCTGAACGTTCTCAATCTCCCGCCATCAAACCTTGAACGTTCTCAATCTCCCGCCACCAAACCCTGAACGTTCTCAATCTCCCGCCACCAAACCCTGAACGTTCTCAATCTCCCGCCACCAAACCCTGAACGTTCTCAATCTCTCGCCACCAAACCCTGAACGTTCTCAATCTCCCGCTAACAAACCCTGAAAAGGACTTTGCAAATAGCAGGATGTAGTCCAGAAAACGGAATGCGTTGTGTCATAGTTTACAGCTCGACTGCGATATCTGCACCTTTTGGTCGAACACATCCGAATTCAACAATCATTTCGAGGCACCGGGTTAGCCTTGCATCTACGATCCCTTCTCCTTGGCTAGTCTGATCTGCTGCTGTCTCTTATCCAGGATCATCGCTTGGGGGTGTAGAAGGGTCTTGGCAGGTCTGGTTCTCTGGTTCTAACGCTTTCAGTCAGTTACGGATCGCTCAAATTCTGATCAGCATCTTGATTCTTAATTAGAAGAACGGCTGACCAACAGAAAGTCAGCACCAACTTCACCATTGTTGTGCTTGACCAGCAAGAAGTCAGCACCAACGTTAGCTTTGTTGTGGTTGTTGACCAACGGAATGTCCGCACCAACTTCACCATTGTTGTGGCTGACCAGCAGGAAGTCAGCACCAACGTTAGCTTTGTTGTAGTTTATCAATAGAAAGTCTACAATAAATGTGAGGTCCCACAGTCAGTTCGTGTCTTCCAACCCCCACCTGAGATTGTCCTGTCATAGCTCATGTCTTCCAACCCCCACGTGAGATTGCCCTGTCATATCATTGTTCATGTCTTCCAACCCCCACCTGAGATTGCCCTGTCATATCATTGTTCATGTCTTCCAACCCCCACCTGAGATTGCCCTGTCATATCATTGTTCATGTCTTCCAACCCCCACCTGAGATTGCCCTGTCATAGCTCATGTCTTCCAACCCCCACCTGAGATTGCCCTGTCATATCATTGTTCATGTCTTCCAACCCCCACCTGAGATTGCCCTGTCATATCATTGTTCATGTCTTCCAACCCCCACCTGAGATTTCCCTGTCATATCATTGTTCATGTCTTCCAACCCCCACCTGAGATTGCCCTGTCATAGCTCATGTCTTCCAACCCCCACCTGAGATTGCCCTGTCATATCATTGTTCATGTCTTCCAACCCCCACCTGAGATTGCCCTACCATATCCATGCAAACAAAGACTTCATCTTCCAAAATGATAAAAGGACTGTAGCATAATCGCCTTACTTAGCCAACACACTCCACACATTTTGCAACTTTAATTTTTTTAAAGAGCAAGCAATTTTCCATCCAAGTGAATAAAGCATCAACTCCGTATGCAAAATTCGGCGAACTCAGCAGTCGCTGACCAGCGAGATAAGTTAGCTCAATGGCTTTTATCAGACCTCTTTACTTGAAGGACAACATTTGGACATTCGTTGAAGTAGTCTCGATCGGAATATGGATTAGGGTGCTTTGCAGTTTTTCACTGACAATAAATTTTTCCTGAATAATCTTGTCAGTTTCAGTATTCCGCTTGTGGAAAAGCATATGAGGAGAGTTCAAGACCACTAGCGGAGTAAGACAGGGGGACATTCTATCACCATACCTTTTCATACTCCTCATGGATAAAGTCATCAAAGCCTGCAAGGAACGGACAAAAAAGTATGAAGTAGGGTACTGGAAGATGAGATCAAGTTACATATCGGAACTAGCATTTGCAGACGATGTGGCCCTGATCACGAAAACCGAAGCACATCTCCAGATCAACTTGCAGGTCTGGGAAGAAGAGTTGAAGAGAGGAATGCACATCAGCAACTCCAAAACAAAAACCATTGTGATCGCCAGAGATGAAAAGAGACATCAGATAACCCTGGGAACACGAGCACTGGAGCAGGTCAGCAACTTCAAATATCTAGGAGTGGTAATAGACAGCAGGGGAGGAATCAAATAGGAGTTAACTGCACGAAGGGCAGCAGCAGGTAGACTGTTCCATGCAATAAACAGAGGTTTCCTCAGTAGAAGAGAAATAAGCAGGAAAACAAAGATGGATGTATACCGCTCGACCTATGTACCTGTCCTGACATATGGATGTGAGTCATGGGCAATGACTACAGCCCAAGAAAGGCAATTACAAACTTCAGAAATGAGGTACCTAAGAAAGGCGGTTCAGGTGACGAAAAGGGATAAGATCCGTAACCAGACAATACGTAGCAATCTTGAAGTTCAACCCCTGCAGACACGAGTGGAGCAGTCCCAAACTACAGTGGTTTGGCCATATCTGTAGAATGGAAGAAGATCGGATACCAAAGCGGTCATGAGAGATCAAAAGTCAAGGACGCAGACCCCGAGGACGTCCCAAAGTACGTTGGGAAGACAACATACGACAGTCCCTAAGTGATAGAGGGCTGGATTGGAAAGAGGCCAGGAAAAAGACGGCGGATAGAGCAGTATGGCGTTCTCTTTGGCAAACCTCTACACCTCACGGTAGAAGAGGAGCGACTAAGTAAGTAAGTAAGGAAAAGCAAATGATGAACAGATATACTATTTTCAATTTGTTTGTATCTTATCTTTTCTCTGTTTACATGTGAAACCAGATACATGATATTACTCATAAAATACATTTGTGGGTTGAATTCTTTCACAGCGGAAACAAATTTAAACAAATTAAAAGAAAAGAAGTTTACATTATGCATGGCAACTATGTAATCATCCGTTCACACCTTTTGAAATACTCGACACTGAGTGTTCACACCTTTTGAAATATTCGACACTGAGTGTTCACACCTTTTGAAATATTCGACACTGAGTGTTCACACCTTTTGAAATACTCGACACTGACTGTTCACACCTTTTGAAATATTCGAAACTGACTGTTCTCACATTTGGAAATACTCGACACTGAGTGTTCACACCTTTTGAAAAGGTGAAAATAATGATCATGACATATTCCTATGTGGATATGTTCCGTTTTTTTACTATTCCAATACTAACGCCTTAGATATGACTTGACCAGAATATCGTGTTATGTCTCTCGCTGACCCGCAGACACACATCCTATCTGCACGTGTCACACTTTGGGGTCGTCGATATAGGACAAAATGTAATGAGAGGAGAGGGGAACCTACGTTCAACCTACGCTCTAGTTCATGTTTCCGGTAACTGACCCGATGTTCAACCTATGCTTTAGTTGTCTCTTACGAAATGCCTGGCAGGTTACAGTATCACTTTTATTCGCCCCCCCCCCTCCCTTTTGGAGCCCCGGTAATACATGTGTGATAGATGGTGATAATACACTAAGTTGTTGGACAGGCGTATTGAGGACTACCATTAGATAAGGTAAGGAACATTCTTCTGTGTGGTCAGTGAAAGGTAAGCGAGCAGAAGGATTGACATTCGTCGTTTCAAAACATTATTTGAAGAAAAATCATGATCGCCTCTGCTAACCAACTCTTTTGAGACAAACAGATAGACAGACAGACATACAGATTGACATACAGACAGGCAGGCAGGCAGACAGATAGACAGGCAGACAAGCGGGCAGGCAGACAGACAGATAGACAGACAGACATACAGATAGACATACAGACAGGCAGGCAGGCAGACAGGTAGGCAGGCAGACAGACAGACGGGCAGGCAGACAGACAGCTAGACAGGCAGACAAGCGGGCAGGCAGACAGGTAGATAAATAGATAGATAGATAGATAGATAGATAGATAGATAGATAGATAGATAGATAGATAGATAGATAGATAGATAGATAGATAGATAGATAGATAGATAGATAGATAGATAGATAGATAGATAGATAGATAGATAGATAGATAGATAGATAGATGAATGGATGGGCGGATGTATGTATGGATGGTTGAAAAGATGGAATTTTGAACGGATGGATGTGTGATGGAGTGTAACAGACCTCACTGTTTGCCCTAGCCGCTATTCTAACTCAGAACATTCTCACACTCATCCACATCATCATGACCACACACTTCAAATAATATAGCACACGTCAGATGGCCTATTTATTATATAATATTCATATCATAAAAATGAGTAGTGGAATTACAAACACAATTCAATACATATCATCTTAACTAATTATTCCTATGTTAGATATAAGTTAATATAAATATTAAATAAAGCGGAAATGTTAAGCTATTGCTGGAATTCCCAACTATCTAAACCCAGTTCTATTGCCTTGCAATTACATCACACACCCCTCGCCTTAACTGCGTCCTCAACACACCTTATCAAATATTCTTCCTCACTCAAATCCCCTCAGGCGGGCGATCTGGACATACCTCGTTCACATCGTGTCCTGCTTACAACACAACTTTCAGATTATCACTTAATACAAAAACTCACACACCTACTTAAGCGATCCTGTTCTATCACTAACATTCGTGCAACAGTCTATCAATCGCTCCTCTATCTAAGTCGGTGAGTTAAACATACTAACTAAATTAGTCTTTCTACCTCTCGCTCTCATCTCTCTATCCAGCCTCCTCTCCATCCAGCCTCCTGAGCTAAACATTTGTCTCGAGTTATATATACTCAAGCAAAGTCAGAGCTTGACCAATGGATCTCAGGGGATGGCTATATTCAGTCTTATTGGAAGGAAACACTTTGCACACCTGTCACTCATTCTCTCGCAGCAAGCCCCACTGCCAATCCGTCTGTCAATTATTCTCTCCCTACCCAAATCGGAAGGCCAGTGGTCAGCTCCTACCTGTCCACATTCTTTGCCCCAACTCTGTTCTCCTTTGTTGAGACGGTGAGTGACCTTGACACGCATTCAGATACATTTATCAGCAACCACATCACCCCTGTCCTAAACTCTCTGCTTCGGCGGGAACTGTTACAGGAGGGATGGATGCTTGGGCAGAGGGATTGGTGGATGGATGGATGGGTATATTTTAATCTGAAGTAACTGTTTGATCCAAACAAGTGAAAGGGAAGTGATTATCCCATCTATTATGTACAACAATGCTTCTGTTGAACGTGTCACTTCTAAAAGTGCCAATCATTCTAACCAGCTTGGTCTGGGTGTGTCTACAAAATGCCGCTTTTATCCAGAGCGGTGCATGTTTCCAAGTATCTGTAGGCGGGTATTCATGCATATGTGGCAAATACTTCAGGCTATTCACAAATGACATTTAGAAAGTGATAGCTACGCGTTGTTACCTTTATTGTGTCCTCCTCTCGTCTCCATTTATCTCTGCCATGATCTGATGAACCCCATGGGAGACCAATTACCTACTTTCTCATAAATGGTATCACATAGACCGTAAAAGTCTGCCCAGCTCATTTATTTCTGTTCTCCTACATGCTGTTGAAGGAAATTTTCACTGCTGTCACAGGATGAGGTCACCGAGTTAACCGGCTCTACCTGAAAGGGCTTAAGTAGCAGAATGTAGTCCAGAGAACGGAATGCGTTGTGTCGTAGTTTACAGCTTGACTGCGATATTTGCACCTTTCGGTCCAACACTTCCGACTTCACCAAGCATTTTTTGAGTACCGGGTTAGCATCCCCTCTTCCGTCCCTTCTCCTTAGCCAGTCTGCCCTGCTGCAGCCTGTTATCCAGGATCACCACGTGGAGGTGTAGAAGGGTCTTGGCAGCTCTGGTTCGCTGGCCCTGGCGCTAGCAGTCAGCTATGGGTCGCTGACCACTGCAGCTCATGCGCTACTCAGCATCTTGATCCCTCTTTCACGTTAATTCCTTGACCTGCTCATCTCGCTCTCTCTCTCTTTCTCTCTCTCTGTGTCTCTCTTTCATTCTCTATCGCTCTGTGCTAGTGGGGGGGGGGGGGGGTGGGGGGGGGGGTTTAAAACCCTCCAACTCCCCGTTATTATTACTCTATATTTCCGTTAATTCATTGATCTGCTCATCTTGACCAGAGTCATGCACAGACGTCCGCGATTGCCCTCCCCAAAACAACATTCTCTGTATAAACATATATTGTATTAACAATGTTTATATTTGAATAAACAGTCTTTGTATAAACATTCCGTGTATAAACATTCTTTGAATAAACATGCAGACATCGATATGGGATCACGGGAACAGTACGCCATGGATTGTGTTACATGCAGGGCATGGTTAAGCATTGAATACAGACAAAGGAGGTACTGATCGCTGATAGGCCAAATACTCAGTGATTGAGAAGATGTCCATACCATGCGATGCCGCAAACGGTCCTGACTTTCCTTGACCACACTGGGGAAGACGTTTCTCTGCCCGGATTGGTCTTTCGAGTCACAAGCGTTGTTCCTTTTTTTCAAAACACAATTACTATCGTCTGACAACACGAAAAGAGCAAATGATGATAAACATTCTTTGCTTTATGCACAGTTTTTTGTATAAACATTCTTATTCTATCTATCTATCTTCAGTCCACTTATGTCGTTAAACGTCGTGGGGATGTGCGACCTCCTTTGTTTCATATTGTTGGCAGGTGAAAATCCACTGGTGACTTGCCAGGTCAATCCCAGCATCTGTTAGCCTCTGGAATATACGATCGCCTATTTTTTTAGACTGGTGGAGGTGGAAGCGTAAATTAGAGCAAGGTAGACCCGCAGCCTGTCAAGCGCATCTACGCCGCTCCGCTAACCATATAACCAAGACCTGTTGTTTTGGCCACACAGTCCTCTTTTTTACGACATTTTGTCTGTGGGGCGAGAATCCCTAGAATAATTTGAATAGATTTTTAACTTGAATTTTGCACGAGCAACGGCCGTTAGGCCTACTCTTTTCGATTTCCAACTGCTAAGGGATGTTTAACGTGCGCGACACTAAACACGGGTATCTGATCTCACTACTCAGAGATCAGGGGAAATATTTACCATATTCACCGGGATTTGAACCCGCGACCTCCATCACCCGAGGCGAACACATTACCTCGAGACCACTTTATTATAAACATTATTTGTACTACAATTAAAACATTCTTTGGCCTATGCACATCCTTGGAATAAACATTATTTGTATAATAAACATTATTTATACTATAAACATTATTTGTACTATAAACGTTATTTTCATAAACATCGTTTTTTGTACACTCATTCTTAGTATAAACATGTCCCTCTTTCTTTACGGCTGGGAAAGAATCAGATACATACTAGTTTCTGTTCTGGATGTGAACGAAAACCACAGAACAAGCAGCACTGTTTGAATTCCCAAGAGTTGATCGATATTTATCATCATGTAGTATGCTCTTTAAAGACCATCGCTCTCATAACAGCAAATAATAAAATGGTCTATCTTTGGCCAATTCTCCCGCTTCGCGACTGTCACCCCCAGAACCTCTTCAAAGTACTGTGTCCAGGTTCTTCTCGGTCAGCCTCGTTGTGGCACTCGATGTGGTCAAACATTTCCTAAACGTAATATCGTTTAAGAGCCAGTTTTGCTACGTATATATCCAGATCTTTGTCAGGATTCATGTCTTCATTTTTCTCTATCCTTGGCATTCTGATCAGTTTCCTTCAGTATTTTAGCTCGAAGGATTCAATTTTTCTGCTTAGTGTTTGTGTGTCTGTCTATGCCTCGCTCGCCTCCGTACGTTGCCACTCGGAAGCTGTAGTCCTCAGAATCTTTAGTTTTGTTACTTTGTTAATGTTCTGCCCTTAGTTTTGTTACTTTGTTAATGGTCTGCCCTTAGTTTTGTTACTTTGTTAATGGTCTGCCCTTAGTTTTGTTACTTTGTTAATGGTCTGCCCTTAGTTTTGTTCATTGTAACCTCTGCAGCTTCATGTTCATTCTGCTTCTTACTTCCTTTAGGCAATCGCCATTGTTATTTGCTTGCAGTAGAACCGAGATATTCAAAACGTGTGACGTTCTGAACTGCTTGCTTCTCTAGGATCTCGAGGTCTGGTTGTCGCCTTATCATTGATCTTTATCTTGCTAATGTTTTGGTGTCGATTTTGTTCTTCACTATATTGTTTAACGGACAGGATCACTTGTTCCAGCTCCCCACCGAAAGGGTAACTGCATAATCTGCATTTCTAAGTTCTGGTATTTGATTCCAGCCCTCTGTGAATGGGTCGAACTTTTCAGTCATTTTTGACGTTTCTCGTTGTTATTTTTTTAATGTTGAAAAGATAAGGAGATGGTATATCCTTGTCTAACACACGTGTACACCTTAGACTTGTCCGAGGTCTCCTCGTATATTCTGACCCTTGCTTGTTGTTTCTGATCAGCTGAATTAAGAGCGATGGGAAAATGATGTCTTGAATGATTCTCTATCGCATTTCGTGTTGTACATAGTCAGAAACTTTGATGTCATTTATGAAGCAAGTCCACTACTCGATCAGGTAAGAAAAATAATAAGAAGAAGAACAGGTATAAACATTCTTTGTGTTTACAAAAAATGTTATTTATGAATTAAACACAAATATATGTTCAGCCTTCCTTCGACCATCCTTAAACTTTCTTACGGATATGACGCATGAAGGCAACACCCTAATCTGTCCTCCCAGGCGTCCGTTAGGCTGTCGTTGATTTGTGATAATTTCGTGTGGGATTGTCTTTCATGAAATGCATACTGGCCTACCAAATTCCAAGATAACAGTATTAATACCCCAGTTTTAAACAAATATTGTTTTTGTTGCTAGTCAGTCTTTATGTCTTCTTATTCTTTCTCTTCTTCTACTTCTTCTTCTTTCTTTTCTTCGTCTCTTCTTCTTATTATTATTTTCTAACTCTAAAATGACCACATACACTCCCCTCGCCTGACAGATGCAGGTTTCCAACGTCACATTCTACTTGATCCCTTAATTGAGTTGGGAGGGGGGCATGTTGAAACTGTGAAGCTAGCAGACCTGGAGAATATATTCTGCTATTTGTTTATCGTTCCCACACGAGAGTACGTGTTTGAGTGTGTCCGATATGTTGATATTGAACACGTGACATTGCGGTCTGCATTGTCCTGTTCCAAGTATGAATATTGTCATTGGATCTGTCCTTGGTTGGAAATAGTATGTTTCTTTGTACCAGTTTTTGTATGTTTATTGTGTCATTGTTTTTATTGTTTCCTATATTGAATGACATGATTCCAAAGTAGATTCACGTCGATTATGGCGTTAATTGATAATAGATTCAAGTTATAGATGCCATCTGCGATTGATGTTTATTGACTGTCCAATTAATTTTGTAACATGTTTCTGTAAGGCATTATGGGCGAAGTGGCTATCTTACTCTTAGTATATCTGTACTTCTAGAGGGGCAGATGTCCCTGTGCAGGCCCCACTTAGTCGACCTGTACTTCTACAAGAGCAGATGCCCCTGTGCAGGTCCCAGCTATAGCGTGGGCTGGATGTAGTCGGGAGAAGGATTTCCTGCTTAGGCAGGCTAGGCTCGAGCAGCTTATTACTCCGCGCTGTGTTGGGACAAGTGGCGCAGAGGGTGGCTACCCGATGTGCGAGTTCACCTTAATAGATTCAAACACTACAGCAAAATAGACCCGTAGCCTGTTAGGCGCTATCTATGCTGTACTTAACAAGCCCCCGAATCATGGCCAGTGTTATGCCGTGTCACACAGTTAGTCGTCTCTTACGACATGCTCTCTGTGGGGCAGTGATGCTATTCTTGTCCTTGCCGTACACAAAGACCCCGGTGGACCACCCAGGAGGACGTGGCTATGTAGATATGTGAATACCATATCAAGTCTCTGGAATGGTCTTTGTTTTCCATGGTTGCTGTTGCGCTGCTGTTCTGGATTTTCCGCCTGAGCTACAAAGTTGTTTGAGAATTTACCAGTGGCCTCTGAGATTTCGAATATACTGCCTCTTTCAAAATTGTGTGTGAATGCCTTCCCGTCTATGGATTAACTGAGCTCCAAAGATGGCGCCCTACCTGATGCGGGTCTACATTGAAATAGTATTTCAGTACATTATAGATGCCGCCAACCCGCGGATTTGACTGGAATTTACACTAGACTACTTACACTTGTGTTGACGGAAACGTGTCTTTGTTTTCCATTTGGACTGTTTACTTCGTTTTTGTGTGTTTTCTTCCTTCGATTATCCTGACATCAGATATATGAATTAAACCTGTGTCGTATTTTCACGGTCTAGTTCACACGGCTGAACTTCGCGAGATTGCGTCCTTCGCCCTAGCTGCATTTAGCGTCGGTTTTGGTATGACTATAATTTAAACACGATTATAATGTACTAGAACACCACCGGGGAGATATGCCCGCTGAGTGATATCCTGCCACCTACTTCGGTTATGGGAAAGGCACAACACACAAAGATAGATGTCATCTCCCTCCGCTGCCTTGTGGGATACCTGTTTACTGGAAAGTTTTCGGGAGTACACCCTGAGGAAAAATCTGCATACTGTGCTATCTTCAGTCGTCTCGCTAAAATCTTGCCACTGGCAAAATGTAGCTCAGGACCAGAGAGGGAAGTTGACAAAAGGCGCAGTTACTTCTTCACTCTAATCCAAATCAGCGCACGTCACCCATTTCAGGGGACACAGCAAGAGAAAGGCTTCTCCACAAGGCTGAACAAAGAGAGTGGTCTTCCTTACATGTGATGGACGAACATCAACGTGTTTAACAGCTGTCAATGCTGATCTGTGCTACTTACATGTGGACCCATTCAGTGACTGAGTGTGTCTTTTGAATATATTATGTCTATATGTTCTCTCTATATCTCTTTGGATGCCAAATTTAATCAATTCTGTTATGTTGTTTATCAGCGATAGCAATCTTGTTATCTGCCAGGTTGGATATGTGTTGCTTGTTATTAGCGGGCTGTCTGTATCTGTGCGTGGTCTGACGTAAATTGTTCTATGTATAATCAGGATGTCTTCTACATTGTTCTGCCGGCTGTTGTAGTTTTGTTATTTGCTTAATTTCTTCTGTCTATTAGCGAGTTGTAGCTCTGTTATTCTCCTAATTTCTTCTGTCTATTAGCGAGTTGTAGCTCTGTTATTCTTCTAATTTCTTCTGTCTATTAGCGAGTTGTAGCTCTGTTATTCTCCTAATTTCTTCTGCCAGTAACGGATTGTAGCTCTGCTAGTTTCCTAATTTCTGTAATTTGTGCAGATGTTATTATTAGTGTAAATATGGTTCTGTCCGATTGTTAATGTTGCATGCTTTTTCAAAGTTGTATTTTGAAGATGTTGCCCTTGACTAACATTTCATAATCTAATTCTGGTCTAACATTTCATAATCTAATTCTGGTCTAGCATTTCATAATCTAATTCTGGTCTAACATTTCATAATCTAATTCTGGTCTAACATTTCATAATCTAATTCTGGTCTAACATTTCATAATCTAATTATGGTCTAACATTTCATAATCTAATTCTGGTCTAACATTTCATAATCTAATTCTGGTCTAACATTTCCTAATCTAATTCTGGTCTAACATTTCATAATCTAATTCTGGACTAACATTTCATAATCTAATTCTGGACTAACATTTCATAATCTAATTCTGGTCTAACATTTCCTATTAATTCTAACTTCAGTATTTGCTGATCTTTGCCCTAGGTATTGGGCCTGTTAACAAATACAAACAAATGCTATGACAAATACAGCCCAGAGTAGTAGAAAACATACTAACAAAATGTGAAAGATGAAAGTCTAAATTGGCAGAAGATTCCAATCTCCAGAAAAAGTTAGCAAGTTAACACTTAAATGTGAGCAAGAAAAAAGTAAAGGACATGAAAGATACAAAATGAACGTATAGATTTCAAAACAACGCATAGACATCGAAAAGTACAATAAGAAGGGTAAAAAAAAAATTAACCCCGCAGCTGGTGAACATCTTGACAAGACAACTCGTGTTACAATTTAAAACGATCAGATATCGATGAAAACAATCTAATTGAAGAGTCGATGCAAACATTCTACTTGAAGAATAACTGGACACATTCTAATTGAAGAATAACTGAACGCACTCTACTTGAAGAGTAGCTGTATACATTCTAATTAAAGAGTAGCTGAAACAGTATAATTGAAAAGTCGATGAAAACATTCTAATTGAAGAGTAGCTGAAGAATTGAAGAGTTTGTGACAGTTCCAGCTGGAGTATGGGCGTTTAGAGCAGGGAATATTGGGCTGCTGACTGTAGGAACAATGGTTGTCTGAATGCGTGCCTAGGCCAATCACCGCCTCGACACCTTGTCGACAAAGAAACGAGGGGTTTAGGTGGAAGGCTTTGTCTGGTACAATAGGATGGGCGGTGGGGGGGGGGGGTTCGGAGCTGAGGTGGGGGTTCGTAGTTAACCACTCTGTTCTGTAGACCCTTGGTTATTGAATCTATCTTCTGTACACCTCTCGTTGTTGAATCTATCTTCTGCACCTGTAATGATCCATTTGAACCTGGATCTGTCGCTGTTTTTCACTGGGGTACGTATTTTCATCATGACCAAATATTACCACACAGTCTGCCTATGTCAATCTTGGCTACTCCATATCGGACAACTGACACCTTCTCCCTGGATGCCACCATCTCATCGTAATAGCAAAGACTTAGTATTCACAATAAAGATGATTGGGGAGGTTGGCAGTCCCTTTCTTGGTGTCCCACTTATATTTCCGCCCTGTTCCACTGAACTATGAAAAGTCTAGAAAGTCTGAATCACATTCACAGACAGATATTCTACTCTCTCATACAAATTGGGTGCGTTTAATATTTTCAGAACTGCGCCCAAAATATGGCGCAAAAAATTTAGGGCGTCCAATCTCCAGCCTGCACGTGATATCAGACGGACAACGGGTTCAAGGTCATTAACCATCAAGGAGTTGATGATAGAACCAGAACATCTCAACGTTCATTGTTTCCTGTACATCGACATGCAGCAGGGATTCAATAGTTCTTTTTTCAATGATTAATGCGACACCTAGTTCAAAGGAATGTGTTTAGATATGACTTGACTAAAGTGTTAGATCAGTGGTGAAGTGAGCAATGCATGGTCGAACAGCCAGCCATGCGTTCAACCATAGAAAGTTTACCTCGATCTTTCTAGTTGTCTAAGGTCAACAAATCTTATCCTATATCTAGATCTGTTCTGTTTTTATATCTCATGATTGAGCGAGTTTCTGGGCGGGATGTCTTTAAACTGAATTATGTTCAGGCAATTTTTTATTTGAAAAAGTCAATAGACAAAAGATGACACTGGTTCAACATGGCTTCCATTAATTGAAGTTCTGTCTGTGCATTACAATGGTTATAGAAGCAGCATGCTATCAAAGTAATCTTTCATTAATCATCGCATTGTTGAAAAGGATAAAGTTCACCAGAGAATACAATTTGATATTTTTTGTATGAAAACCCGTTTTAATAAATGGTCATATCATTTATATTTTATTAGTCGTGGGATCATCTTCATTGCACGCGAAACAAGTCCATAAGCACTCAGATCTCATCCTCTGTATCTCCACCAGCACGTCATGGCTAAACGTCCGGTCAAGCGTTGGTTAACCAGACGTCTTTGGATCCTCGTATGATGTTCATATCCCGACGCCCCTAGTTTCACCCTCAATTCAACCAGTCTTGGCAAGGATGTAGTCTTGATCAACTCCCAAATCTTCTTTTTGACCGATTTCCCTAATGGTGTTTATGATATCGATTCGGTACATCAATCTGCCCCCCCCCCCCCCCCCCCCCCCCCGTCACCTCGCATGAAAGTGATTCTCAAATCCCGACCTACATACCAACTCCAACAATTGCCTTCGCGCGCAACCTGATTGCGCATCCTAATTGAATCGCCTATAATACACAAATGTGTGGCCCTCATTTATTCCAGCCAGACCATCGCTTTTATCACATCCATGACCTCCATGGTCAGACTACTTTGAACCACCGCAAAAGCTACACTCCTTGATCGTCCGCCACTGCTCTGAACCGTAAAGACCCGCGCATTCGGTAGCCGGCGGATAACGGAACCGTCGTGCAGTTAACAGCGTCATTCTTCGTGGAATTTTCACTGATCAAAACGTTAAACTCCAAAACCACATCAACAGGATTCATCTGGACACTCGCTCTGTAAAGTGGGACAATGCCACGGAAAGTCTGCAGGTAATTCTCAGGTAACTTCGTCAATTCTTCGCCTTATGATGTGTCCCCCCAACGCTCACGCCATTTGCACAACAGCCTCAGTCTGACCCATCTATGATTGCCCCTTTACAAATCTTGTGCCTTTCGTCTTCGGTAAACCTTCATGCAAAGGAAGCCCTTATATTTGTATTATTTTGATCATCTCAAGCGCGCCAGTAATTCCTTTTCTTCAGCAGAAAGTCATAATATGTCCTCTTGTTGTGAATACAAACTTCATGTATGTGTGACAACGGAAATGAGAAGTTACAAGATCATACAACTGACTGAAGCAATGTGAAATGAAGTTGATAGGATGAACAAGGGAAATACTGCAGTCCTCAAGACACATTGAAAAAAGAGCACAGCCAAGCGATGGGGCTACTCTGTCACATAAAAATGAGCAGAGGTAACTTAACGAATGAAAGGTAGTACGATCCAGAATGATACTAGCCATTTTAAAAACTGCGAAAAGAAGACAGAATTCAAACATTATCTCAAAAGACATGCGCTAACCAATTACAAAGAAAACTCAGTGAAAGAATGTTAAACCACACTTCAAAATTTCATGGATAAAAGAAGGATTTTACAATTCTAATGTGTGACCTAAATGTTAGGCATGATGTAAGGTTTGCAGGAAGCATGGGCAAACATGAGAAAACTGACTACAAATGATAATGGGAAACAAACTTATGGACTCTTTGCACAGAAAAAAATACAAGCAAGACGTTTGTCATGAAACCACGGACAGAAAACCATACATGTATAGATAGGGAGTTCAGATCATCATTACAAGATGTGGAAGTATCTAGAAGAACAGACCACCATCTTCTGATAATTCAAATAAAGATGAAACTTAAAAGGTATGGAACTACATGTAGCCATGAACAACAATTCAATGTTGGATTCCCCAGGAACAAGCACATTGACGATACACTTAAAGTCACAATATCAAATATGTGTTAGAACAACTAGAAGAAATCAAGGATAATAAGAAAACTGACAACGGGTACAAAATATGTAAGGAACTAAACCTGTTGAGAAGTTTGGGGAAGAAGAGAATGTAAACATAAAACTGAGATAACACCAAAAGCTACTGCAAAGATAAAGGAAAGAAAAACGAAAACAGATTCTAACAGAAGCAAAACCAGGAAATATACACTGACGCCAACAAAGACATAAGAAACAGCACAAGAACAGACAAGAGGAGCTATATTGAAAAGATTGCATAAGATGAAGATGAAACTGCAACAAAAGAAACTATAGAAGACATATACAACAAGACCTGACTCCAAGGACAGCTACCATCATAGGATATGGACCTGGTCTGCATTGTACAATTCACAGCCGATATTGCATTTCCATTCTTGGAATTGGTCCATTCAGTCTTGCCAGACGATGACATTTTGTGCTTTGGGAACAGGAACTACAGTTCTTAGCGACAAACAATGTGGTTAGCAAGACACATTTGAACATAGAACCGTTTTCTACAGATGTTTGCGTGGAAAGTCAGGTCTGTATGCGTGTTATCACATTTTCTCCAAAACACGAAGCCCGGGCAGAATTATCAGACCACGCATTGCCTGTGAAGTGTGTTCCATCTCTTGATCCGCCCTGTTTGGTTCAAGAAGAATGTGATGCCAATACATTTAGAACAAGGCAGATCACAGTTGTCCAATCTGCAAGCAATGCTCTATCTGTATACCTGTCTGGGTTTCCCTCTTAGATAGATGCCATCGCAGACTAACGTACTGCTCTGTTTAATCCCATCACCAAGTTTAGATTATATTTCATCCCTATAGAAGAAGACAATGGCTCCCTCCACTCCCGTGCGCCCCTCCGCACACTGTGGGATGTCAGGTTTTGTGGACGCAGACCAACCTTCAGAGCTACCAAAAAACATTTTACTTGCTACCAATGCACGTCAGTTCGGCCATAATTGGCACAACTTAACAAGATAAGGCATGTCACGCATCATCGACATTTGGTAGGGCAGACATTTGAAAGATGCGTCACCGGCACTTGAGTCGAGCACATAGATATCCAGTTTCACCGTGGAGGGGCAAGGGAAACAACGATTGGTTTTCAACTAATATAGGTGCTCTTCTTGTGAGGGTCGTATCTCGGTAAGCAAGTATTAGATCACAAATTATCCAAGTAGGATCGTGGCATCTAAGGAGCCTCGACTGATTTAATGGGCCATATGACTACTGGCAGGATAAACCGGATAGCTATCAGAGACAAATGATTGGTGAACCATTGCCTGTATGCCTATATCCCTGGTCTGTCGCTGGAAGCTTCATGCCACGCAAATACAACACTATCAAAGTATGTCAATATCCCTGGTCTGTCGCTGGAAGCTTCATGCCACGCAAATACAACGCTATCAAAGTATGCCAATATCTCTCTTGATCATTTCATTGGAGACTTCGTCGACTTTCTCCTTTTCAGTTTGAATATTGTTAACGTCAGTTCTCTGTATGTGATTGGTGTCTCCATAACTTCGGGTATTGTTTCATCTCATCCTGTATTGTTAACTTAACGTCTTTATACTGTATACAACCATTTTTTTTTACATTACCTTTCTCTAAAAGCTATGCGCATCCAATTTATTCTTAAATGCATTAATTATCCCTGCCTCCACTACCTCCTGTGGCAATGCATTCCAAGCATTCACCACTCTCTGACTAAAAAAAATATTTCCTAATATCTAATCTGGACCGTTCTTTAGTTAATTTGTAGCTATGCCCTCTTATTCTTGTAGGTGGTTGCATTTTGAAAAACTTATTTTAGTCTAATTTATCCTTTCTTCTGATTACCTTATAAACCTGTATTAAGTCACCTCAAATTCTTCTCTTTTCTAGGCACTGCAGGCATTGAGTCTTTCTTCATAACTGTAGTTCTGGAATCCAACTATCAGCTTTGTCACTCTTTTTTTGGTATTCTTTCCTGCATGTTTATATCTCCACACAGGACTCCAATCTAGGTCTAACTAATGCTTTATACAGTTTGACTATCACTTCCTTGCTCCTATGTTTAATATTTCTTTTTATCATACCTAACATTGCATTTGCCTTTTTCTCTGCTACCTGAACTTGCTGGTTTTGCTGTATTGTGTCTCTTTGAAAAATACCTATAGGCTCTGGGATCTTGGAGTAGACCTCTTTTGTGTAGACTGCCAAAGCACTGATTGAGTAGATTAGCTGCCTCTCTATTACCATTTATTTCCTGTACTGTCTATGAGAGGGCTTACTTTGTCTTTCATTCTTTGTTTATTTCTAACATAAGAAAAGAAGCTTTTACTATCAGTCGATCCTCCGAGCAAGTTTTTTTTCAAAGTCCATTTTTGCTGTTTTATTCACTTTCTGAGATATGTTCTGCTTGTCCAAATATTTTAAATATGTTTCTTTTAATTTACCTGCCTCTTTATATCTTTTCCATGCTTTATTTGTAGCTCTTCTAAATTGAACTACAAATCTAGTTATCCACTTTTCTAAGCCTTGGGTTTGCCTCCCTACATGGAAGACATTCCTCTTTTAGCTTTTCTAGAACTGTTTTAAAACTATCCCACTCTTGTTCAACATCTGTTTCTCCAACAATATCTTTCCAGATTATGTGGTTCGCTGCCTCTTTCATCCTCTTAACATCTGCCTTAGAGTAGTATGTTTGCGTGTTTATGTTAATTTCTTTCCCAAGATCCCAACTGTTGATTTGATGGTCACTTGAGCCAAACAGTTCCCTAACGGTAACATTTTCAATCATATTTTCCTCTGTAGTCAAAACTAAGTCGAGTATGTTTTTGCCTCTGGTGGCTGCTTCTACATGCTGAATTAAAAAATTGTCAGTTATGCACTTAACAAAAGGTTTTGACTCTTCAAGTGCTTCTGCCATATCCGATTTTATTTCTGGAAAACCCCCATTAATAATAATTTCCCTTTACTATGCTACTAATCAGCTCCTCATCTTCCTCTTTTTGACTTGATGGACATCTATAGCATACTCCAATCACTGTTTTTTCCACCTCCACTTTTTATCTCTCGACATACACTTTCATTTTTATTAACACATGATAAATCATCTTTGATCGTTATATTAACTGAATTTGTACAGTATAATAAAATGCCACCTCCCTTAGTCTTGTCTCCAACTACCCTATCTTTCCTTAACATTGTATATCCTTCTATTTCATGTTCACTATCCAATGTCTTCGTATGTCCATGATTCTGTTAACCCTATTATATCTGGTGTTTCTTCTACATACAGTTCCAATTCTTCTCTTTATTTACTATGCTTCTCACAATTGCATAAAAACATTTTCGTTTGTTATCTTGTTTTTCCCATTTTTGCTTTTGCTCTATCATTTTTATTTTTGCTTTTCCACTACTTATTTCACACTTCCCTGACTCCAACTCTCCCCTTTGACTACATCCTCTATAGCACCCTATTGTAGGCCTATCTTTAGTCTCATACTTCATAGGCCTTACTAGTTTAAATTTCTAACACAATGATTAAACATATACTTTGTTACAACATGCTGTCCTATCTCATTTAGATGTAAACCTCATGTCTAGCATTTTACTTGCGTCCGCACATATCACCTGTAACCTAAGGTTGATACCTATTATCTTACTATCTAAATACTATCTAAATAGTCATAGTCATCTGCTCTATCTAAAATGCCCATCATTGTGACCTTTCTGAACTTCTTTTCATTAAGTGTTCCCATAAGACTCTTGTATCTTTGCATAATTGTTTCTGTACCATCTCTCTTTACATTATTAGTTCATACCAATACAACAACATGACTATTTGCTTTGTCATCTATCCTCTTTATTCTCCCCTTTATGTCCTCAATTTTATTCTCCCCCATATTCATTTTTTCAGACATGTTTTGTTTAGACAAATGTCTGCCAACCTCCCTCCCCATTGAAACCCCTACTACCAACACTGAACCCTCACTTACATTTGCATACTTCTCAGCAAAGCTCTCTGCCCTGTGCCCTGTTCCCTCACTAGAATCTCCCTTACTTCCAATTCCTATTTCCTTCTCAAACCCACACCTAACTGACAACCCATCCCTAACTGACAACCCATCCCTAACTGACAACCCACGCCTAACTGACAACCCACACCTAACTGACAACCCATACCTAACTGACAACCCATACCTAACTGACAACCCATACCTAACTGACAACCCACACCTAACTGACAACCCACACCTAACTGACAACCCACACCTAACTGACAACCCACACCTAACTGACAACCCATACCTAACTGACAACCCATCCCTAACTGACAACCCATACCTAACTGACAACCCATCCCTAACTGACAGTGGTTTAATTGTATCGCCTCGACTACCCAACTGCAGCTTCTTTAAAACTTCTCTAATTTGCTCTTGTCTCCCTTCTATTTTGATCTGCCTCTTTTCTATCTCATCCAATCTCTTCTCATTTGTTCTAATATCGCACTCCATTCGAGCCTGCCTCTCTTCTACTCTACATAACCTACATACAATTTTTTTACTTACAACGTTGTATCTAACCCTACATTAATACAAACATTGCCGACACACAATCTCACCTGGCCTTTCTTCAAAGCATTTCGTCTGGTCTTAGCGACTATACTAATTATGCTATTTATTACCGTTAGCCAAGTTATACTAATACCTAAAACAATGTATACTTGTTAAAGCAACACCAAAAAATCAAACATCGCTGGTAACTTACCTTACAACTTTTCGCTAACTACTAGGCCTACACTAAATTTATTGTTACTACCGCTCACTATACCACGCTATTTAATTCTGTCAAGTCACTAACTATCTGTTACAACCAGACCCCTATATTTGAAAATACGTATGCTACAGTAAACTTCAATTACAACTACGTTATTTTTACACAAATTGATTCTCAACACTAATACTTATCTGAAAATATTTCGATATCTGTACTGTCAATTCGAATCCACCACCATCTTGAACAACCAGAAGTCTCGTAAAATGTTTCTCGTGAACTTCCTGTGGTTTCTCTGGGTTAACTTCAATGTTTGTATTTTACAAAAGAGCATGCATAGTTGTCAGTTGCCAGATTGCCTGTGAGATCTTTATTGAATGATATACGTGTGTTTTCTCTTCCATTGATTTCCAAATTGTCTTGCGGGTTTGATGCCATAATTAAAACAATAGCCAGCAGACAGAGAAATGGTGATAAGAGACATCCGTGTCACACACCAGTTCTTATCCCAATAGTACTACCATCACTACCACATTCTACCAGTACAGAAACAACAACATTCTACCAGTACTACCATCACTACCACATTCTACCAGTACTACCATCACTACCACATT
The DNA here is from genome assembly GCA_036924085.1 of Ariolimax columbianus. Taxonomy (NCBI): domain Eukaryota; kingdom Metazoa; phylum Mollusca; class Gastropoda; order Stylommatophora; family Arionidae; genus Ariolimax; species Ariolimax columbianus. The sequence continues at coordinate 10,581,401 of JAVGWX010000004.1, forward strand.
CTACCAGTACAGAAACAACATTCTACCAGTACTACCATCACTACCACATTCTACCAGTACTACCACATTCTACCAGTACTACCACATTCTACCAGTACAGAAACAACAACATTCTACCAGTACTACCATCACTACCACATTCTACCAGTACTACCATCACTACAACATTCTACCAGTACTACCACATTCTACCAGTACTACCATCACTACCACATTCTACCAGGACAGAAACAACAACATTCTACCAGTACTACCATCACTACCACATTCTACCAGTACTACCATCACTACCACATTCTACCAGTACTACCATCACTACCACATTCTACCAGTACAGAAACAACAACATTCTACCAGTACTACCACATTCTACCAGTACTACCATCACTACCACATTCTACCAGTACTACCATCACTACCACATTTTATCAGTACAGAAACAACAACATTCTACCAGTACTACCATCACTACCACATTCTACCAGTACTACCATCACTACCACATTCTACCAGTACTACCATCACTACCACATTCTACCAGTACAGAAACAACAACATTCTACCAGTACTACCACATTCTACCAGTACTACCATCACTACCACATTCTACCAGTACTACCATCACTACCACATTTTATCAGTACAGAAACAACAACATTCTACCAGTACTACCATCACTACCATATTCTACCAGTACAGAAATAACATCATTATGTAAGTACTACCATCACTACCATATTCTACCAGTACAAAAATAACATCATTATGTAAGTACTACCATCACTATCACATTCTATCAGTACCAGCTACCATCACAGAAACAACAACATTCTATTAGTACTACCATTACTACCACATTCTACCAGTACAAAAACAACAACATTCAATCAGTACTACCATTACTACCACCATCATTACATTTCATTAATTGACCACACTACACAAAATTGTGCAAGTCTTCTAACGTAACATGCAGGTGGTCATTTATTGCCAGTAGCAAAGACAGAAAAATGAAACAATTACAAACAATATAAACCTGTCAAATAATGCACATCAAATCTTGATCTCAGATGAATATCTTCACACAGCACCAAAAAAACAGATTCAAGAACAACTAAGCCCACTTACAAAAACTGATCATGAAAACATCAGAAATAAAGAACAATCAAGTTTGAATATTTTAACTGCTCACACAAAGTGCTACAAGAACACGATCTGCAGTTTATTAGGACAACAAGTATATGAAACATGTATACTGAATCTATATCATCACCATATCAAATACCATGCCATATACTTGGGAAACGGACGGTTCTTCATGTTTCAGCTGTTTAATACCATTTAATTACCCAGCTGTAAATGGGTACATGACGAAATCAGGGAAAAAAATCAGAAACACTGCAGGAGCTACAGCGTTCATGCTCTGTGTCTGCACATTCAGCAATGAAAAGGGATTGAGCAGATATGAGGGAATCCAGATACTGAGGGTGGTTCTATGAACCATTTGTTGATGCGGTTAATGCTGCTGGATTTTACTGAATTTGGAAGCCATGATGTACTGCCCCGTCATGTATTTACAAAAGAAAATGACACAAAGATAACGCTACAGCCATTAAGATGGCGCTCCCTATGATTTGAAGCACACAATTATGTGACAGACTTACTTCTTCGGTGTTCGTGGTGCAACTTATTATTTGTAAGTAGGATTCAAATAATAGAAAGTACAGCAACATAGATGTTTTGACTATCAAAATATATGTACTGTGTCACATGTCTGGCGTTGCAGTTACTTTGTACTGCATACAAGAGACATATACATCGTGTGCAGAAAGCTGTTTTTTTTTTTAAACGCTGTCCCATTATACGATCTGGATTTCTGAACTTATAGGAATACGGATGTAAATGTCATTGGACATTGCCCTAAGTGGACGTTATGTGCCAGAATGACTGTACTTCAAATACACATGTTGTGCAATTCTTGTCAGTGCATTGTTTACACAGTAACTAACCTTGGAGTGTCCACTATCTTTCACATCTTTCCTAAGAATATTACAACGAAATATTCTTTCATTTTATGTCTGCTAGCCATTACATTTTTTAATGTCTTTCTATTCATTGTCCATGATTCATGTACGGACAGCAAGACTGTCTCAACATAATCTTTCAAGACTTGCTCTAACTGACAGAGACTTGTTTATCAGAAAGACATTTATTTCCTTGAAGCCTACTTTTACTTACGGCATTTGGATATTAATTTAAATTATACACCATCTTCATAACTGATATGACAATTCCAATGCAGACTAAATAATACAAGCACAAACATGCACCTTCACAAATAAATAAAACAAATATTATAACTCACAAATACACCTGAAAAATGTTAGACTATGAGAAGAAACACTGGTCAGACAAAGTGGATAACAGAAATCCTTTGTGACAAAGCTAAACTTAGTTCCCTCTGACATTAAAAATATCCACATCATCCCTCATACTAATGACAGCCTTCATCATGGCTCTGTTGTCTCTAAACAGTTTATCCTACTAAAGGTTTGAAAAGACTGGACTTTGTAAACACATAAGGTAGTAGACATGACAAGTCATTGCATGTTCATTAATAGAGCTTTGCCATGGTATTCTATGGCTAAGAAAGCACAGGATGATGGTGAGTATGACCACATTTATGATTATCATTTCTAAATAGTGGTCTAGATAAATCATCATCTGCATTAATCCTGAAAAGAATGGTGTGAGGTAGTTGGCAGCGAGGCTGTGACATCTGTGACTTTCAGCCCAACCTACCCGGATTTAGCTGGCTTTTTATTTAGCACCAGGTATATCATCCCACTTCGATAACTATCCTTAGTGCAGCTTGTTTCCACGGCTACCGTTTGAAGGCAGAATAGGGTCTTGGTCAGCACTGATTTGCTGACCCCAATGCAAGCACTTGGCGTGAGTCACTGGCGTTAGTTAGTTCATTCACTGTGCTGCATCTTCAACCCCAAGAGAAATCTATCAAGTTTCATTACATTTTGAGAGAATTTAGATCGCTTGTCCTACAAGAGCAGATGTTGGCACTGACTGTTCTACAAGAGCAGATGTTAGCACAGCTTGTCATAGAGAAATATATGGTGGCACTGCCTGTCATAGAAGAGCAGATGTTGGCACTGCCTGTCATAGAGCAGATGTTGGCACTGTCTGTCATAGAGGAGCAGATGGTAGCACTGCCTGTCATAGAGGAACAGATGGTAACACTGCCTGTCATAGAGGAGATGGTAACACTGCCTGTCATAGAGGAGATGGTAGCACTGCCTGTCATAGAAGAGATGGTAACACTGACTGTCATAGAGGAGATGGTAACACTGACTGTCATAGAGGAGATGGTAGCACTGCCTGTCATAGAGGAGATGGTAGCACTGCCTGTCATAGAAGAGATGGTAACACTGACTGTCATAGAGGAGATGGTAACACTGACTGTCATAGAGGAGCAGATGGTAGCACTGCCTGTCATAGAGGAGATGGTAACACTGTCTGTCATAGAGGAGATCGTAGCACTGCCTGTCATAGAGGAGATGGTAGCACTGCCTGTCATAGAAGAGATGGTAACACTGACTGTCATAGAGGAGATGGTAACACTGACTGTCATAGAGGAGCAGATGGTAGCACTGCCTGTCATAGAGGAGCAGATGGTAACACTGCCTGTCATAGAGGAGATGGTAACACTGACTGTCATAGAGGAGCAGATGGTAGCACTGCCTGTCATAGAGGAGCAGATGGTAACACTGCCTGTCATAGAGGAGATGGTAACACTGACTGTCATAGAGGAGCAGATGGTAGCACTGCCTGTCATAGAGGAGCAGATGGTAACACTGCCTGTCATAGAGGAGCAGATGGTAGCACTGCCTGTCATAGAAGAGATGGTAACACTGACTGTCATAGAGGAGATGGTAACACTGACTGTCATAGAGCAGATGGTAACACTGCCTGTCATAGAGGAGATGGTAACACTGACTGTCATAGAGGAACAGATGGTAACACTGCCTGTCATAGAGGAGCAGATGGTAACACTGCCTGTCATAGAGCAGATGGTAGCACTGCCTGTCATAGAGGAGCAGATGTTGGCATTGCCTGTCATAGAGGAGCAGATGTTGGCATTGCCTGTCATAGAGGAGCAGATGTTGGCATTGCCTGTCATAGAGGAGCAGATGTTGGCATTGCCTGTCATAGAGGAGCAGATGTTGGCATTGCCTGTCATAGAGCAGATGGTAACACTGACTGTCATAGAGGAGATGGTAACACTGACTGTCATAGAGCAGATGGTAACACTGCCTGTCATAGAGCAGATGGTAACACTGCCTGTCATAGATGAGCATATGTTGGCACTGCCTGTCATAGAGAAACAAATGATCAAATGATTTGGATGCCTGCCGTCTTGACTTAAGGAACATGTGTTCAAACCCCAGTACAGCAAAAACCTTGTAAAGATCATTTGCAGAGGTGATTTGTTTATGCAGTAATATAAGGTAATTGTTGACCACATGTCTTTAGTGGTCTACATGCTGGATAGGTGGGAGGATTGGTTCTAGTCTGGACAGACTATCATTCAGGGTAGGAGAGAGGAGTGTTCTAGTCTGGACAGACTAGCATTCAGGGTAAGAGAGAGGAGTGTTCTAGTCTGGACAGACTAGCATTCAGGGTAAGAGAGAGGAGTGTTCTAGTCTGGACAGACTAGGATTCAGGGTAAGGGAGAGGAGTGTTCTAGTCTGGACAGACTAGCATTCAGGGTAAGAGAGAGGGGTGTTCTAGTCTGGACAGACTAACATTCAGGGTAAGGGAGAGGAGTGTTCTAGTCTGGAAGACTAACATTCAGGGTAAGGGCGAGGAGTGTTCTAGTCTGGACAGACTAGGATTCAGAGTAGGGGGAGGATTGGTCCTAGTCTGGACAGACTAGCATTCAGGGTAAGGGAGAGGAGTGTTCTAGTCTGGACAGACTAACATTCAGGGTAAGGGAGAGGAGTGTTCTAGTCTGGACAGACTAGGATTCAGAGTAGGGGGAGGATTGGTCCTAGTCTGGACAGACTAGCATTCAGGGTAAGGGAGAGGAGTGTTCTAGTCTGGACAGACTAGCATTCATCGTAAGAGAGAGGAGTGTTCTAGTCTGGACAGACTAACATTCAGAGTAGGGGGAGGATTGGTCCTAGTCTGGCCTCAGACTAGCATTCAGGGTACAGGAGAGGAGTGTTCTAGTTTGGTTCTAATGAGGTCCTTGACACCCACTTAGAGAAGGCAAAACAAAGCATGGAAGGAACCAGTCCATCCCTACATACCACAATAAAGCTGAGGTCTACAAAAAAAGTCAAAAACATTGCATACCTCAGCGCCCCCCCAAACAGAAAACACTGTTATGGAATATTTGTCTCTCTTTTTTTATATTTTACAAAGGGAATACTTGACCTACTTTACTCATGACTTTTCTCTTTCACATCAAACAGAGTGGAAGATAGTTGATTTTATTCTTGTTGAGGTGTATAACTTTAGCCAGCTTTCAGACCATGTTTTTTTTAGACTTTTCTCTTTCACATCAAACAGAGTGGAAGATAGTTGATTTTATTCTTGTTGAGGTGTATAACTTTAGCCAGCTTTCAGACCATGTTTTTTTTATCCCTTTGTTTCTATTATTTCCAAGTCATTCACCCATAAAAACTTACCAGTTCATGTAACCTCATCTAGTCAATATATAAGATTTCTCTCATCAGTCTTTCCTTAACTATGCACACACTAACACGCCCACTAAATATCTGTGTACACACACCCTAACACACACAAATACTCTGCCAGATGCCCAGTGACTACTTTCACTGTGAACAACGATGCTTGTGTACATTTCTAAATCATGTGACAGGTTCTAGTTAAAATCAGGTCAAAACATGGAGTCTACTTCACACGTACAAGAAGTTATACAAAATATTTTCTACAGTTGAACACGTGTGAAAAAACAACAAAACTTGTTACCATGCCCAGCGGCTGGTTTGATGATATTGCATGGGGTATAAATGATGAAAATAACAATACTGATGGAAAAAATGAGACGAATTAGATAAAAACGGTTTTTATGAAGAAACTGATGGTACTGAAAGAATCTCACAATGCTGCTGAGACATATGGTAGTCACTTTCACAGAACAGATAACAGACCACCTAGAAACATGGAGTTCACATTTGATTATTCAAGTTGCACGACTTTCTGTAGAGAATATTAGTGACTGCTCATTGTGTTCTGCTAACCTGTGCAAGGAACAATTGGCACTGACATTACAGTTACACAAAGAGCCCTTACAATTATATAACAAAATGTGCCAACAACTTTTTGAAATTCTTCATATGAAGCAATTGTGTTCAATGCTTTATTTGATCATAAATTATTTGAAACAAATTAAACTTACAAATTACATTTTTCTGAAGATTTGGCCATATTACTATTAAATGCAATTGTTCATTTATATTTTCGATTAAATTAATAAATTGAAATAAATCAATCCAACAAGTATGTGTGTAGTGTGAGGGAATAACAGCTATCTCCATGTGTGTAAGAATACAGGACATATCTCTTGTTCAAGGCTTAGGGTGTTAAAAGTTCATCATAATAATAATTGTTCAATTAGCAATGATGATCGTTCTTACTGAATCTGAAAAAAATGACAAAATGAATGCACATTTTAAACTAAACATTTTCAAGGCAGTATCAATGAATATTTCAAGCTTTCTTTTTACATTTACACAGCCTCTTCATCAAGAAAGTTTGGGACCTAGAGCACCCCAGTCCAAGCAGTAGTTGTACAGCCAGTACAATGCACAGACCGGCTGATCTACTAATTACCAGCACAGCTCATGGACATAATGACTGACCAACCAAAAGTCAGCCTAACATGGACACTTCTTCTCTTCTTCTTCTTTGTACGCTGTCAGACATCGACCTTTATTTTTTCGAAAAAAAGCGGTGATCATCCTGAGGCTATCGACACTGCCATAGAGCTTGTCTAGTGTTGCCACTGGTGATGGCCACATCTGTTCTCTCTGATCCTCGTATATCGGGCAGTTTTGCAGCAAATGCTCAGCGGTCATTTTCCCGGTACCACATGGGCATTCGTTAGTGCCACCTATCTTCAATTTGTTGAATAGGTGGTACCTCAGTCTATTGTGGCCAGTGCGAAGTCTGAAGACCACGACCTGCTCGCTTCTGTTCAACTGGTAATAGGCATCATTTTTTGTGTAGCCAGTATGTTCGGTTTCCCATTTGGTCATGTATCTAGCTCTAATAAGCCGTTTTGACTCTTCATATGTCATACTAGTATCTGGTTGTTGTAGTCTTGCACCTTCTTTTGCCAGTCTGTCTGCCTCCTCGTTGCCTTGGACGTTGCAGTGGGATGGAACCCACTGTACCACCACCCTTTTTGGTGCGGACTGCTGGCATAGTTGACAGAGTACTGTTCTTAAATCATTAAGTTCAGTATTTTTCTGGCTTTTTAGTGCTGTGACTACGGCATCTGTAAGCAGGACTATATGGCTTTCATTCCTTTTACCTGTCACCATTTCTTCCACTGCCGCCCTCAGTGCCTCTGCCTCCGCTCTGAAATTGCTTGTGTATTTTCCAGTAGCCAATGACAGTGTTATTTTTCTGCCATTTGGTAGGTTCAGGAATGCTCCTGCCCCTCCGTTCTGTGTTGTGTATGTTACAGAACCGTCGGTGTAAGCATGGGTCCAGTCCATGCTTGGGTAGTTTTTCATTATGTAGCTCAGGGTAGTATCTCTTCTTTCTTTTTCAGTCTGGCAGTTTTTGTTTCCAATACCTGGTATATTTTCTACCCCCTCTGGAAATATATGCTGCCTCCGGGTAGGTTTTCGTACAGTAGGGATGGGCTTAGGTGTTGTTAGTGCGTTCATGGGGTCTTCGTGCATCTTTGCTTTGGCTATTTCTGCAAAGTTTCTTCGCTTTAGTTTCCCATTTCCAAAATTGTTTAGTCTCTGGTGCATTGGATGGTCAGTCAGTCTTCTGAGTTTCTCTGCTTGCTGCTGGGCTCAGCAGTCTCTTCTGTCGGTCATGGATTGCAGTTTTGTAATCTTTTCAAGTTCTACAATTGACGTTGACTTCATGCCTTTGCTAATTTTATCGAAGTTCGCCTTTGCTGCTGTTGTCCATGCCGCAATGTCATACTCAAGAACTGGTCTCACTCTTCCAGTGTACAGTTTCTGTAGTATACTTTCGTCTGCTTCCAACTTGTGCCAGCAAGTTTCCTCATGATTGCCATTCTTTCTCTGGCTCTCATTCGGTTTCTCTCGATCTGACTTTTCCATGTCATGCGCCAATCAAATGTGACTCCCAGGTAGTTTGGGTTGTCATTTGGCTGCAAGTATTTGTCATTAAGACTTAATTTGGTGTTTGTTTGATAGCGAGTAACATGGACACAATGACTGATCTGTCAACAGCCAGCCCAACCCAGACACAATGACTGATCTGTCAACAGTCAGCACAATTCAGACACAATGACTGATCTGTCAACAGCCAGCACAACTCAGACACAATGACTGATCTGTCAACAGCCAGCACAACTCAGACACAATGACTAATCCACCAACAGCCAGCACAATACAGATACAATGGCCTTTGAATTTGTTTATAAATGCCAGGAATATAAACTTAACCCTTATAGGGTAGAAGATTCCAACTGATGACTTTGCGTGTCCCTTCACTAACAAAGGCCAAACACCTACTGGGTTTGCCAGAAAGCTCTAGAAGCCAATAACCCATGTGTGAGACAGGAATATAGATTAAATAACTTCTTTTTCCTTGTGGCACAGCCTGTTTCTTTTCTTCAACATTTTATAGGAGCTAAACTTGGGTCAACTAAACAGTTCTCTCAACAGACAAAACTAACAGCTCACTCAATACAGACAAAACTAACAGCTCACTCAATACAGACTAAACTGAAGTAGATTAAACAACTCACTCAACACAGAGAAAAGTAACATTCGGTGACAAACATGCCTGTTCGAGTAACCTGGTATCTGTTTGCACTAAACAATGACACTCAGACTTCCTGAAAGGGTGCAGGCTGCAGTGGTGACCCTGTACTTCACATGGAGCGGAAAGGAGACTAGAAGATGTTAGGGCCTGCGAGAGCTTACAACAAAAACACAAGAATTTCAGATCTGGGAGATTTATGGTACTTGTATCCCAGCACAACATCATTGACTTAGCTTGTTTGAGTACAAGTTGGAAGATGTTTTCAGCAGACCACAGCCTCTAAAGTAACACTGTTAAACAGCCTGTGGTTTGATGAACGATTAAGAAACTAGCTCTCCATATTCCCAGCACTGCTTCCATTCAGTTATTTCTTTATTGACATGTCAGCAACGAGTGACTGACTAGCTTGTGTGGCTGTTGAAGGAAGGAAACAAGTAAATTATGAGTGACAACATCTCAACAACAATATACTTACAACAAACTAGGGTGAATAATTGAGTTCTTTGGAAAGCAATAGAAATAGAATTGAAAAATGTAGATACGAAATGTGAAACTGCCGACATGCTCTGAACCATCAATTTGAAATGTATTTTCTTAGAATTTTCTCGCGTTTCCAAAGAATGGACTCATGAGTCTGACACAATAACTACCCCGATTAACCCGTTACACTTTATGCCTTGAAACAAAACATACCCCATATTACTAAGCGCAGCACTTTTGCTCACTCACGTACAAATTTACAAATGAATTTATTGTACATATTAACTCTTACCATGCACAATTATTGTATCAGCTGTACAAGGTCAATTTATGGAAGGCAAAAAGAATCAGAGATTATCATTTTGAAATCCTAATTACAAATCAATCAATAATCATAACTATCAAATCTGAAGAAAAGTGAACAATCTATCAGAATAAGAAAGTTACGTAGCAATACATAGAATACTTTACAAGAAGCAGGAAAAAATATTGCAGCCAATGGAAAAAGAATCGCAATATTCATGACATAAGGTACTCTTTCTTTACATTATCTTAACATTTGCAGCGTAGTTCCATTTTATGCTTTGAAGCATCAGTTCATAATCCAACTAGTAAAGTCAAGGCAAATGTGAAGGTAATGTATCCAACAGAAGTGAAGATATGATACATTTAGCAAAGACGATGGTTAGTGTGTCTTTAGCAATCACAAATACACCAGAAACACAAGTCAAAATGATGACTGAAAGGAGAGAGCAGACTCACTAGTCAGGCAAAAACATACTGATCAGACATGTTAATCAGGGTCAGGCAAAATATACTGGCCAAGACCCCAACCTCGACTTCCTTGTAGTTCTCCATGGAAACAGGCAGTTTTCATGGCAGCCTGGCTAACCTCCGCAGTAGTGAGTGGCACGTAGATGAAGCCAAGAATAGTACAATAGCCTTGGGAACCTGGTCCACCTCAGCATGCTCGGAATATGAGGAAAGCTACTGCAACTTGCCACTTAATGCCCCTTTCAGGGCACACAAATGAGTAGACTCACTCATTGTGGGCATTCAATATCAATCAATTAATACAACAAACTGAAAGAAGAAAAATAGATACTAAAGGATGTAGTAGTAAACTATAATGACAGGCATAAATGAAACAACTCACATATCGCAGGTTACGGAGAATTGGCTGCAAATGAATGTGCTGTGAAACAGCGTACGGCATAGAATCAGTTAATGTAATTTAAAATCAGAAATTAAAATAGATAACTATACGGCTCATTTATATTTGTCTGAATTTAATCATTTCCATTTTTAAAATATAAAACAAAAATAGTTTTTGTTACATTTTATTCAATTATAAGGGCTTCTCTATACCTTTGATGTTCAGTGTTATCTTCCCTTGCACAAAGGGACAGAACACAATAAACATCTGCAGAACACAATAAGCATTCACAGAACGCAATAAACATCCACAGAACCCAATAAACATCCACAGAATACAATAAGCAACCATTAAATCTTTCCATAAAGACCATATAACTTATTGAAATATTAAATTTATGTTTAATTGTTATTTGTTGATTGATGACCATTTGTGTTGACAGCCATTTTTTCTTTCTTCTTGTGTTCGCCTTATTTCTCTATTCTCCAAGGCGGTGTGCATTGCACTATGTTTTTCTTTAGCGCCTGTCGGTCCAGTGCATCTGACTTCATCATGCATTTTTACGTGTCTGCTTCCTCTTGCATTCTCTAAGGGTTTGCTTCCTTGAGGTAATGGCCGGTGCTGTGATGGGGTGTGAACCGTGTCACTTAACCACTAGCCCACGTCCCCCCGACAGTCATTTGAGAATCACACTTGTGGTAATCAATTTTTTTCACAAACGTGTATAAGTCTGATTCAGTTGAACTCCCTTTATCTTTGCTGCCATTTTGATCTGTGTTCCATCTGCCATAATCCGAAACCAAACATTGAATATGGTAAAAGATATTTTCCTCAAACGTTCCATTTAAACTGCATGGAGGCAAACATAATTTTTGGTATAGAATGTAGTCAGGAAACCGTATATTTTAAAACATAAAGCAAGTTTGTGACAATTTCTGCTTTCACTGGACATGAACATTTTAGCAGGCACATGTGGCTGCATTGAGGAGTAAATGGATAATGGGGTCTGAGATAGCATCTCAGAGATTCAGCAACTGCTCCATCTTGGTACACATTCTGGAGGGGGTTGTCATGTATGATCAGCTCTGATCTGCAATAACTTTTGCTCTCAAAGAGACCTCCTCCAGATTTCTGATGGAGTAGCAATGTGTAACTATTTAATAGTCCAATAGTGCACCATATGAATAGGTAGGTATGTGTATATCAGGATGTTATGTTTTTGTGTAATCATATTGACACATTTCTTTGTTTAGTTCACTCCATAAAAGCAGACCTTCACTGACTATTCTTTCTTGACCACATTCCCCTCCAGTTCAAGCAAATGGTGACTAGATCAGTGGTGCAGTCCATATTCATCGTTGGTGTGATTTATTAGTGGGGATGGACGGCATGGGGTAGTGGTTAAGTGACACAGCTCCCAACCCGAATGTGCTGGACTCACTCCTTAATCATAGCACCGGCTGTTACCCCAAGGAAGCAAACCTCTAGGAAGTGCAGAAGGAAGCAGACCCTTAGATAAAATGCATGCTGAAGTTGGATGCACTGGGCTGACAGGTGCAAAATAAAAACATAGTGCAACTCACACGACCTTGAGGAATCAAGAAATAAGGCGAACACGAAAGAAACAAAAAATGTGTGTTATAGGTCTGTGATGGAGACCTTTTTGGTTGTAACATAGGTTTAATTTTGTTTCTGTTGTTAACAGTGGGCAATATTTAACTTTGTATGCCGATACAGGACAGGAAGTACCTACTATGGTCATCCTACGCCGTGAGCAAATATCATGACCAATCCCGGCTCAATGATCAGATCTTCTGGCATGTGCTGGTTCTCACATGACATGACTACCACTGCCTGCTTACCTGGTGGAGAAGATGTCAACATAAAGATGATGTTTAATGTTTTACATTTGTTTAAAGCATGTCTGTTCTTCAATACTGTGAGCAAATCGTACGAAGAAGAAGAAGACATCCGCTAATAATCACACACACAGAGAGGAGAGAGAGAGAGAGAGAGAGAGAGAGACGTGATGGATCCAACAGCACAGCACAACTCTGGCATTCACTTGTCAGTCCAATGCCCTGCAATAGTTTCTGCGTGTGTTTGCAATCTGCTGCTTAGTTCTAAGTTACATTTATAATAGGATGAAAGAATTGAGGGACATTAGCCAGTAATTCAATAGGGTACAGTTGCCAGATAGGAGATCTAAAAATTGTCAAAGGTTAACCCAATGACTTGACTTGAGCAGCTGGTCGACTAGTTTTGATGCTGGTATTCTGACCAGGCAGGACTTTTTCTAACCAGGTTTGTGCTATTTTTCATCACTATCACCATCTTCTTGTATCTCAGAAACTAACATACACACAACAACACCAACAAGTTCTTTATTAATATATGTCTCTAGACACACACAAACAATTTAAAAAAAAAAAATTAGGTTCTTAAAATCAACAACCCACGTCGGGGCATTCAAGTTGAAAAATTATGCAGATACAGGAAATAGATATAAATTGTAAACGAAAAAGTAAAATATTTTTATCATGAGAGGATAGACATATTTCTATAAGCCTATTGTTTGTTATATAGTAAACAATATTTCAATTATATATACGTAAAACAGCCATATGGTTTGGAGTGTATGTAATGGCGTAATGTAAATTATAGATTACTTACCTGGAATTCTTTTAGTGACATAGTTTTCATACTGTATGCGGTTCAGCTGTCTGGTTTCTAAAGTGCTGAGTCCATTAGGCCATCTTCGCTCATGAGCATTCTCCATCAGCTCATTCACAATATGGGATGGACATCCACTCTCAATAAGGGCCCGTTTTATCACAGCTTGAAGCACGGCATCTGGGGTAGAGATCATACCTCCCCATCTGGTCACTCTGGCAGCTTGGAGGCTGCCTACCCAGCTGTGGAGGAAACATAGCCCCAAATTGTTTTATGAAATTAAAAGAGAAAGGTGGCAAAATTTCTATACAGCAATTATAGTGTGTTTAGCCCTTTCACGCGAGACTCTCCGCACTTGCATCGATCGTCCAAAAACAAACCATTTTCATTCAATCAGACCAACAATCAACCTCCTAACATTTGCATTATATGTCATCAGGTTTTGAAGTAACGTACAAGATTTGCAAAGACATGTGTATGCTCTGTTGTAGTTTACTGTAGAGTTATTTCCGATATATTGACATTAAGAACGTGGTGAAATTTCAAAGTTGACCCAATTAAGCACAAGATAAGTTCCCACCATATCATGCAACTGGATTACTTGTGGATATTCAACACACTTCTAATTCACACTTTGAATCGGACACAGAAGAAAAGTTCTGTGGTAAAGGTATTAAAGGTAAATACACAAGATGGCGTGAGCACCAACATTTTTGTTGGCTAATTTTTGTCTTCCATGTTGATAACATTTTACACTTCATATTAATATATAATTTTTTTTAATGAATACTACATGTCATAGATAGTTCTATTATATGTCTTAAGATCTTTAGAGTGTAATAATTAACTCTTTCCAGATCGACAGTTCCTTAGTCACAGAGCCAGAAATCCTAACGAACTGATTCATTAAAAGTTGCCCATTTAACACTAGTGTCGACCATTGTTGCATAGCAATGAACAATCCTTGGTTAGGAAGACAAAATTATAACCGAACAGCTGTAACACGTGACGCTACCATTTTTTTTTCAGAACAACGTTCGATTCGAATGTGTTTTAAATTTTTGTCGAAATAGCTTTGAAGGTTATGGATTCTTTGCTTCAGAAATGATCATTTGATCAGTTTAATGATTGCGCATCTGAATTATTCATGGTTATTGAACCCACGCACAACAGACTTTGATTGAAAACATTGACTGATGTATCAATAAAATGCACGATGTGGTAGATATCAAAGAAATTGTTCTCTCCAATTTCCATCTGCGCATTAATGTCGTTTAACGCTTCATTTAAACTGTCAAAAGTACGATTCGAATATCAATATATCAAAAAAAAGAGGCAATGAATAAAAGTAGAAAGCATGCCACACTTGATATTCATGTGAATGAAACAAAAATAAAGCAGGTACAAGAATTTAGGTATTTTGGAGCTGTTTCACTGAGGATGGCAGACTCAACAGAGAGAGAGACAGAGATAGAGACGAGAGTGCAGAATACAAACAGTCACCTACAAGTTGTCTCCACTACTAAGACACCCCAAGATTTCCCTCCAAGCAAAAAAGCAGATGATAAGAAGTATTTCCATCACAACCATGTGCCAGACATGGACATTGAATCATTTTTGTATGTGTCTTACAATGTTTTGATCGTAATTTTAACTCAATTTGTTCAATATTTATTTTATTTTGAATAAAACATTGACGCACAGAATTCCGGCATTTTGGTCTGGACAGTTAAGACACAAACCAGCAAAATTACCTCAGAATGAAAAGGGTTAATTTTATTTTGAATAAAACTTATGTAATACGGAGTTGTGGCAGTTGTTTCAGACATAAATCCGCAAAATGATCCAGGATTGGAAAGGGATAACAAGCTATATGAAGACTATAAGCCACTAAATTATATATAAACATTCTACACCATATAAGATAATTGTATTTATCAGTGAACTGCCATAAACAAAGTACTTTGGCACAGGCTACCTAACGGAGGTCAACTGTAGTGGTGATCCTTATACTCCACATGGAGTGTAAACGGAACAAGTAAGCACACTTACAGCTTCCCAGCTCGTTGCACTTCTAAAAGTTGTTTAGATGTTGGGACAACAGAAACCACATCCTTACTGTTCACACGATTGAATATGATGCATTTAAGTGATTGTATACATATTTATATTCGAGCTACTTCCAAACTGCTTTCATGCAAGATAATTCAGATATCTAACAATACCGTACCGTATCACATCCTCATTCTCCATAGTAGTTTGGATCTCCCTTATTCGTGGGTTAGACACCCTCATTGATCTGAGCAACTCCTGAAATTTGTTAGGACAGTAAGTTACTTGCTGAATGGCAATGATCAATTTCAATTTTTTGACAATCAGGACTTCATTACATCTGGGAGTCAAAGTTAAAGAAAGAAAACCAGAGCTGTAGAGCCCAGCACAGAGGCATGACACATGTGACTGTATGCGTATTATTGCTGGAGTATTTGTTCAAAAACTGAGCCTGTTACTGTACCTCACTAAAGCTTTAATATGGCTTGGCTTCGCGCATTTTCAATCTCCCACTAACAAACCCTGAAAGGGCTTAAGTAGCAGAAATGTTAGTCCAGAGAATGGAATGCGCTGTGTCATAGTTAACAGCTTCACTACGATATTTGCACCTTTTGGTCCAACACATCCGACTTCAGCAAGCATTTTTTTAGTACCGGGTTAGCATTCCCTCTTCAATCCCTTCTCCTTAACCAGCCTGCCCTGCTGCAGCCTGTTATCCAGGATCACAACGTGGAGGTGTAGAAGGGTCTTGGCAGCTCTGTTTCGCTGGTACTGACGCTAGCAGTCAGCTATGGGTCGCTGACCACTGCAGCTCATGCGCTGCTCAGCATCTTGATACCAAGCTTTAATATGACACTTAAACATTTCAGTTTTACTGGTGGGTTACAATTCAAATCTATTGTTTCTGCTGCTGGTAAGATAATAGGTATTTCTAGAGGTGCTGGTCTATTGAGGCTCTCTTCAATTATATTTGTTTCTTTAGCTTGTAAAAGATGTACATTATACCTCATTTTGTCCCCAGATCTTGTTATTGGTGCTTTTTGAGCTAGAGCGGCAGTGTGCCCATCAGCATGTGGTGGTCTGATATGGCATCCACTCCCCTCTTACATGCTGCAGTGTAGTCCTGAAGGTTTGGTTAATGCAGATGTTTACCATTCTATGATCCAGTGGTTTTGTGGATACCCTTGTGCGGAAAAACAGTGCTCCCAATGACCATTTTGTTTAAAGCGCACAACTCTGCAAACATCTCACCATTTTTATTCCTTTGACCCACTCCCTGTCTTTCCATGATTTGTTACCTATCCCAGATTGTTTGCTCCTATCTTAGAGTTAAAATTCACCATCACAATTGTGATGAGATCTCTTTTCTGTGAATCCAAGACCTGTTTGTTATAAAATATGTCTTTCTTTTCATCAACTGCATCATTTGTAGGTTTCTGAAAGCCTTTGCCTTTTTTGGCATATCTCTTGGGATCATTGAAACTTGCAATCCCCCTCACAAACATTTTTTACCTATATAGTTATACAAAAGACTGAATATTATACACACTTTCAGCATCTGAATCTCCCGTTTCTGCTCTGCCAGTTGAATTTTTTGCTCCATACTTTCTGTCTGAAGGTCAGTGAACTTCTGCTGCATCTGTGACATCATGCTGCGAAGTTCTCGCACACAATTGTGATCCTGTAACACGAGTACAACAATCTCCAATCAAGCAGCACGACAAGTGAACAATTTTAAGTAAGAGAGTATACACAGCAAAAAGTCATCAGATTGCCTTTTCCCGCCTCTCATTCTGAACTGGACATAAAGAATTTGTTCATCAGTCGAGTCATTTAAGATGTTCCTGGCAATGTAAATTTCAGTCAGTGTGTGTAAGAGGTAATTATATTACTGTCATAAAATCTGGTGTACAATATGCATGCTTGATTTAGTCCAATATTGTCTGGCAAAAAGAACATTTGTGTGTAATACTCACCATAATTTTTCAACTTTTCTCCAACAAAACCTCATCCTCGCTGCTGTCACATTTATTTGAAATACATTTGAGGTAGCCTTGGTGAACTTTAGTCTTATCTAATTCCTTCTAATCAGCCAGTACCCACTCTACATCTGAGAGAGTAGGTTGATATATACGGCCACCAGCAGTATATACCATCGCTTAAGTTAACCATGCATTCCATTTACGACAGAGAGCATCTTTAGGAAATTGTACTCCTTTTGATAGTCTTTCTAACTAGCTGCTAATGTCAGGGCCTGCAACCCACAGCTGCCAAGACCCAAGAAATGTTAATCTGCTACCCGATTTTCATTAGATTTTGCATATTTTACCACTAAGAGCTTTTCTGCTGCAGTATAACTTTCTCAAATTCATTTTTAGGGCTTTAAAATAATAAAATGGCTGAAACTCCCGACCAAGCATAACCTGCAGACTGCCACTGGAAAAAATGTAATGCGCCCCCCCCCCCCCCCCCCCCCCCCCCCAAACATTACGTACTATACCGATGGCGTGATTTCGTCTCGTCCCGCATCCGATCGCTCTGAAAAATTGAACCTAGTATGGTAATCGCCTGGGTCAATTCCATGGAAATGGATGGGAACCACTTCACGCATGCGTATTTGAGCTGGAAAAGGGACAAGCTTCCTTTCTGTGTTTTTAGTTTGCCCGGGAAGTTCGTTTTGAATTTTTTAGAGAATTTCTAAGTCGATTCTTCACTTTTCCAGCGACATGGACCATTTTTGAAGAATTGCATATGGTTATTGACTCTTTGGCCCTTTTTGATGCAGTTTAGTTTAGTTTATTTATTACTGCAGATATGATAATGATATGTGATAATGATATGTGACAATGATATGTGATAAGAAGAAAATCTAATTCTGCTAGAACTGAAGTGATTTTGAGCCAGAGGCGTAAGGTCCTTCTGTCATGGCTGGCTATGAAACTTCGATGAAGTTGTTAGGTCTAGTGTTGTTTTGTACCTCTCTGAGGCAGTTATATTTAGTTGATTTATTACTGAAGATGTGATAATATGTGATAATGATAGGGGATATGATAATGACATCGACGAGAGGGTGAGTCTCTATGTTTGTGATTTGTCATGGTTTTCTGAGTTTATATGTTTGTGTTTTTGAAAAATATGTTTATCTCTAGTCCTAACAGACATTCAACAAAAAGAACAACACATACACAATCATAATTAATTTATTAATCGCTACACACACAAAATCATATATATAGACTTTTAAATAACAATAATATATGCTTTCAAATTATGCAACCCTAGAAAAACCTGTAAAAAAAAATGTGCACAAATTGCGTGGTGCGCTCAGATTGCGTAATATTTTATAATTTGGTGTGGTAAAGGTTAATATCAAAACAGATTGTGAACTTAACGATTTAAGAGCAGTACTCTGTCAACTATGCCAGCAGTCCGCACCAAAGAGGGTAGTGGTACAGTGTGTTCCATCCCACTGCAACATCCAAGGCAACGAGGAGGCAGACAGACTGGCAAAAGAAGGTGCAAGACTACCACAAAACGATGCCTATTGCCAGTTCAACAGAAGAGAGCAGGTCGTGGTCTTCAGGCTTCGCACTGGCCACAATAGACTGAGGTACCACCTATTCAACAAATTGAAGATAGGTGGCACCAACGAATGCCCGTGTGGTACCGGGAAAATGACCGCTGAACATTTGCTGCAAAACTGCCCGACATACGAGGATCAGAGAGAGCAGATGTGGCCATCACCAGTGGCAACACTAGACAAGCTCTATAGCAGTGTCGACAGCCTCAGGATACTGCTGCCTTTTTCAAAAAAATAATGGTTACTGTCTGACTGCGTACGATGAAGAAGAAGAAGAAAATAGATTGAAGACCAAAAGTAGAAAGTGCGCTTTGCAACAATATCTGACACATAAGAAAACACATGGCACATTCAACTTTGCGCCATTTTCTTTGTCAAATTGTGATAAAATTTCCAATGTAGGTTGCTTTTTACATTTAAAAAGCCCATGTATTTTGTTACTTTTGTACACTGTACATCCAAGTTTTAACTGGTCAAACTGAGTAAAAATTCTGCGTGTTATATGCATAATTTTTCTATATTTAAAGCACAAATATTTCTAAATAGATACAAGTAAAAAGTATGAACCTTGATTTCATCTTTAGGCACAACGAGACCACATCCATTTTCACACTTTACTGGCTTCTTGGGATTAAACTCACAATCTTGAAGATGTGAAGGGAGAGCATCAAGCTTCACCAAGGCAGAACAGCCAAATGACTAAGGAAAAAAATGAATTTTAAATGGAAATGTCAAACGTCACAGCTTTAAAATATACCATATTGGATGATTGTGATAAAAGTAATGGGTGACTGTGATAAAAGTCATGTATGATTGTGATAAAAGTAATGGGTGACTGTGATAAAAGTCATGTATCCTAGAATGAGAACATGGATGAGTGTTGTGAAAGTCACAAAAACAGGAGAAAACTGATTACGTTATATAATGTTTCAAATACCAGGTAGGGGGACGGCGTGGCCTAGTGGTTAAGTGGCACGGCTCACAACCAGAAGGTGCTGGGTTCGATCCCCATCACAGCACCGGCCGTTACCCCGGGGAAGCAAACCCTTAGAAAATGCAGGAGGAAGCAGACCCTTACATAAAATGCATGCTGAAGTCAGATGCACTGGGCCGACAGGCGCAAAATAAAAACCACAGTGTAATGCACATACGCCTTGGGGAATAGAGAAATAAGGCGAACGCGCAAAAAAAAAACAAAAAAAACCAGGTAACAGTCTAAGTCAACCTGTACTTCTACATGGACAGATATTCCTGTGCAGGTGTGGTGTGAGCTGATTTCAACGAGGGTCGTTAACCGAGGTGCGAGTCCATCTCATTAGACTCAAACATTAGAGCAAAGTAGACCTGCAGCCTTTTATGCGCAATGCTGCTCTTAACAAGCCACCTAACCATGGCCAGTGTTATGCCATGTCACACAGTTAGTCGCCTCTCTGTGGGACAGTGGTGCTATTCTTATCATACACAAAGATCCAGGTGGACCACTCGAGACAGGGTAATAGTGTCTGGCAATTGAAAGTAAATATCAGTGGTCAAAATGGTTTGAACATCAGAAGTGGTTAAAGCATTGCTCCGTAAGAAAAGGCAAGTTCAATCCTCAGTCTCAAGGTGCTGACATCCACTCAAATGTAAATGGGTATCTGACTTACTGATAGGAATGATAAGCCAACAATGGAAAGGAACTGGTCACCCCAGCTCTAAACAAGCAGAGACTTACTAATATGAATCTCTTCTAACACTCAGTCCTAGACGATATGTTTTTTTGGGGTGATATTAGCACTTAGAAATCAGCCTACCTTGTTATCACATGAAATTGTTAGCCTGCACAAAAGATTTCTCAAAATTCTAGGAACACTTTTCAATTGGTTTGGTGTAATGGCACTTCGATCTACAGGACATGTTGGTTGCCTTGTTAACCACTCATGAATACACGCAGAGCAGAATGCATGTTCACACTGTGGAGCCTTTAAGTATAAAATAAAATACATAAATAAATAACACAAAATGAAATCTTCTCAGATAACTATCTACACATGTTACTATTTAATTATTTTTAATCTCTCATAGAATTAACCTCTTAGTTTATTTTAAACACTAGGTAAAAACAGAACATTGAAAAAAGAGAGTAAATGAGACGCGAGAAAGCAATTAAAATCATGTGGCACCTTTTATTATTTAATTTTAATTAAGTTTAATTCACCTGTAGTGGCTCTTCCATAACACAGCTACATATTGGGCAAATCAGTTCTTCATCCACATCTCCTTCAAATCTGCCGAGTTCAAATCCCATTCTAAAAGGAATCTGGTAAACAAAAACAAAGTGCATATTAACTGCTGGTAAATAACAACATGAGACAAAATTTATGCTGGTAACACAACAGTTGTGCTTATTGGAAAGCCAATGAGAAACGTCACAAACTGACAAAACAGCATGAAAACAAACAGCATTTTACTTTATAAGGGGGCCAAAAGGCCGCTAGACAAATATCATAATATTGACTACTCATTTTTAATTGTTCTTGCTAATATGTTAGCCTATATTATATATGTTAGCCTATATTATATATGTATTAAAACATTATAGTATAATAGTAAACTAACTAAGTTAATTGTAGAGTCTATAAATAAATATATTGAATTCATTCTGATTAAGTAGCAGTATTTTACTTTTTGTTTAGAGTTTAGGTCTACTAGTACTAGAGTACTAGTACTAGTCTATTTAGTAGGTTCTAATTATTTACTATTACTACTAATACTAGATTATATTAGATCTATAGTTTATACTATAGTATATTAATGATAATAAACTAGATAATGTTTTTTGTATTAATTAGATAGACTAGTACTAGGAATAGTATAGTCTAAGTCTGCCTTTGGTCTTTGCTTTTTTGATAAAATCATCAGTTGGAAATGTTCTTCAAATCAGACGAATTCTCTCCAGATGAAAACATTACCTGATTAAAAAGGGCAATGCCAACAACCATGATTTATTTTATTATTTATGTCATAAATTGTATGGGTATGCTTCCATTCCTACTCTAGAAGTCACGATTTTGAAGTTCTAGGTCTACTCAGACTGACTACTCATTTACTGTTTTTCTGAAATTGTAATTTTGAAGTTTGGCTCTTGCAATTGCTTTCTAGTTTCTTATTCGTTCCTTCTAATTACTCTACTACTGCTACTGTATGCCTACTGCCAGCTTGATACTTCCGTCCCGGGCGTCCGACTAACACTTCTACTCTATTTGACAATATCATTCAATATGTAAACTAAAACTAAAACGGAAAGTACGGAAAGTGAAATTATTCATTTAAATTTTTAATCAGTGACATAATACTGTTATATTTGTAAAATTCTCCGCGGGAAACGTAATTACAACCTTTAAATAATGATTTCTTCGAAAACACGTAATCACAGAAGACAATTTCACTCCGGGGGTAACTGACATATTACGTGACGTTACGACTTACCCGCTGGCCACGGTTCACAAAACACTTCTCGAGATGGCCGGCATCGCTCCTTTCTCAAGCAGTGCGCATGATCAAGATCTATATCTTAAAAAAGTACAACTGGAATCACGAAATAAAAGTCGTTATAGGACACTGCATTGGAAATATATACTTTATGTTTGTGTTTGGACATAGCATATTATGCACATTCAATTTTGGCAAATTCAAGTATACGTGCTTGCTATAAATACAAATATTCAATTAAGTAAATGTATGTGACGCAAGTCAAGTTGTTTTTTAAGTGTCTAGAACAAAAGAAGAAATTGAGGTGACTTTTAATACAAGTTTATAAATGTGAGGCTAACGTCTGAGCCTGGTCAGGCAAAAGACACTGATCAGACAATGTTAGCTAGGGTCAGGAGAAATATACTGGCCAAGACCCTCACCTGGCGGGACGATGAGGCTAACGTCTGGTCAGGCAAAACGCACTGATCAGACCATGTTAGCTATGGTCAGGAGAAATATACTGGCCAAGACCCTCACCTAACCTCCTCGTTGGTCGTCCTGGAAACGGGCTGTTGTCGAGGACAACAGTCTGGCTAACAATGTGATGTTCGACGTGATCCCCATAGTAGTGAGCGACATGCAGATGAAATCAAGCATAGCACACCCGCCTGGAGGACCATAGCCCACCTTTATCCGCACGCTCGGGATGTAAGGAAAGCTACGACAACCCACCACTTAACGTCCTTTTAAGGCGCACGAAAGAGTAAACCTACTCATTGTAGGCATTCAACAACAACATCAAATAATTAATGGAAAGGATAAATTATATTGTACCAGGTTTTTTCAAAGTACAATCGGCTACAAGAACAAAAGGGCATAACTTAAAATTGTTTAAAGACAGGTCCAGATTAGGTTTTATGAAATATTGTGTGTAGTCAGAGAGTGGCGAATGCTTGGAATGCATTGCCACGATATGTGGTGGAGGCAGGGTCAGTTAACGCATTCAAAAATAGAGTGGATACTCACAGTTCTTTTTAGTTTTCGTGGAGTAAAAGATGCTGGTTGTATACAGGCTCTGTAGAGCCTTCTCTGTAGAGCCTAGACGATGAGGTGGCAAGCAGAATAGCAAAGGCCAGCACAGCCTTTGGTAGAATGCGCTCGATGGTCTGGGCACGTCGTGGCATCAGCGTCAAGACCAAACTCAAAGTCTACCGTGCAACCATCATTCCAACCCTACTATACGCTTGCGAAAGCTGGACTGTATACTCTGGACATGCAAGGAGGTTAAACCACTTCCACACAGGTTGCCTGAGGCGAATATTCCACATCCGATGGCAAGATCGTGTCACTGACATCGAGGTTCTCTCGAGGGCTAACATGCCCAGCATCCATGCACTGCTAGAAAAAGCACGACTAGGATGGGCCGGACACCTTGTCCGTATGTCAGACGAGCGGCTCCCAAAGAAGCTTTTCTACGGCGAGCTGAGAGAGGGATGGCGCCTGACACCTGGGAATGTCTTGCGCAAAACAGATCTGACTGGAAAAGCGCAGTCAAATCGGGTGTAGCTGCCGGTGAAGATGACCGTGTTGTGAAAGCCCAGAACAGACGAGAGACGCGGAAATCCCGAGCAGCGGGAACACCATCCCCTTCTACAAAACCTCGTGTGCCCGATATGTAGCAGATATTTTCGTGCTCGCATTGGCCTGTTCAGCCACATGCGCACCCACACCCAACAGGGAAATCTGTGACAAGGATGATGTCGGCGGTCCTCATCGACAACGATGGACAGCTATTATTAGAGCCTTCTAAGTTAGTATAGTAAAGTTGATCATATAAAATCTTTATCAGCCGTATTCTCGTACAGAAAAAAGACCAGTTTGATCCACACATTTACTGTTTTGTGTATGAAAATATTTAATACAAAATTAGAAGAATAATGAAAAAAACTGGTGAAGTGGGGACAACATGTTACTGTTATTTCCAGACAACCATAATACCTGCATATTGAAAGGTTGCGTGTTACTGTAGTATTAAAAATTAATTATTTCATTAACAAATATTGTACGTCTTATTATCCGGGGCCGAAGGTATAGAACAGTGAATGAGCTGACAGCAGCCAACCATCGACTGTTTCTCCTCAAATCCGGATGCCCTGGAAACTAGTGTAGTCTGGCAAAGAGAATAGGGGTCGAAGTGTGAAGGCAAAGCGGGAATAAAAAAATAATAATAATAAGTTCGCTTAGGCGTCTGAAGTCCGTTGCGTCAGTGGACCATATCCCCGACCCACTGCTGCGGCATGGTTCCATGCCTCATCCATGACCCACTGCTGTGGCATGGTTCCAGGTCTCATCCATGACCCACTGCTGTGGCATGGTTCCATGTCTCATCCATGACCCACTGCTGTGGCAGGGTTCCAGGCCTCATCCATGACCCACTGCTGTGGCATGGTTCCAGGCCTCATCCAGAGCGGAGGTGAACGTTTCTATCTACTGGAGCCTCCAGCCGGTCGGGGGAAGACTTTTGGGACTGGGGAGCGACCTGTGGAGTATCTTGTTTCCTGATCTACCCGTACAAGATGGACGAACAAAGAAACATGGCGCACGTGGAAGGCCTTCAGTCTCGACATGTCATGTTGGAGTAATGTATAGGTTTCTGAGCCGTAAAGAAGAACTGGAAACATGCAGAATTTGTAGATACGGATGTTTGTTTTAAGGGAGATCTTGTCGTTACTCCCTACACGTCAGGGGTCGTGCATAGCAGACACAGCTAGTCCGATCTGCTTTGACATATCGGGACCTGCATTTATCTGATGATATCATGCTGCCTAGGTAGACGAATTCTCTGGAGCTTTCAGTAATGTGGCATTGAGTTTTAATGCTCTCTGCTGCTGTGTCGGAAATGAGGTTCTGAACTTGGGTTTTGGCCCGGGGTATAGATAGGCCTAGGAATGGCGTTTCGCTGCCTACGATTTCTTTAGAAGCTGCAGAGCAGAGTTGTCTGTCAACAGAATAATCCAAATAAACCAGCTGAAATTGAATGTTCCGGATTTGACTCAACAAGACCAACACTGAAATGACTGACATGCCGAGACCACTTTCCTTGGGTCCAATATGGAACGGGTGCTGGATTTGGATGCTTAGAAATCTGGGGTTATGCCCTCTGTGGCTCGGTTGGTCTGCATTCAGTGTTTGATAAAGCAATTGATGGAAGAGCATTACCAGGAGTGGAGCCTGCGGCTTAAATTGACTCAACACGCCAATGCTGTAGAATGACTGTCAAATTTAGAGCACTTCCGTTGGGTCCAATAGTGAACGTGTGCTGGTATTAGATCCACGGAAGACAGGACAGTCATTGACAAAACTAAAAAGCCCTCTATTCATACGTCCGGTCTAATATTGAACGGGTGCTGGAAATAGACCCTCGGAATACAGATCAGTTTTACATTACTAATGACAGGGCGTTGCTACGGTAATCCTGCTTAACTCGAGAGGAGCCGCAGACATTTGGTTCACGTACTAGGCTGATAAGCCAACGGCGCGAGGCTACAAGGTGAGGGATTACGGCCGAACGCCTCTAAGCCAAAATCCCGCGCAAAAGCTCAGCACGATTGCAAGGGGAGGCTTCGACATGGTGGGGACCTGGGGCTCCAGCCCCACCCGGTCGAGCCGCAGAATGAGGTCTCTGCCGTCCGCCTATCAAAGCGGGCGGGAAGCTGCTCGATATTCACCCCATACGGCGATGAGGTATTAAACCATTTGTAGAAGACTTAGTTCTCGGTCGGGGTGCCCTAAGCAGTAGATCAGCTACCTCACTGCGAACTGCTGAGACTCAACCCTTGACCATGATATATGTCCGCACCAGGCGAACAACATCTCCGTGCAATGACCAGGCTTGTCCCTTGGTCAAATGCACTATTTCGAGAGGAATCACAGGTCGCTGACATTTGGTCCACGTGCTTGGCTGATAAGCTACCATCTGAGGGACTACGGCCGAACGCCTCTAAGCCAGAATCCCGCCCTAAATCTCAGCACCGCTGTGATGGGAGGCTACGGCATGGCTGGGATTTGCGTCTCAGCCCGGCCCGGTCGAGCCGCAGGAATGCACCTGGTAAAATGCACTCCTTCCTCGCTCTTTGCCTCTGTCTGCTATCAGTCATTCCAATGGACGCAGAAGAGCTGCAGTCCAGCGGACATTGCACTTCCTGTCCTATGGTGACAACCTCCCGGGTGGCGGGGAATGCTAGGCGTACCATCACTGCAGATGAGCCGAGAAAATAAAGCGAGCAAAAAGATACCTCATATGCATATGCTACGTTTCTGGCAGAACGTGACGATCCTGGGAAAAAGTCACACTGGACTGCCTCTCTTCCGGGATAGTACAAACTAGTACATAGTCCATCATATCATTGTCAAACCCTATAGACACGAGTAGGGAAGACTCGATAGTCCTGCAAGACAACTTCCTAAGAGAGACAACTCTGACCAAAAACAACTGCTGCCTTGCAGTTAGGCTGGGGACAGCCAAAGGCTAAGGAGGGCAACCCTACAGAAACGCCTGTTGAAATCGGATGCACTGAGCCACAGGCTAACAAATTAAAACAGTACAACGTAAATATCGCTGTAAACAGCGTACGATGAAGAAGAAGAAGAAGAATGTTCCGGGCCGGAAGGTGGAGATATCACAGCCTCGTTGTAAAATGCAACGTCTTAACTTAACTTAACGCAACATCTTTATACTGGTTTATAACACTCTGCAGAGACTGTATACAACCAGTTTCTTGAAGGGTGGTTTAGTCGATGTGCTAGTCCATCCAAATAGAATCGACACTATGTAGACCCGCAGCCATATATATGTTGCTCTTAACAAACCACTTGAGGGAACGTACAGATACATTTTGGGTATATTTTTAGCTAGAATTTTATCTAGCCCGATCTCGCTAACCAGAGATCAAGGACATTTTTACCAGAAGATCCACGTAAACCAATTCCCTGTCTTTACCGTGATTCGAACCCGCTACCTCCGAGGCGGAGGCGGACACCTTACCTCGAGACCACTGAGTTTTTTGCCGAAGAAGATGTAGAATAAATTATTATCGTAGTTCTTATCCATTTTTAGGAATCAGCTTCATTCAGTTGATACGCACCTGCTCACTCTCTCCCAGCAAATGATAAAGTGTGTGGATACTGATGGTTCTTATTGGTTGTTAGTTGTACACACTCCTGCCCCACTCTCCCATAAGCCCCATTCCGCTCGACCCTCGTTTGTTTTCAAAGTTTTACAATCCATGAATTGTTAATTTATCTATTGTGAAGTCATCATCCAACAAGCGGCTACAGATAGACAAAAATACGTCCCTCTATAAAAAGTGTGTCTATAATTGGCGCGTGTCATTGTCCTGAACTCCAGCATGGCCACGACAGTAGATCTATACCAGCCCCTTGAGGTTTGAAACCTCTACAACCATCTCAACATACACACATTTAAAATACTCAGGTAAACTGACAATACTTTACAGCACAGGTAACAGATTAACATGAGCAAA
Organism: Ariolimax columbianus; assembly: GCA_036924085.1. Classification (NCBI taxonomy): domain Eukaryota; kingdom Metazoa; phylum Mollusca; class Gastropoda; order Stylommatophora; family Arionidae; genus Ariolimax; species Ariolimax columbianus. The sequence goes on from JAVGWX010000004.1 coordinate 10,609,359, forward strand.
ATTTTAGTTAGGGAAGGAAAAGGCAGCGAGGAATGGAACTGACCATTCCATCCCACACAAGCTGTGGTATAGTATACTGAAGTCTCTAACATTCCATCCCACACAAGCTGTGGTATAGTATACTGAAGTCTCTAACATTCCATCCCACACAAGCTGTGGTATAGTATACTGAAGTCTCTAACATTCCATCTCACACAAGCTGAGGTATAGTATACTGAAGTCTCTAACATTCCATCCCACACAAGCTGTGGTATAGTATACTGAAGTCTCTAACATTCCATCCCACACAAGCTGTGGTATAGTATACTGAAGTCTCTAACATTCCATCCCACACAAGCTGTGGTATAGTATACTGAAGTCTCTAACATTCCATCCCACACAAGCTGTGGTATAGTATACTGAAGTCTCTAACATTCCATCCCACACAAGCTGTGGTATAGTATACTGAAGTCTCTAACATTCCATCCCACACAAGCTGTGGTATAGTATACTGAAGTCTCTAACATTCCATTCCCCACAAGCTGTGGTATAGTATACTGAAGTCTCTAACATTCCATTCCCCACAAGCTGTGGTATAGTATACTGAAGTCTCTAACATTCCATTCCCCACAAGCTGTGGTATAGTATACTGAAGTCTCTAACATTCCATCCCACACAAGCTGTGGTATAGTATACTGACGTCTCTAACATTCCATCCCACACAAGCTGTGGTATAGTATACTGAAGTCTCTAACATTCCATCCCACACAAGCTGTGGTATAGTATACTGAAGTCTCTAACATTCCATCCCACACAAGCTGTGGTATAGTATACTGAAGTCTCTAACATTCCATCCCACACAAGCTGTGGTATAGTATACTGAAGTCTCTAACATTCCATTCCCCACCGGCGGTTGTCTGTTGAATCCCCACCCCCTCCCCACCCTTTTTCACATTTACTCCCAAACTCCATCCCAATCACATCCTCTCAAGCAACTTCAACGAAGTCATCTCGCGCTCTACTGGTGCAGAACGAAAGTGTACGTCACAGGGCGGGATGTGCTGCGAGCTTGTGTGTCACCTACAACGAACTACGTACGTTCAAACTGTTATTGCGTTTTACAAATTATACGTTTTTTTGAACATTTTTGTTTTCCTATTTTATAATTTTAAAAAAGAACACATTGAAAATAGCAACTGGATTTGTTAATATTCTACTGATGCTAGTCAAATCCTATTACTACCGTTAAATATTTGTGAATAAATTGTATCTTAAAACCAAACAAGAAACCAAGCAAGAAACCAAGCAAGAAACCAGGATATTAGGACAACTAATGCAACTCACCACTTAACACCCTTTGTAGGGCGCACAAAAGAGTAATCTTACTCATTGGAGGAATTCGCTAAAACAACCTTGACCATTTGGTCAACGCCAACAATATCAACAGGAGTATAACCAAAAACATCGTTGCTAAAATACTCAAAGAATACTATTGAAGCTTTGTTCAACGCTTTCGCTTTTCACGGTAAAGGTACGGGTTTCAACTCACATGGCCGTCACGCTCCAGCCGACTCAGCTGTACGACTAGGGAAGTAAAAGGCAGCGAGGAAAAGAACTGGCGATTTTACCTCATACAAACAGTGGCTTAGTGTACTGAAGTCTCTAATAACTTCATTCCCCGACAGTAGTGTAAGTACTTTGCTACAAACCTTGACTTAGTATACTGAAGTCTCTAATAACTCTATTCACCTACAGTAGTGTAAGTACTTTGCTACAAACCTTGACTTAGTATACTGAAGTCTCTAATATTAAACTCCATTCACCGACAGTAGTGCAAGTACTTTGCTACAAACCTTGACTTAGTATACTGAAGTCTCTAATAACTCCATTCACCGACAGTAGTGTAAGTACTATGGAACAAACCTTGACTTAGTATACTGATGTCTCTAATAACTTCATTCACCGACAGTAGTGTAAGTACTATGGAACAAACCTTGACTTAGTATACTGATGTCTCTAATAACGTCATTCACCGACAGTAGTGTAAGTACTTTGCTACACACCTTGACTTAGTATACTGATATCTCTAATAACTTCATTCCCCGACAGTAGTGTCGCTATTATGGGGCAAACTTGACTAACTGTATATATATATATATATATATATATATATATATATATATATATATATATATATATACATACATACATACATACACACACACATAGACAAGGTATAGCTGACACGCCAGACAGCTAAATTGGTTTTCACTTGAGATGCCTGTACAGCCTGCCCAGTATCCGGTGACAGGACCGAGTAGACAACTCTTAGCAAAACTAACATGTTGAGTCTCCATACACTTCTGCAAAAAGACCAAATGCGATGGACGGGAGATGCCCGCATGCCAGATAGGCGCACATCCAAGCAGCTGTTTTTAACATTGAACTCAGAACAGACAACAGCTCATTATGAGGACTGAAAAAACGCTGTAGATACTTCTTGACAGTGTTTATAAAAGGCTTCAACATTGAAGATACCTTCTGGGAGTTGTTTGCACAGAACCGTTCTTATGGCGCGCTTGCACCACGTGGGGTGCTCAGATCGCAGAGCGTAACTCCATCACCGAGCCTCAAAGAAAGAGAACACACGACGCTTTCACAGCCTACTCCTCACATGATTGTTCCTAGTGCGATACTGTCTGTCATGCCAGGATGTGTCTCTATATCCATGTCTGTCATGTCAGGATGTGTATCTATATCCATGTCTGTCATGCCAGGATGTGTCTCTATATCCACGTCTGTCATGCCTGGATGTGTTTTATGTCCACGTCTGTCATGCCAGGATGTGTCTCTATATCTACGTCTGTCATGCCAGGATGTGTCTCTATATCCATGTCTGTCATGTCAGGATGTGTCTCTATATCAACGTCTGTCATGCCAGGATGTGTTTCTATATCCACGTCTGTCATGCCTGGATGTGTCTCTATATCCACGTCTGTCATGACAGGATGTGTCTCTACATCACCGTCTGTCATGCCTGGATGTGTCTCTATATCCACGTCTGTCATGTCAGGATGTGTCTCTATATCAACGTCTGTCATGCCAGGATATGTCTCTATATCCACGTCTGTCATGCCTGGATGTGTCTCTATATCCACGTCTGTCATGCCTGGATGTGGCTCTATATCCACGCCTGTCATGCCTGGATGTGTTTCTATATCCACGTCTGTCATGCCTGGATGTGTCTCTATATCCACGTCTGTCATGACAGGATGTGTTTCTACATCACCGTCTGTCATGCCTGGATGTGTATCTATATCCACGTCTGTCATGTCAGGATGTGTCTCTATATCAACGTCTGTCATGCCAGGATGTGTCTCTATATCCACGTCTGTCATGCCTGGATGTGTTCTATGTCCACGTCTGTCATGCCTGGATGTGTCTCTATATCCACGTCTGTGATGCCTGGATGTGTCTCTATATCCACGTCTGTCATGCCTGGATGTGCCTCTATATCCACGTCTGTCATGCCTGGATGTGTCTCTATATCCACGTCTGTGATGCCTGGATGTGTCTCTATATCCACGTCTGTCATGCCTGGATGTGTTCTATGTCCACGTCTGTCATGCCTGGATGTGTCTCTATATCCACGTCTGTGATGCCTGGATGTGTCTCTATATCCACGTCTGTCATGCCTGGATGTGCCTCTATATCCACGTCTGTCATGCCTGGATGTGTCTCTATATCCACGTCTGTGATGCCTGGATGTGCCTCTATATCCACGTCTGTCATGCCTGGATGTGCCTCTATATCCACGTCTGTCATGCCTGGATGTGTCTCTATATCCACGTCTGTGATGCCTGGATGTGCCTCTATATCCACGTCTGTCATGCCTGGATGTGCCTCTATATCCACGTCTGTCATGCCTGGATGTGTCTCTATATCCACGTCTGTCATGCCTGGATGTGCCTCTATATCCACGTCTGTCATGCCTGGATGTGTTCTATATCCACGTCTGTCATGCCTGGATGTGTCTCTATATCCACGTCTGTCCTGCCTGGATGTGCCTCTATATCAACGTCTGTCATGCCTGGATGTGTCTCTATATCCACGTCTGTGATGCCTGGATGTGTCTCTATATCAACGTCTGTCATGCCTGGATGTGTCTCTATATCCACGTATGTCATGCCTGGATGTGCCTCTATATCCACGTCTGTCATGCCTGGATGTGTTCTATATCCACGTCTGTCATGCCTGGATGTGTCTCTATATCCACGTCTGTCATGCCTGGATGTGCCTCTATATCAACGTCTGTCATGCCTGGATGTATCTCTATATCCACGTCTGTCATGCCTGGATGTGCCTCTATATCCACGTCTGTCATGCCTGGATGTGTTCTATATCCACGTCTGTCATGCCTGGATGTGTCTCTATATCCACGTCTGTGATGCCTGGATGTGCCTCTATATCCACGTCTGTCATGCCTGGATGTGCCTCTATATTCACGTCTGTCATGCCTGGATGTGCCTCTATATCCACGTCTGTGATGCCTGAATGTGTCTCTATATCCACGTCTGTGATGCCTGGATGTGCCTCTATATCCACGCCTGTCATGCCTGGATGTGTCTCTATATCCACGTCTGTCATGCCTGGATGTGCCTCTATATCCACGTCTGTCATGCCTGGATGGGCCTCTATATCCACGTCTGTCATGCCAGGATGTGTCTCTATATCCACGTCTGTCATGCCTGGATGTGCCTTTATATCCACGTCTGTGATGCCTGGATGTGTCTCTATATCCACGTCTGTCATGCCTGGATGTGCCTCTATATTCACACGAGAACACATCTTGCAGCACGTCTGATGTTGTCGCCATCTTCGCTTGCGATGAGCAACTATTGTTATATTTATTATATTTATTATATTTATTATATATATATATTTTAATGGTAATAATTTCGGAAGACTGGAGAGTATATTGTAAGTATATTAACAATCAAGGCACGCTATATTAAATTCTTAGTAGCGAATTTGTTGTTGTTGCTTAGATGTTTGCCTCACTAGTTTCTACTGGCGGAGTCGCGCCCATTCCACCCAGACCGTAGTACATTGGACGATATCCGGACGCATAAACCAGTGCTTGGATGCATGTGTGCGTCTGTATGTACCTATGCTAGGTTTGTGCGCCCTCAGAAGCTAGTCCAACCAAAGTGCAATGGAAGGGTCTCACTCTAAGGGTGCGTGTCCTGTTTTTCTTAGCAGCGAATGGACACATAACGAAAGGTATAGAACAGAAAGTTGTGAAAATAATCAGTTGTGTACGCTAATCGGCATGACACTTAATGATACTCATGCTCATTTTGTCACGTGTTGGGAAGCATCATGAAAAACACGATGGAAGAAGACATCTGGGTAACCATTTCAAGTGTTCATGAACGAAGGGTTTATCTTGTTTGTGCCTTGATAAAATTCTCTTCATAGTATTACTGGATGGTAGGAAGTCAACAAATTATTTTCTTCTTTTGGGGTGTGTAATTGGTCAAGCCACATAACTTATTTGTCTTTTTGCAGCTATGTGCATGCGTCATTTGAAGGAAGAGAGTTCGATTTTGCAGTGCATGTCACTTTAACATTTTTTTCTGAGGTTTGGTGTGTATGTTTTCCACGTACCCAAAACATATGTTTATATTTTCCGATTACTCAAAATACATATTTCTGTTTTTCGGGTTCTCAAAATGTTAATTTTATGCAACCACTACTTTGTGTACAAACACGCCTCAGAGTTACTTGCCCTTGTCGCACTCATCTATCCCAACATCTCCAGAAATAGACAGACAACAATGCTCACAGATCCCAAAGGATTCATCATCAAAATCATTGCAGACGGCCTCCAACTGATGTTTACGAGACAACGGTACACATTGGTTTCAAACTCATATCAGATCGTCAACCTCAAAAACATAAATTAAGTAGCCGTAAATACAATGCAAGTGTTTCTATTCTTCTTCTTCTTCGTTTATTTTCATCAGATCAAGGCCCCGGCTTCTCTTACAAAGGCCAGCGTTGTTTGTAATGTTGTTTCATCTCTGTGCATCTTTAGTTTCTCATCCGTCTCGCGCGGTCAGTATTGTTATCTCTTTATCTGCGTAAGTAGGCAGCTTTACATGATGTATTCCACTGTCATGGCATGCTTGCCACATGGACCACCTGGGATCTGTCATTTTATTGTAAAGACGGCCCTTCAGTCTATTTTGCCCAGTTCTCAGTCAGATAATGACAACTTGCCCGTCTCAAGTTAAATCATAGTAGTTATCTTATTTTGTGAAGTGGGATTGTTGATCAGCCCATTTTCTCTTAAAGTTGTATTTGATTATAGTCTTGGCCTCATTATACGTGATGCTCAGGTCTGTTTGTGAGGAAACTCCTCACCACTTTGTTAGTCTGTCTGCAGCTTCACTGCTTTCTTAACTCAAATTATCGTTTTTATACTGGTTTAGAAGACTCATCAGAGTCTGTAGACAACCAGTTAGATTTGCATTACACTGCTATAAAAGCTATGCGCATCCAATCTTTTTTTAAATGCATTAACTGTCTTTGCCATTACCTCCACTACATCCAGTGGCAATGCATTTCAAGCATTCACCACTATCTGACTAAAAAAATATTTCCTAATATCCAATCTGGACCTCTCTTTAACTAATTTGTTTCTGTGCCCTCTTAACTTAACGTCTTTATACTGGTTTAGAAGACTCTGCAGAGTCTGTATACAACCAGTTCCAATTACATCCCCTTGCTCTAGAAGCTGTACGCATCCAATATATTTTCTTAAATTCATTAACCGTCCCAGCCTCCACCACCTCACTTGGCAATGCATTGCAAGCATTCACAACTCTCTGGCTAAAAAAATACTTCCTAATATCTAATCTGGACCTCTTCTTAGTCAACTTGTAGCTGTGCCCTCTTGTTCTTGTTGGTGGTTGTATTTAAAAAAAAACTTGTTATAGTCTACTTTATCCATTCCTCTGATCATCTTATACACCTGTATTAAGTCACCACGAATTCTTCTCTCTTCTAGACACTGTAGGCCGGTTCTTTTTAATCGTTCCTCATAACTGTAATTCTGGAATCTCACTATCAGCTTTGTCGCTCTTTTTTGTATTCTCTCCAGCATGTTTATATCTCCTCTACGATAAGAACTCAACACCTGTATACAGTACTCCAATCTAGGTCTAACTAATGCTTTATACAGTTTGAAAATCACTTCCTTGCTCCCATGTTAAATATGTCTTGTTACATTTCATTATTCACTGCCACCTGGACTTGCTCCCTCACTTTACTTGTATGCTCTATTAAAACTATAGGTCTCTTTCCTTATCTATCATTCTAATATTGTTCACGTCCATTGTGTAATTATTTTCTAAATTGGATCTACCCAAGTGAATGACTGTACATTTATCTATATTAAACTCCATTTGCCATCACACAGACTAGTCTCGAATTTGATCCTAACCCGACCTCAATATATCTACTTCTGCTATAAATGAAACACTCCTACACAGTTTTGTGTCGTCCGCAAATTTTTCATCAAGCTCCCTAAATAAATGCCCATTGGAATTATTTGAAATTCACCTATTTCATGTGATTTTCACTTTTTAAATAATCGCCGATGATGTACTCTATCAAAGGCCTTTGCAAAATCTAGATAAATAACATCCACTGGTTCGCCAATATCTATCATTTTGGTAACCTCCTCCATGAATTCCAATAGATTTGTTAAGCACGATCTCCCTCTAGTAAACCCATGCTGATTATTTATGATTAGATTAAACCTGTCTAGATGCATTACAATGTTTTCTTTGATTATTGATTCTAACATTTTACAGATTATGCTCGTTAAACTTACCGGTCTATAATCTGCTGGATCTGATTTCTGTCCATGTTTGAATAAGGGGATCATTCCTGCATCTTTCCAATCTCTTGGAACAATTTCTTTTGCAAGTGATTGAGAACATAATATAGCCAAAGGTTTTGCTATATTATTTTGGACATTACAGTGGGAGGGGATTCACTGAATGACTAACTTTGGAATGTTCTGATAAGAGCTGTGCCAGGGAGAACATACATTGCTCAAGATCTGCATCTTTAAGTTGTTTTAGAGCTACTAATACCCGATACGGACGAGAACTTGCTCAGGGATACTATGTTCTCTTAGTGGACATATTCAACCTGGATTGCAAGCTCAATTGTAGGCTTCGGAGTGCCTCTGTGTCCGAACAAAAATTATTGGAGTATGTTCTCATTGTACTAATATAACCCATCTCATATGCGTTGTCTTCCAAGCCGAGCGATTTGGGTGAAGATAACATGGGCCTAACACTGTATCCCCAATATGCCATACGACATACACGCGGGATCTTTACTTTACTTTTATATTTATTAATCAAGGGAATCTGATTAAACAGTAACGACAAAAATACAGATGTTTAATCAAATTATTAATAGGGAATAAATGTAAATATTAAGTAAACATACCTCGTTGGGGTGATAGCAGGAAACGCCTAGTAACAAGTCCCCACACAATGATAACGGAAATATGTTACCAGGATAGCCAAAAGTAGAGTACAATCTCTTCAGCCCTGGGTAGATTAAGCGACAAATATGGAGACAGTATACCACAGAGCCGCACCTTCCTCTAGGCTTACTAAGCCGCAGGAAGGAAAACACCCACTAACTACAAATAGCCAAGGGAAAATCCGGTATGCAAACCAGGCTAGATACGATATTACATTTGAATTACGACCGACTTGACCGATTGGCTAACCAAAAATATAGTCTGATTCATCATCATCATGTAGCATGGCCTTTGTAGAACTTCGCTCTCATCACGGCCAGCCGATATGAAACTCGGTCTGCAGTCAGTCTTTCCGTCTGCTCCATGTTCATGTTTAGAGCATCCTTGATATCTTGTATCCAACTTTGCCTACGTCTACCCGTGCATCGGCTACCAGATAAAATGTCCTACAGTCCGCCGTGACGTTTGACATGGCCGAAAAAATTCACTTTCTGAAACGTAACATTATTTATGAGCCAGTGTTCTTCAACATTCTGGTCTTCTATAGGATGGCTTTATTTGTCACTTTCTTTATCCAAGGAATTGTTAGGATTCTTCTGTAACATTTAGTTTTGAACGCCTCATTTTTCTTTCATTCTACTTGTGTCATAGTCCATGTCTCGCGCGCGTACATTACCACAGGGAATATGCATGTTCTCAGGATCTTCAGTTTTAGTTGCTTGTTAGTATTACGGCAGTAAATTGTGCATGTTGTTTAGCTTCTGCATCGCCATGGCAAACATTTTCTCATTTCTTGTATGCAAGCTCCGTCGTTGGATAACGTAGAGCTAACGTATTCAAAATTCGTTACATTTTCAATTTCTTCATTATTAATAGCAATTTGGGGTTGCAGTCCTGTTTTGTCAATGGACATTATCTTAGTTTTCTTAATGTTCAGGAAAAGGTTCTGAGCTTCACTGTGCTTCTGAACAGACATGAGTGTTCGTTCCAGGACCTTGGCGTCGTTTGTCATCTGCATATCTTAGTTCTGGAATCTCCTTACCTCCCATTGCGAATGGATCAATATTCTCGTAGCTGCCATCTGTTTTTACCTTTCGAATGACATTTTCTTATTTGATGTTACATAAATAAGGTGAAAATATGCAACCCTGTCTGACTCTCTTGTGAATCTTAAACCAATTTGTTGTACCTTCATTGGTTCTAACGACGGCGTGTTGTCCACTGTAGAATGCTACTATTAGATGTATCAGGTGTGTTGCTAAACCCATGTCCCTCATTATTTGCTACAGTTGCTGATTTTGTACACAGTCAAAAGAATTGTTGTAATCTATGAAGCAATTATAGAGGTTTACAATGTACTTTCTATACTTTTCGAAGATGTGTCTCATATTGAGATATGATCTCGTTTGTCTGAATCCTGCCTCCGCTTCGTTTATTTCATACGCTAACTTTTGTTCCAGTCTCTTCATTATTATACGTAATAAGATCTTGCTGGCATGATTAGCGTATGGATAACGCGTTTAATTCCTCTCTTGTGGAACAGACGCTAGCCTTTCTTTATTGGCTTTTAGATGAGCTTGAAAAAAAAACCGCACAAAGTAAGTTTGGGCTCTCCCTTTTTGAGCAAACTGGTCCGCTTGTGGTCTTCCCTTTTCCGGTCGACAAGCTTGTGCTGAGGACTGGTCACGTGAGAGTGTATATGCAATTGATTTACGTGTACACAAATTATTTTATTTTGGTTAAAAGTCGTAAACAACACCCACACAAAAAGACAGACACTCCCACATGCATACATCCCGAACTCCTTCTTTACATATACGTATATTTTATATTAGGTATAAATTCTCGTTCAGTTTGCTAGGGATCTTTGAACGGCGAAATAAAACTTAGGAGAATAGGACAAGGTTCCGGCTGGAATTTGTTTCAGACAGGACTATCCCACCTATATTACGGTAGTAGGTAGCTATCGCGCATGCCAGATCTACCCACTCATATTGTATGACCGACCATCGTGCGCTTTTCTCCAATTTTAGTAGAGGCAGTAATATTGTCGTAATGGCTTTTGGAAGGATTTGGTATGTTCTTAGAAGTTTTGGCACTCCTTTATGGATAGACATCTGGTCCCATTCTTTGGAAGTACTTGTCGCCTGGTTCTTTGTGTGCCCAGCTTGGGCATTGGACTAGTAGCTCGGGAAGTCGTCGGTTGACCTTACTGTGGATTATATCTTATTTATTTAAAAAGAGATCCACAAATAATGTTCCCATATATCTTTCATAAATGTATTTCTGAAGTATCTAAGAGTTTAAAACCATTTTTGAGACTCTTTCCAATATGTGTGTACATATATATATATATATATATATATATATATATATATATATATATATATATATATATATATATATATATATATATATATATATATATATATATATATATATATATGCGCATGCATGCATGCGCCCGCGTACATACACACATGCATACATATATTCATACATACATGATGTTTGTCCGTCACAAGTGATGAAGCCTACTCTCTTTGTTCAGCCATGTGGACAATCTTTTCTCTTGCTTTGTCCGCTGCAATAGGTGACTTACGCGGTGATGTGGATTACAGTGAGGTAGAAACTGCGCCTTTTGTCAACCTCACTCTCTGGTTCTGAGCTACCTTTGGCCAGTGACAAGATATTATCGAGACGACTGGAGATAGCACAGGATGCCGTTTTTTCTCAGGGTTTACTCCCAAAGCCTTTCCCGTAAACACGTATCCCGCAAGGCAGTGGATGTGAAGGCGCAAATTGATTTTCCCATAACCGTAAGAGGTCTTATGAACATCACTCAGTGTGTGAGTGAGTTGGGCATCTCTCCCGGGATGTGTTCCAGTCCATTATAATCATGTCTAAATTTCACACACCAAGCCCGACACTGTTTGCAGCTAGGGCGAAGGGCGCGCATCTCAGTAAGTTCAGCAGTGTGGACTAGACTGTCAAATACAACACAGGTTTAAGAGTAGTGCTATTCATATATCCGATGTCCTTCCCAGTATAATCGGAAGGAAGAAATAAAAAAACAAAAGAATTAACCAGCCCAAAGAGAAAACAAGAACGCGTTTCGTAAACACAAAATGTAAGTCGTCGACTAGTGTGAATTTAAGACAAATTCGTGGTTTTGCGGTTTCCAGAGCAATGTTGACCCTCAACTGGTTAAAATGTGGTATTACATTTCTTATATGCTTCTCTTGCATAGTTGGTATATTGGTTTGTTGTTTTCCTGTTGTTATTAGAGTCATGTTGTCTATTAATATGTATGTGACTTCTCTGGTTTTTGGGATAATGTGTGGGTTGTGTAGATTTGTGAACGTGTCCGTGTAGTAGGTTTTAAAATATGCTTTAAAATAACACAACATAACATAACATAACATAACATAGCGTCACAAAATTTGACATAGCGTAACATAGCACGAGATTATATTTTATTACATACACATATTCCTGTTGTGCCCATGGATTCCAGAATGCAATCATTGTAACATACCAAGCATGTCGTCCAAGGTGACACATGAGGGTTGTGCATTAGGCAAGCAACCTCATCATGTTAAAGCATATATATTGTATTACAAAATAGATTCGTTGTGTAAAACAATGTAGTACAGAAACAACTCCTGACTCAATACTTGTAAAAACTTCACGTAAGAGGCAGCTGATATAATGAGCTAAAAGTGTAGAAATACTTGATTTTTATCCCCTTCAAAAGTGTAGAAATGCGTGATTTCTATCTCCTCCAAAAGCGTAGAAATACTTGATTTTTATCATCTTCAAAAGTATAGAAATGCGTGATTTCTATCTCCTCCAAAAGTGTAGAAATACTTGATTTTTATCCCCTTCAAAAGTGTAGAAATGCGTGATTTCTATCTCCTCCAAAAGTGTTGAAATGCGTGATTTCTATCTCCTCCAAAAGTGTATAAATACTTGATTTTTATCATCTTCAAAAGTGTAGAAATGCGTGATTTCTATCTCCTCCAAAAGTGTAGAAATACTTGATTTTTATCCCCTTCAAAAGTGTAGAAATGCGTGATTTCTATCTCCTCCAAAAGTGTATAAATACTTGATTTTTATCATCTTCAAAAGTGTAGAAATGCGTGATTTCTATCTCCTCCAAAAGTGTAGAAATACTTGATTTTTATCCCCTTCAAAAGTGTAGAAATGCGTGATTTCTATCTCCTCCAAAAGTGTAAAAATACTTGATTTTTATCCCCTTCAAAAGTGTAGAAATGCGTGATTTCTATCTCCCCCAAAAGTGTAGAAATACTTGATTTTTATCCCCTTCAAAAGTGTAGAAATGCGTGATTTCTATCTCCTCCAAAAGTGTAGAAATACTTGATTTTTATCATCTTCAAAAGTGTAGAAATGCGTGATTTCTATCTCCCCCAAAAGTGTAGAAATACTTGATTTTTATCCCCTTCAAAAGTGTAGAAATGCGTGATTTCTATCTCCTCCAAAAGTGTATAAATACTTGATTTTTATCATCTTCAAAAGTGTAGAAATGCGTGATTTCTATCTCCTCCAAAAGTGTAGAAATACTTGATTTTTATCCCCTTCAAAAGTGTAGAAATGCGTGATTTCTATCTCCTCCAAAAGTGTAAAAATACTTGATTTTTATCCCCTTCAAAAGTGTAGAAATGCGTGATTTCTATCTCCCCCAAAAGTGTAGAAATACTTGATTTTTATCCCCTTCAAAAGTGTAGAAATGCGTGATTTCTATCTCCTCCAAAAGTGTAGAAATACTTGATTTTTATCCCCTTCAAAAGTGTAGAAATGCGTGATTTTATCTCCTCCAAAAGTGTAGAAAAACGTGATTTCTATGTCCTCCAAAAGTGTAGAAATGAGTGATGTTTTTCTGAGCCAAAAGTGTATGGTGCTGATCTGAGTCAAAAGTGTAGTGTTGCGTAATTTTGAATAGAACCGGAAGTATAATGAGCCGGAAGTATAATGAACTACACAATGATTTCAACCGAAAGGCTACAATTTTGCAAAGCCAATTCATAAAAATGGAGATTGGACGTGCTGAAAAATGTTGCTCCTTTAATGGTTTCTCTTTCTTTCTGACAAAGATACCCCCGTTTAAACTACTAACTAAAAAACAAAATAATAAACTAAATGTATAATTTACAAGGCAGATAAAGTTACATAAATACACTTGTTAAATATTGTGTATCCTTCATTTAGACAATTAAAAAAATTATAAAACCCACTTATTTAATATTCTTTGTGAAACGTATTACACAGCTTTCAGCCTCACGCTATTTATAACTGAGACAGAAATGTAACTTTCTCAGACGTTTTACCTCACACGAGTAAGGAGCATACGCTCGACTGTCTGTATTCAGCACTCCAAAGATGGTCATCAAATATTGCACATTTATTATCTGTAGATGACATACGCGGCTTAGGAAGAACAAACAAACACGGGCAATAATTGATGAGATATATCTAAGAGAAATGACCATAAGACGCCGCCTTAAAGCCTGTTAGAGTCCATCTTGGTTCATAGAATGACCTGATTCTTGTAGCAGCCATTAAGATTCTTGTGAGGAAGGATTATAGAGTTGAGAACCATCACTTCTGATGGGACTTTGACATTAGAACCTGGAAATGGGAAATCATTCATACATTCAGGCATATATATGTGGCTAGCTTGGTAATTCTTCATGGTACTTTGACATTAGAACTTGTAAATGTGAGACAATTCAGGCATTCATAAATACATTTGTGGCTTGCTTGATGGTTCATGGAACTTTGACATTAGAACTTGTAAATGTGAGACAATTCAGGCATTCATAAATACATTTGTGGCTTGCTTGATGGTTCATGGAACTTTGACATTAGAACTTGTAAATGTGAGACAATTCAGGCATTCATAAATACATTTGTGGCTTGCTTGATGGTTCATGGAACTTTGACATTAGAACTTGTAAATGTGAGACAATTCAGGCATTCATAAATACATTTGTGGCTTGCTTGATGGTTCATGGAACTTTGACATTAGAACTTGTAAATGTGAGACAATTCAGGCATTCATAAATACATTTGTGGCTTGCTTGATGGTTCATGGAACTTTGACATTAGAACTTGTAAATGTGAGACAATTCATACCTTCGGATAGACATTTGTAGCAAAATTGATAAGGTTGGCAGTTTGGATTAAATTGATCTTCTTTAATTAAATAAAATAAGGGATCAAGATGCTGAGCAGCGAATGAACTGCAGCGGTCAGCGACCTATAGCTGACTGCCAGCGTCAGGGTCAGCGAACCAGAGCTGCCACGACCCTTCTACAACTCCACGCGGTGATCCCGGATAACAGGCTGCAACAGAGCAGATTGGCTAAGGAGAAGGGATCGATGAGGGAATGCTAATACGGTACTCAAAAAATTCTTGCTGAAGTCGGATGTGTTGGATCGAAAGGTGCAAATATCGCAGTAAAGCTGTAAACTACAACATAACGCATTCCGTTCTCTGGACTATATTCTGCTTCTTAAGCCTTTTCAGGGTTTGGTAGCGGGAGATTGAGAACGAACGAAGCCAAACCAAATAAAATAAAAATCTGTTTATATCGTGAAGTGTCATAGGTAAGGTGGGCTTATTGATTGCCCATTCAGTGCACTTATTGCGGCTGACATTTTGTAAAGTTACAATACAGTAAGATGTCCGTCACAAGCTCGTTTCATCTTCTCGGGGTCTGTATAATGGTTTGCTTCTCATGTAACAGTTCCACGTGGAGCATGGGTGTTTTGAGCAGAAGAAGTTGGGGCTAGCTACTGTATTCTCTGAGAGTCAAAAATGGCTGGAATAATAATAATCGAGGCCAGGCCAATCCAGCGGCAATACAACGCCTGTGTCGACACGAAGTCGACAGGAAAGTGAGAGGTTAATTATTAATACAAGTGGAAACTTGTCTGGATTGAGAGTGGGTGTTAGACCGACCTAACCATTTCTAGTTTCGTACTGGAACCATACACAGATCTCGGGTATATATATTGACAAGGAGTCGCACCTAAGGCTGTCACATTTGGAAGAACAGCGACATGTACACATTTGAGGCAATAAAACTCTAAAAAGGGTGGGCCACGTGAAATTGAAGGCTAACCAGCCAGCTGGGGAGGACCATTCGACAGTCATTTTGGGTTTCCATGCTAAGATTTTCTGGAGAGAGTGCGCTTACGATGGGGTTATCTCATCATACACATAGAGCTTTGTATTTCACTCAAAGGTGCGAATAATGCACAACATGTAAGCAATATGAGAGAGAGAGAGAGAGAGAGAGATCTGATCCTATGTGAGTGAGAAGATTTCTCTTGGTACGAATTGAGAGTTGATCTAGCAGACTGTTCTGCCTGGCCACTGCATTGGTGCCTGTTGGAGGAATAGTGGTCCTTCTACGATCTAAGGCAGTGGCTCTTGACAAAGTGGCCCGATGAGGATTCTATGCAATCCTAGGGATTGCGATCCCAGTGCCACGTATCAAAGGGGTACGAAAAAGATTCTATACAATCATATGGACTGCAATCCCAGTGGCTCGTTTTGCTTGGCTTCGTTCGTTCTCAACCTCTCGCTATCAAACATCGAAAGGGCTTAAATAGCAGAATGTAGTCCAGAGAACGGATTGCATTGTGTCGTAGTGTACAGCTTGACTGCGATATTTGTACCTTTCGGTCCAACACATCCGACTTCAGCAATCATTTTTTTAGTACCGGGTTAGCATTCCCTCTTCGATCCCTTCACCTTAGTCAGTCTGCCCTGCTGCAGCCTGTTATCCAGGATCACCGCGTGGAGGTGTAGAAGGGTCTTGGCAGCTCTGGTTCGCTGGCCCTGACGCTAGTAGTCAGCTATGGGTCGCTGATCACTGCAGCTCATGCGCTGCTCAGCATCTTGATCCAAGTGGCTCGTTTCAAAGGGGTGTGGAAAGGATTCTGTGCAATCATATTGACTGCGATTCCAAAGGCACGTGAGTATGGAAAGGGAGTTGCATCGTAAGAGCCTTTAGATAACACAGTTGTTCGATACATGTGTAACACGAGCATCAAAGGGACACGTCTCAAAAGTTTGATAATGGGTAACTGGAATAAGTTTGAGTCGTAGCCGGAGTCTCCGTCGAGAGCTCATTTCTAATTCATGTTTATCGTTCGACAGCCTAAGACAGTCAGCCCGGACGGAGGTCGGCAGATTCATCCCCCACCTAAATGACGGATGGAGGAAGGGCAGGGGACAACGAATTAGATAGTTAACCACGCAGTTGTAAAAATAAAAATAAAAAAGTTATTGCCCACCGCGAAGCGATGATGGTAACAATATCAGACGATTTTGTTTGAATGTGATGTGTGCTGTATGAGGATTATGGTGAGGAAGAATATGCACGGGTCATCAATCTCACTCTTATCCTGAGTTACATTGGGTCAGTGGTAAGACTATTGGTCGAGACGACTGGAGGTAACTCGGAATGCATGCACTCTGGTCTTACCTCCCGTGAGACCAGGGGTCGCTTGAAACTTGCGGGATTCGATCGCCCACAGTTTCCGTTCATCACTGTAAGAGGCTAGTGCCTTAACCTCTTGACTACAGCAAAATTATAACAAGATATTTTTAGATTAAGTGTTTGATTTGATTTGTGTTAGAGTTACAGGTTAGAATTAATGGTCCAGGTGAACGGAATTCCAAGATCAAATCACCCTGCAATGTCAGATTTTTTATAGTTCAGAAACTGTTCTTTGAGTCCATAGTTATCCAGCACATTTAAAATATGGTTGTACTGGCGTGGAGAAATTGATTATGTTGGAGGTGATAACGATAATACGTAGAATGTATCAATAACCAACTTAAAGATAAAAGATGAGGAAATGAATTAATTGACCTACTATAACACGTGTGACCTTATAATTACACTAAGTGTCCAAATTTCCAAATTAAAACACTGGGTTTTGAAAGGAATGGTTGAATCAATCAGTGAAAAAAAAAGATTACTTTAGTGAAGGTGGTTACAGCATTAAACGAATAGATTCACATACTTCTTCTATGACCAAATGATACATTATATTAATATTTTGACTTGAACAAAATTACTAGTGCATTCATAATTTCAAAGAATCCGCTGTTTTGGTCTTTACAAAAATGTGCTAAGAAGGTCTTGAAGACAAAAAAGCAAATATTAGTTTAATCATTTTTCACCTTGTGATATAGTCAGTTGATTAGGTAAAGGGACATAATTAAATAAGGTAGTATACTATTTTTCCGGCATGTGAAATAGTCGGTTGTGAAGGCAAAGGGACATCATTATATAGTATAATCATTGTCCAGCAAGTGAAAAGGTCGGCTGTGAAAGAAAAAGGTCATAATTATATAGTATAATCATTGTCCAGCAAGTGAAAAGGTCGGCTGTGAAAGAAAAAGGTCATAATTATATAGTATAATCATTGTCCAGCAAGTGAAAAGGTCGGCTGTGAAAGAAAAAGGTCATAATTATATAGTATAATCATTGTCCAGCAAGTGAAAAGGTCGGCTGTGAAAGAAAAAGGTCATAATTATATAGTATAATCATTGTCCAGCAAGTGAAAAGGTCGGCTGTGAAAGAAAAAGGTCATAATTATATAGTATAATCATTGTCCAGCAAGTGAAAAGGTCGGCTGTGAAAGAAAAAGGTCATAATTATATAGTATAATCATTGTCCAGCAAGTGAAAAGGTCGGCTGTGAAAGAAAAAGGTCATAATTATATAGTATAATCATTGTCCAGCAAGTGAAAAGGTCGGCTGTGAAAGAAAAAGGTCATAATTATATAGTATAATCATTGTCCTTATTGTGAAAAAGTCGGCTATGAAAGAAAAAGGTCATAATTATATAGTATAATCATTGTCCAGCAAGTGAAAAGGTCGGCTGTGAAAGAAAAAGGTCATAATTATATAGTATAATCATTGTCCAGCAAGTGAAAAGGTCGGCTGTGAAAGAAAAAGGTCATAATTATATAGTATAATCATTGTCCAGCAAGTGAAAAGGTCGGCTGTGAAAGAAAAAGGTCATAATTATATAGTATAATCATTGTCCAGCAAGTGAAAAGGTCGGCTGTGAAAGAAAAAGGTTATAATTATATAGTATAATCATTGTCCAGCAAGTGAAAAGGTCGGCTGTGAAAGAAAAAGGTCATAATTATATAGTATAATCATTGTCCAGCAAGTGAAAAGGTCGGCTGTGAAAGAAAAAGGTCATAATTATATAGTATAATCATTGTCCAGCAAGTGAAAAGGTCGGCTGTGAAAGAAAAAGGTCATAATTATATAGTATAATCATTGTCCAGCAAGTGAAAAGGTCGGCTGTGAAAGAAAAAGGTCATAATTATATAGTATAATCATTGTCCAGCAAGTGAAAAGGTCGGCTGTGAAAGAAAAAGGTCATAATTATATAGTATAATCATTGTCCAGCAAGTGAAAAGGTCGGCTGTGAAAGAAAAAGGTCATAATTATATAGTATAATCATTGTCCAGCAAGTGAAAAGGTCGGCTGTGAAAGAAAAAGGTCATAATTATATAGTATAATCATTGTCCAGCAAGTGAAAAGGTCGGCTGTGAAAGAAAAAGGTCATAATTATATAGTATAATCATTGTCCAGCAAGTGAAAAGGTCGGCTGTGAAAGAAAAAGGTCATAATTATATAGTATAATCATTGTCCAGCAAGTGAAAAGGTCGGCTGTGAAAGAAAAAGGTCATAATTATATAGTATAATCATTGTCCTTATTGTGAAAAAGTCGGCTATGAAGGCAAAGGGACATCATTATATAGTATAATCAGAGACAGTGAAAAAAAAACTGAAAAATTAAATAGAGCACAAATAATTTAGCTTTTATTTATGCTAAAACACCTTTTTTTTAGAACTTTCCGAACAAACCCTACGAACTAACTTCGGCAGAAAATTACCCGAAACTGCAGCGTGAAAATGGGTCTTGAGACTAGGAGTGAGTGCAATTAAAACATTTGTATACCTCAATAAACTAAACATCTGCTTCTCTTCTTACCTTACACTCTGTTTAATTTGACTCTGTCCAACAATCACACTCTTACACAACTCTAACACGCACCCATATGGTTGAGACCCTTCCATTGCACTTTAGTTGGGATTGGCCACTGACTATCATAGGTACATACATGCGCACACACGCATCCAATCACTGGTTATTATGACCTGAACAACTACGATCCGGGGTGGAAAGGTGCGTGCCACTGCCAGTAGAATACAGAAAGGTAAACCGTTCACACAAAAAAGAGAGAGTATATGTACACAATTTTAGCCTTCCAGGTTATCGAGAAGTTGATTACAATTGGAGAAAAAGCATCCAAACAACGCTATGTACATCCAAACAACGCTATGTACATCCAAACAACGCTATGTACATCAAAACAACGCTATGTACATCTAAACAACGCTATGTACATCTAAACAACGCTATGTACATTTAAACAAAAGCTTTAAAAAAGACATGCTAGAGTCAACTTGTTAGGCTGTAAACTAACAACAAACACTAGAGCCAACTTGCTAGGCTGTAAACTAACAACAAACATTAGAGTCAACTTGCTAGGCTGTAAACTAACAACAAACATTAGAGTCAACTTGCTAGGCTGTAAACTAATTGGCTGTAAACTAACAACAAACATTAGAGTCAACTTGCTAGGCTATAAACTAATAGGCTGTAAACTAACAACAAACATTAGAGTAAACTTGCTAGGCTGTAAACTAATTGGCTGTAAACTAACAACAAACATTAGAGTCAACTTGCTAGGCTGTAAACTAATAGGCTGTAAACTAACAACAAACATTAGAGCCAACTTGCTAGGCTGTAAACTAATAGGCTGTAAACTAACAACAAACATTAGAGTCAACTTGCTAGGCTGTAAACTAACAACAAACACTAGAGCCAACTTGCTAGGCTGTAAACTAATAGGCTGTAAACTAACAACAAACATTAGAGTCAACTTGCTAGGCTGTAAACTAACAACAAACATTAGAGTCAACTTGCTAGGCTGTAAACTAACAACAAACATTAGAGCCAACTTGCTAGGCTGTAAACTAACAACAAACACTAGTGTCAACTTGCTAGACTGTAAACTAACAAACTGCACAGTCCTTCTATTAAAAGACCTCACAGTATGAATACACTTCTCTCAAAAACGGACCTGGGACAAGGCAAGAACAGAAGGTCATAACATGTGAAATGAGATACTTTCAAATTGTGGCCAAGGTTGCCAAAACAGATTGCATAAATAAACGTAGACATATATGTGGATATATACGTACGCTTATAGTAATGTATTGAGGCTTGTACAAATGTTAAGTTTTTGCATGAGCGTATGTAGGTGTGCAAGTTTTATGTGCACATATACAACGTAAGCCACTGTGAGATTCACCGATGAAACATATTTTCAGGTGGTTAATCCCCTGGCCGTGACATGACAAGACAAACAAGTCGGTTACAGCAAAGTGTGTCAGGTGTGCCCCATATTGATGTGTCACAAAACACTGCATAGGAATTACATCCTTCCCACGAACACATAGGGGTGGGGGGGGGACTTCAACGCCCGTCCTACGACAAGACGACAGACAGATAATCGCAAGACGGCACACCATATGAGTGGGCATATCTGGAAAGTATCCTCGCATCCTATAACCGTAATGAGGATGGGACGGTGTTGAACGGGTGGTACGGTTTCGGTTAGAATATTAGCCGAAACGCTGCACGCGTTACACTATTTAAACCATCAATATTCACTTGACCAATCACAATCAAAAATAATCACAATCACAATAATCACAATCAATAATCTAACAAAAACGTATACTGCCCATAATCTTCACAGTTCACCTCATTTATAGAATGTTGTATCGCCAATTTGTGTTTGGGGAAACGCGTACTAGATGTATGGAAATAAAAAAGATAATCAAACAGATAACAAAACAAACAACGAAATGCACAACTTATTTAGAAAGGTAGTTACATTATTTTGTCACATGGCAAGAGGGGTTAAGTCACAGAAGTAAGTGATTCAGAACTGACTAAAAGCTTATTCTTCCTCCAAATGCCGGCCCTGGAAAGAGACTGCGATAGTGCAGAGTGACTGAGATAATATGGATCGAAGAGGAACGGCTATCGGGTTCAAAAATGCCGCGCTGAAACCGGATTAATCGAGCCGGAAAGGTGAAAAGTCAGTATGATTTACATACTGACTGTAAACTGCAACACAACGTAACAAGACGTCCTTTTTAGGTTGAATGCAGAAGAAGAAAAAGATGAAGAAGAAATGACATTTATGTCATATTTGGACAGACAAGAAGTCAATGATTCTGTCAAATGACATGCATGGCATATTGGAACAGACAAGAAGTCAATGATTCTGTCAAATGACATGCATGGCATATTGGAACAGACAAGAAGTCAATGATTCTGTCAAATGACATGCATGGCATATTGGAACAGACAAGAAGTCAATTGTTCTGTCATATGACATACCTTCAAACCCACCCGTCACATGAGTATGTTGTAATAGACATTGCTTCACAGCCAGAGGACGATACATAAATGGACCGTCATGTACGGTGCTAAAATAAATGACAGAGGCACTGGTGCAAATAACAACAGCCACACAAATTACATATTAAAACATAATATTGCGTGTCCTCATGGCTCGATTTCCAACGACATAAAGTGGACAGATGGGAGCATTTATATGACAAAATAAATGCCACAAAGCCATGTAAATAAGAGCTTATCTAAAAGTGTAACTAAGACAGCGATATAGGACAAACAAAAGATACCCCAAACCTTACTGAGATAGGACAAACAATAGATACCCCAAACCTTACTGAGATAGGACAAACAAAAGATATTCCAGACCCAACTAACTGAGATAGGACAAACAAAAGATACTCCAGACCCAACTAACTGAGATTTAATAAACAAAAGATACTCCAGACCCAACTAACTGAGATAGGACAAACAAAAGATATTCCAGACCCAACTAACTGAGATAGGACAAACAAAAGATACTCCAGACCCAACTAACTGAGATTTAATAAACAAAAGATACTCCCGACCCAACTAACTGAGATAGGACTAACAAAAGATACTCCAGACCCAACTAACTGAGATAGGACAAACAAAAGATACTCCAGACCCAACTAACTGAGATAGAACAAAACAAAAGATACTCCAGACCCAACTAACTGAGATAGGACAAACAAAAGATACTCCAGACCCAACTAACTGAGATAGAACAAAACAAAAGATACTCCAGACCCACCTAACTGAGATAGGACAAAACAAAAGATACTCCAGACCCAACTAACTGAGATAGAACAAAACAAAAGATACTCCAGACCCAACTAACTGAGATAGGACAAACAAAAGATACTCCAGACCCAACTAACTGAGATAGAACAAAACAACAGATACTCCAGACCCAACTAACTGAGATAGGACAAACAAAAGATACTCCAGACCCACCTAACTGAGATATAATAAACAAAAGATACTCCAGACCCAACTAACTGAGATATGACAAACAAAAGATACTCCAGACCCAACTAACTGAGATAGGACAAACAAAAGATACTCCAGCCCAACTAACTGAGATATAATAAACAAAAGATACTCCAGACCCAACTAACTGAGATAGGACAAACAAAAGATACTCCAGACCCAACTAACTGAGATAGGACAAACAAAAGATACTCCAGACCCAACTAACTGAGATAGAACAAAACAAAAGATACTCCAGACCCAACTAACTGAGATAGGACAAACAAAAGATACTCCAGACCCAACTAACTGAGATATGACAAACAAATGATACTCCAGACCCAACTAACTGAGATAGGACAAACAAAAGATACTCCAGACCCAACTAACTGAGATATAATAAACAAAAGATACTCCAGACCCAACTAACTGAGATAGGACAAACAAAAGATACTCCAGACCCAACTAACTGAGATAGGACAAACAAAAGATACTCCAGACCCAACTAACTGAGATAGAACAAAACAAAAGATACTCCAGACCCAACTAACTGAGATAGAACAAACAAAAGATACTCCAGACCCAACTAACTGAGATAGAATAAACAAAAGATACTCCAGACCCAACTAACTGAGATAGGACAAACAAAAGATACTCCAGACCCAACTAACTGAGATAGGACAAACAAAAGATACTCCAGACCCAACTAACTGAGATAGAACAAAACAAAAGATACTCCAGACCCAACTAACTGAGATAGGACAAACAAAAGATACTCCAGACCCAACTAACTGAGATATAATATACAAAAGATACTCCAGACCCAACTAACTGAGATATGACAAACAAAAGATACTCCAGACCCAACTAATTGAGATAGGACAAACAAAAGATACTCCAGACCCAACTAACTGAGATATAATAAACAAAAGATACTCCAGACCCAACTAACTGAGATAGGACAAACAAAAGATACTCCAGACCCAACTAACTGAGATAGGACAAACAAAAGATACTCCAGACCCAACTAACTGAGATAGAACAAAACAAAAGATACTCCAGACCCAACTAACTGAGATAGAACAAACAAAAGATACTCCAGACCCAACTAACTGAGATAGAATAAACAAAAGATACTCCAGACCCAAGTAACTGAGATATAATAAACAAAAGATACTCCAGACCCAACTAACTGAGATAGGACAAACAAAAGATACTCCAGACCCAACTAACTGAGATAGAACAAAACAAAAGATACTCCAGACCCAATTAACTGAGATAGAATAAACAAAAGATACTCCAGACCCAACTAACTGAGATAGAACAAAACAACAGATACTCCAGACCAAACTAACTGAGATAGAACAAAACAAAAGATACGCCAGACCCAAATAACTGAGATAGAATAAACAAAAGATACTCCAGCACACACCTAACTGAAAAAGGACAAACAAAAGATACTCCAGACCCAACTAACTGAGATAGGACAAACAAAAGATACTCCAGACCCAACTAACTGAGATAGAACAAAACAAAAGATACTCCAGACCAAACTAACTGAGATAGAACAAAACAAAAGATACGCCAGACCCAAATAACTGAGATAGAATAAACAAAAGATACTCCAGCACACACCTAACTGAAAAAGGACAAACAAAAGATACTCCAGACCCAACTAACTGAGATAGAACAAAACAAAAGATACTCCAGACCCAACTAACTGAGATAGAATAAACAAAAGATACTCCAGCACACACATAACTGAAAAAGGACAAACAAAAGATACTCCAGACCCAACTAACTGAGATAGGATAAACAAAAGATACTCCAGACCCAACAAACTGAGATAGAATAAACAAAAGATACTCCAGACCCAACTAACTGAGATAGAACAAAACAAAAGATACTCCAGACCCAACTAACTGAGATAGGATAAACAAAAGATACTCCAGACCCAACAAACTGAGATAGAATAAACAAAAGATACTCCAGACCCAACTAACTGAAAAAGGACAAACAAAAGATACTCCAGACCCAACTAACTGAGATAGGATAAACAAAAGATACTCCAGACCCAACAAACTGAGATAGAATAAACAAAAGATACTCCAGCACACACCTAATTGAAAACGGACAAACAAAAGATACTAGAGACCCAACTAACTGAGATAGGACAAACAAAAAATACCCAGGCACCCACCTAACTGAAAACGGACAAACAAAAGATACTCCAGACCCAGCTAACTGAGATAGGACAAACAAAAAATACCCAGACACCCTTGTTCTGGAATCCCTGACGTGACCCTAATGGCGAGGAATGAATTCAAACAACAGTATTCTACTATGGAGGTCGTGACGGACGACTAAGTAGAGATGTGAATGAAACTGCCAATTTTGTCATAGAAAATCAGTTCTACAGAAGCCAGCCCCGGAAGGGCCCACAAATCATGCGCCACACCTACTCTGCAAGAAAGTCAACTCTAGTAGTATCTCGTGGTCCCTTTTAATCGAAAAGCAAGATATGAGGAAGCTCATCTCCACAATGCTAAGTAGCAATAATGATTAAATAAAGGTCAAAGAAATCATTCAGAAGATTTGATCGCTGGTCAGGAATGAAGTGTTAGAGACTTCAGTATACTAAGACACAGCTTGTGCGAGGTGAGGTCGCCAGTTCCCTTCAGCAGACTTAACGGCTTGTCAGAAATGTTAGAGACTTCAGTATACTAAGCCTCAGTTTGTGTGAGGTGAGGTGGTCAGTTCCCCTCATCAGACGTAACCGCTGGTCAGGAATGAAGTGTTAGAGACTTCAATATACTAAGACACAGCTTGTGAAGTGGGGTGGCTAGTCCCCTTCCTAGCTGCCTCTTCCTTCGCTAACTGGAAGTCATGTGCCCATTTACAGCTGAGTTGACTGGAGCTGGCGGTAGATGGAGTTAAACCCCGTACCTTTGTCTTGAAAAGCGAGTGCTCTACCAATGCGATAATCAACCGTTCGATGATGATTAATGTAGAAAAAAATACAAATCTGCAATAATTAACCTTGGTTGAGGAAAGACATAGACGGGAGGGGGAGGAGGCGTGGAAAGGAGCAACTGCTGTAAGTACCTATGATGGTGATTGACGGATTCAACTTTCCATCACTCGAGAACATACACTGGATCTCTAGTTTGGCAAAGGGCTTATTGGGGCTGGGGTCGTTTGGGGTCCCCTCAACTCTTGACCACGCCCCCACTGTGCTGTGCCAGCCGACGATGCTGTGGAGTACACAGCAGTGTGCCTGGGGAAACAAGAATGGTGATATAAGGCAGCACATCACAGTCACATTGATACATAGTTAATATATATATAGACACGGAGAGGTTATTTTCTTAGTGCAATCGCTTTTCCAGTAATAGCAACCTACCGTTCTGCACACCAGTCAAGAATCTTATAACAGTCTGGTGGCATTCATTTTCTTCTGCGTTCGTTCTCAATCTACCGCTACTAAGCCCTGAACAGAGTTTAGCAAGTAGCAGGTTGTAGTCCGGAGAACGGTATGCGTTGTGTCGCTAGTTTACAGTTTGACTGCGATATTTGCACCTTTCGGTCCGACACATCCGTCTTCGGCAGATCTGGTGGCATAAAACGAGCATACGAAACCGAACGCAAAGAAGAAGATAATTACAATCAAATATGTTGGCAGTTATAAGTGCGACTGCCTGCAAAAGATATGCAATGTATATACATTTATTTATTTATACTGCAAATTATCAAAAGTTTCATAACTTTTCTAAGTTTCTTAAGCTTATCTCATTATCTATTCTTGATCTTTCTTCTATATTTATTTTATTATCTCTATCATGATATGCATCACCTTTCATCACTCACTTGCGATTGTTAATAAATTAAGTGCCAACTTGCAAAACAGTCTGGGTCAATACATTCTGTGATTGTTATCACTCTGAGGTGAGTACATATTAGCTTTTCTCTTGTCTCTCTTTCCCGTAACCCTAAGCTAATTAATGTTCTCTTTAACAAGCACAATAATTAATAACTTATCTGGTGCCATGGACGGCTTATCATAGTTAATGTGTTAGGTTTGTCTCATTTCCATTCTCTCTCTCACTCTCACTCTCTCTCTCACTCTCTCTCTCACTCACTCTCTCTCTCTCTCACTCTCTCTCTCACTCTCTCTCTGTCACTCTCTATCACTCTCTCTCACTCTCTCTCACTCTCTCTCACTCTCTCTCTTACTCTCTCTCACTCTCTCTCTCACTCTCTCTCCCACTCTCTCACTCTCTCTCACTCTCTCTCACTCTCTCTCTCACTCTCTCTCTCTTACTCTCTCTCACTCTCTCTCTCTTACTCTCTCTCACTCTCTCTCCCACTCACTCTCTCTCTCTCACACTCTCTCTCTCTCTCACACTCTCACTCTCTCTCACTCACTCTCTCTCTCATTATGTTCTTCATCTTTCATCGCGCTTCTTTTTTGTTCTTTATTAAAGGTCAAGGTTTTTATGTCTCCTCAGAACTTTATGTCTCAAAAATATAATAATAACATACGTCTCCTGTTTTGTTCATTAATGTGTTTGGCTACACTACTTCAGTTGACAGGTACAGAACGTCTGGTCTGTCTTAGTCAATGTATTTGGCGCCACCACTTCAGTTGACAGTTACAGAACGTCTGGTCTGTCTTAGTCAATGTATTTGGCGCCACCACTTCAGTTGACAGTTACAGAACGTCTGGTCTGTCTTAGTCAATGTATTTGGCGCCACCACTTCAGTTGACAGTTACAGAACGTCTGGTCTGTCTTAGTCAATGTATTTGGCTTCACCACTTCAGTTGACAGTTACAGAACGTCTGGTCTGTCTTAGTTAATGTATTTGGCTACACCACTTCAGTTGAGTTACAGAACGTCTGGTCTATCTTAGTCAATGTGTTTGGCTACACCACTTCAGTTGACAGTTACAGAACGTCTGGTCTATCTTAGTCAATGTGTTTGGCTACACCACTTCAGTTGACAGTTACAGAACGTCTGGTCTGTCTTAGTCAATGTGTTTGGCTACACCACTTCAGTTGACAGTTACAGAACGTCTGGTCTGTCTTAGTCAATGTGTTTGGCTACACCACTTCAGTTGACAGTTACAGAACGTCTGGTCTGTCTTAGTCAATGTGTTTGGCTACACCACTTCAGTTGACAGTTACAGAAAGTCTGGTCTATCTTAGTCAATGTATTTGGCTACACCACTACAGTTGACATACAGAACGTCTGGTCGATCTTAGTCAATGTATTTGGCTACACCCCAGCGGTTGATAGGATTACATCGTATCATAATTACAATTGTTTCACGTAATGAGGTTGTGAAGATGGTTGAAGATGTCCTGTGTAAAGCAGTTCGCCTCGCCAAAAATCGAGATGTATTTAGGGCTGCTGTAAAGGAAACTACGTTCTGGAAAGAATATACCACATGGCATGAGATGCGCCCATTAGTCATCACTGTGCTGTTTATCATTACCCGGCTACACGATGCACGTTCGTGATATGCAGCACCAGGTGGACACATATCTGGATACACAACGACAGTTACTCCTACCTGCAGAACGGCTCCTTCTAGTAAAATTGTCTCCCTTACTCTTACCCCCTCACCAACTGTAACATTGCTCCCAATCGTTACATTAGGGCCAAGCTGTAATTGTATAGAAATGTTTGAATTGTAAAGTTTGAACATCTAAAACTGCAAACAAATAATTGAAACATTTGTTCAGAAATTAAATGTACAATTGTACCACACACCACGTATGTTGTAGATATCTTGTTCTTCTACGTTTGCCAAGCTGAAGTACGTCAATCATTCCGCAACCTTTGTGTCCCCTTAATCCCCAGCATCAAACTTCATAACCTGTCAACAAATATATGAAACAAAGAAGGCCACACCTCCCCACGACGTCTAACGGCACAAGTGGAGTTAGATGTTTAGGAATTTATTCGGGAGATCGCAATTGGTACACAGATCTGGCACACCCTAAAACCATCAGAGCACTCGAGGTAGGATATCCCATAAACTATAGATAGTAATTCACTCAGGAGAAGCAGTGTGTTGGAAGTCTCTGCGGTATCAAATCTGGCTACTACTCTAGGCAGGTATACCCTTTAAGTGATAGGCAGTAATTCATCCAGGATAAGCAGACTGTCAAAGCATGTTCCTTTGTTGAATTAACATTTTTAAAAGAGGCTACCGAAGTAGAGGTAGTAGTTTTGCATTATGTGCCATAGTTCATGAGACTCCATAAGTGACATGGAAGAGGAAGAATCTATCAGTTGGCTAACATCTGATGTTTGTAATCAATGTCTGTGTCCTAGACAGTAGGCAGACAAGTCAAGCTTCGTCTGAAGTCCAGGAAATAGGAGACGCGTGAACATTTGTGATGAGAGAAGACACTGAGAGGCATTATGAGGCTATTCTCTCATTATGAAGTGTCAGGTTGAGGTGGCCACAGTAAGAGTAGCCCCACATTGATGTCGGAGATGAAGTGTTGGAGGAATCATTGCACAGGTCTCAGCTTTTTATGAGTTCCCTTCCTTGCTACAGTAAGCGAGGCGCCCATTTACAGCTGGTTCTGCTGAAGCGTATTGAAATCAAGGATCGAACTCGACGAATTTGCCGCAAAAAGCCAGCATTCTACCACTATGTATCAGTGTTACTGTCAGGTATGGGTGAAATGCAGCAGCAGTGGTAGATATTACATGACAGTGTTAGTGTCAGGTATAGGTGAAATACAGCATCAGTGGTAGATATTACAAGTTACTGTCAGGTATAGGTGAAATGCAGCATCAGTGGTAGATATTACAAGTTACTGTCAGGTATTGGTGAAATTCAGCATCAGTGGTAGATATTACATGTTACTGTCAGGTATGGGTGGAATGCAGCATCAGTGGTAGATATTACATGGCAGTGTTAGTGTCAAACATTTGTTAAAATATCCTGTATATATAACTTTCAATGTGGCCACTGAAAAGCTAACGTTAGCTGAGACAATGGAAGCATGTTTGGGCACAGGTGTCAGAGGGTTCGGACAGAGATAAGAGCAGCTATCAGTTTTAACAAAGCCAGCGGGGATTTTTCCATTTCCCAATAATCAGGACGGAGGAAAATTAAGAATTATTGTAAATATTATCAGTCCGGGACGATAATGGTAAAGGCGGGTGCCACAACAAGAGAGTGCCACAACGAGAGGTCTGCCACATTTATATATATTATTTATTTTCAATCGCTTTTCATTTTTAGTTTGAGTTGTTCTTGTTTGTCATATCTTCATAGAGACTTATTTAGCCCGAATTGGCAGTTAACGTCTGTTATAGTTCTTGTAACTGGGATTAACCAGGCAAGTGACCACAACGAAAGTGCCACAACGAGAGGTCTGCCACAACGAGAGGTCTGCCACAACGAGAGTGCCACAACGAGAGGTCTGCCACAACGAGAGTGCCACAACGAGAGGTCTGCCACAACAAGAGGTCTGGCACAACGAAAGTGCCACAACGAGACTTGCCACAACGAGAGTGCCACAACAAGAGGTCTGCCACAACGAGAGGTCTGCCACAACGAAGGTGCCACAGCGAGAGTGCCACAACGAGAGGTCTGCCACAACGAGAGTGCCACAACGTGACTGCCATAACGAGAGTGCTACAAATACTCTACTCGGCTGGTTTTTTAACTACATAGTTAACGCGATGATGCAGTTTAATGAGTGCAGTTATACAAGGTCATCATTGACTGGAACAGACCAGTCCGTTAGCTACTGTTTCCTGTCTTTTTAATTTTTTTTTAATTTTACGTGTTTGCCTCACTAGTTTCAACTGGCGGAGGCGGGCCTATTCCACCCTAGACCGTAGTCAATTGGCGTAATTAAGACGTGTATACCAGTGCTTGGATTTATGTGTGCGTCTGTATGTACTTATGTTAGGTTTGAGCGCTCTCAGAAGCCAGTCCAACCAAAGTGCAATGGAAGGGGTCTCACTCTGAGGACGCGTGTGAAAGTTGTGCAAGAGTGTGATTGTATCTTCAGTATCCTACAGTTTTTATTTACCTGGTTCTCTCTGTTCATTACTTTCACCTCATCTGTCAACTTGTGGCGGTAGGTAAGTGGTCGGAGACCGGGCGGGGTGGGTGGGTTTGTGAAAAATTATTTTTCTATATTACTGTCGTCGTCTGAACCATTCTTGTTTTTTCCTCTTCATATGGCGTCTCCATGCTTAGTGTTGTAGGAATGACCTCCTGGTAGAACATTCATATTTATTCTTATTCTGCGTTCGTGTTTTGGGATCATGCTAAATCTTTAGTCCTGTAGCCAGGATGAAGTCCACAGTTTTGTTCAGGTCTTAGCCATGGACCCATAGCTTTTGCCCCAGTTCTGCTCCTCTCTGGTCAGGCTGACATCTTAGTTCTCCGTGGGCCGGTCATTCTTGAAGTACGTGTCAGGAGTCTGGACTCCTGTCCCACATGTACATTCATTTGTTTTGGAGATTTTGAACCCATGTAGGTGGGCCAGTAGTCTGCAGTGGTCCGTTCTCAGGCGGGAAATAGCAGTTTGCTTGTGCCTTTGTAGCTGGTGGATTTGATATGGCCTATTACTCTCCTATTTCTTTATCCAATTGTATTTTATACTGGATGCGAATCACAGTTTTAGCCTCCTTATATGACACTTTATGAGTGTATTGTTCCATTTTTTCCTCCTGCTTTGTATAGTACATCGGCTCTCGTTACCCACAATGAGTGGCTAGCCACTGGAGTGTAATCTTTGAGATCGTGTGTATGGTATTTAGCTCTGTTCTGATTTTATGAGTTAAACCATTGATATGAAGTCACGCGATGTAGGTTCGCCCTCCTGGACAGAGCTGAGGACATTCTCTGGTTTTAGAATCTCATGTTCACTGGTAGCTACTATAATATCTCATTCGCTAATCTCAGTGAAATATGTGTAGTCGTGTGTATACATGTCCACTCTGATCAAACACTTAATCAATGAAACCCCTACCACCCCGGTCTGTCTGCCATCCCACGCCCACATCCACACCCCCCTCGTCCGCATGTTTCGTTCTACCATTACATGACGTGCCCTTCAGAGCCCACAACAGTGCCTACCTTACAATAACATCCGGGTCCTTTCTTAAGTATACTCAAACCAACGCGAACGCCTTCCGGTCACATCTAGTCCCACAGCTAACTGCCCCCCCCCTCACCTCTAGTCCCACTGCTAACTGCCCCCCTCACCTCTAGTCCCACAGCTAACTGCCCCCCCCCCATAACCTCTAGTCCCACAGCTAACTGCCTCACCTCTAGTCGCACAGCTAACTGCCCCCTCACCTCTAGTCCCACAGCTAACTGCCCCCTCACCTCTAGTCCCACAGATAACTGCCCCTCTCACCTCTAGTCCCACAGCTAACTGCCCCCCTCACCTCTAGTCCCACAGCTAACTTCCCCCCTCACCAATAGTCCCACAGCTAACTGCCCCCTCACCTCTAGTCCCACAGCTAACTGCCCCCCCCCCTCACCTCTAGTCCCACAGCTAACTGCCCCCCTCACCTCTAGTCCCACAGCTAACTGCCTCCCCTCACCTCTAGTCCCACAGCTAACTGCCCCCTCACCTCTAGTCGCACAGCTAACTGCCCCTCCCCCTCACCTCTAGTCCCACAGCTAACTGTCTCCCCCCCCCCCCTCACCTCTAGTCCCACAGCTAACTGCCTCCCCCTCACCTCTAGTCCTACAGCTAACTGCCCCCTCCCCCTCACCTCTAGTTCCACAGATGGATGTTTCCTTCCCCGTCACATCTAGTCCCACAGCTGGATGTGCCCCCCCCCCCCCGTCACCTCTAGTCCCACAGCTGGCTGTTCACCTCCCCGTCACCTCTAGTCCTACAGCTGGATGTTCAATTCAGTTCCCGAGGACAAAGTTAGTGACCTTGCCACACCGTTTCAACTCCAACATTTTGTTGTATCCATCTGTTTAGGAATGCCTGTACCGAGCGAGACAGTACCTTTTTTGACCAAACACACTCTCATACACTACCGTCGTATTTCCATTTCTGACATTTTTTCCTTGCTTAAAGCTGTCAATTATTTTAATTTTCTTTATAAATTTTTAATTATTGTAATGCAGTGTAATACTGTAATCTATTTAAAATTGTTCCTGGTTGTTGAATTATATTCTGGTATTTGAAACTTCTTATTCAATATCTTCTTCGCCAATTCCAATCTCTTCTTACTGTCCTGGAAAGTAATTGAAAACGTGAATTAACATTATTTATGTTCTGTTTTAAAAGCGTTTATCTATTGTTGTAGTGGAGATATGCCTGGTTCAATATTAGACAACGCAATTATGATTATACATTTATGGTCAAATTATTATTTTTTTAATAATCTGATTTCAGCTTAAAATATTCAAGAATTTCGTACTTATCTAGTAATTGCATGCTTACCACCGCTGTTGGGTGCACAGAGGCTGTTGGGTGAATGAATACATCTCCGAGGATTTTAGGCAAACCCTCTCCATTTTTGGCTAGATAGTCTGGGTGTGTCGTTTGGTAGGAAGCCAGGTAATGACAATTTGCATAAACCGCAGCCCTAAAATGGTAATGTGAAGAACATAACATGTAATACTTTTCTGACTGTGTTGACCACACTGCTGGCAACAAAACATTCAACAAATGGCATGAACATAAACAATACAGTAGCAAGACGCGAAGTTAGTACGTCAATTAAAGCAAGTTATTTCTTGTTTTTTTCCGTGTTGATCTATGAAGTTTTAAAGTGTATGACATGCAAGCTCCTGCTTTGATGCTCATGTACGTTAAACGTATGATCAGAACCTATACAATCTGAACTGCGTTGTACTGTGTTTTGAGACCTAAAGGTCAAGTGTATCCGAAATTAACATCCATTTTAATCAAAATAAATTTCCTTTCCATTGGTCACGACCTTGCTGAGCTTCGAATATTTATCGAATATTGATACGTTTCTTGACATTCACAGGCATATAAATATCTAGTAGCGCCTCCCCCCCCCCCCCCCCCCCCATTTCAGTGATGACTTCCTCTAGTATACTGAGTTCTTTTATTTGCATTCTTCTTGTGGCATTGTCGTTCTCTTCTCCGTGTTGCAAGATCTTCTTTTGACCAAGCGCGAAGTAGATCTTCAGGATACATCTACACATCTCTACGTCCTTTCCGTAACTGCATAACTGACACGATTCAATCCCATGTTCTTTGTCTTTGGCATTATATATATATATATATATATATATATATAACATTTATATATATTATTTATTTTCAATCGCTTTTCATTTTTAGTTTGAGTTGTTCTTGTTTGTCATATCTTCATAGAGACTTATTTAGCCGAAATTGGCAGTTAACGTCTGTTAAAGTTCTTGTAACTAGGATTGACCAGGCAATTGACCAGCGGATTTTCAATTGCCAAAAAAAAAATGACACAAAGGAGGTAACTCCTCCACACGACGTCTAACATCACATGTGGACTGAAGATTAATAGATTGATAGATTGTTCTCGTAACATTGGGGAGGAAGACTAACGTCTGGTCAGACAAAATATACTGGCCAAGACCCTCATCTCGGCTTCCTCATAACCCTCCCTGGAAACGGGCTGTTTAAATGGCAGCCTGGCTAACGAGGCGAGGGATTGACGTGATCCCCGTAGTAGTGAGTGATCCGCAGATGAAGCCAAGCATAGCACAGCCACCTGGAGGGCCTCGGTCCATTTCTTATCAGCACGCTCGGGATGTGAGGAAAGCCACTGTAACCCACCACTTGACGCCTTTTTCAGCTTACAAACACTTGCAGATACCCCAACGTGGCATTGGGTCAAAAGACAGGAGCCCATAGGCCTCTAGATCAATAACCAACCAACGTTCTTTTTACAGCGCACAAAAGAGTAACCTACTCATTGTGGGCATTCGCAAACAACAACAACAACTCGCATCAACATTACAAAGACAATTAACGTCTGTTCTGTTCTCTACGCACTAACCGTACTCTCTCTCTCTCTCTTTCTCTCACACATACACACGCGCACACATACACACGTACCCACATACCCACATACACACGTATCAACATACACACGTACCCACATACACACGCACACACATACACACATACACACGTACCCACATATACACCCACACACATACCCACATACACACGTACCCACATACACACGCACACACATACACACGTACGCACATACACACGCACACACATACACAAGCACCCTTTCCCGGATGTTTCTGAACTCCCATCGCCATGCAACTATTTATCAATGATTTTCTTTAGGATTTGTAGTCTTCGTCGTGTTTTGTACTAGAGTACAGCGGACTATTGAGGCGAGAAACTGAAGATAGAACATACACCAGCAAGAAGACGGGACATATTACCAGACATTTTCTGGATTGAAACCCACAGGGAAAAAGATGATTAGGGAGGCCAAAAAGCACCTCGCCAAGAACAATGAAAGAGGAGACCAGTACAGCTGAAGTTTCGGGGATGGGGCAAGAAAGCGGATCAGAATGGGAACATATGGATATCTTCCATTTCGGCCATATATACCAGAGGGTCCAGACTGATGAATGAGGATACCAATGGGAGATCTCTTATCTGACGTGAATATGAAACATTCCAGGCAATGTCCAACCTCAACACGTCATTTCTTGTCCACTCTGTCAACAGGTCATCTCTTGTACAATATGTCAACACGTCAATTCTTGTCCACTCTGTCAACACGTCATTTCCTGTTCCCTCTCATATCGCGTCATTTCGTGTCCACCTTCTCAACACGTTATTTCTTGTCCAATCTGTCAACACGTCATTTCTTGTACAATCTGTCAACACGTCATTTCTTATCCACAATGTCAACACGTCATTAATTGTTCACTCTCTCAACACGTCATTTCTTTTCAACCTTCTCAACACGTTATTTCTTGTCCAATCTGTCAACACGTCATTTATTGTCCAATCTGTCAACACGTCATTTATTGTCCACTCTCTCAGAATGTCATTTCTTGTCAACTCTCTCAACACGTCATTTATTGTCCAATCTGTCAACACGTCATTTATTGTCCACTCTCTCAACACGCCATTATTTGTCCACTTCTAACACGTAATTTCTTGTCCACTTTTCAAGCACGTCATTTCTTGTCCACTCTCT
The DNA here is from genome assembly GCA_036924085.1 of Ariolimax columbianus. Lineage (NCBI taxonomy): Eukaryota > Metazoa > Mollusca > Gastropoda > Stylommatophora > Arionidae > Ariolimax > Ariolimax columbianus. The sequence continues at coordinate 10,645,658 of JAVGWX010000004.1, forward strand.
CAACACGTCATTTCTGGTCCACTTCTAACAAGTCATTTATTGTCCACACCCAACACGTCATTTATTGTCCACTATCTCAACACACCGTTATTGCTCCACTTCTAACACGTCATTTCGTGTCCACTTTTCTAGCACGTCATTTCTTGTCCACTCTCTGAACATGTCATTTTTTTTCAGTCCCCCAAAACGTCATTTCCTGTCTACTCTCTCAAAACGTCATTTCCTGTCTACTCTCTCAACATGTCATTTATTGTCAACTTTCTGAACATGTCATTTATTGTGTACTTTCTCAACTTGTCATTTATTGTCAACTATCTCAACACGTCACTGTTTGTCCACTTCTAACACGTCATTTCTTGTCCACTCTCTCAACACGTCATTTCTTGTCCCCTGTCAACATGTAATTTATTGCCCATTATCTCAACACGTCATTGTTTGTCCACTACTAAAACGTCATTTCTTGTCCACTTTCTCAACACGTCATTTCTTGTCCCCTCTCAGCATGTCATTTATTGCCCATTATCTCAACACGTCATTGTTTGTCCACTTCTAACACGTCATTTCTTGTCAACTCTTTCAACACGTCATTTCTTGTCCCCTCTCTCAACATGCCATTTATTTTCTACTTTCTCAACACGTCATTGTTTGTCCACTTCTATCACGTCATTTATTGTCCACTCTCTCAACACACCATTATTGCTCCACTACTAAAACGTCATTTCTTGTCCACTTTCTCAACACGTCATTTCTTGTCCCCTCTCAGCATGTCATTTATTGCCCATTATCTCAACACGTCATTGTTTGTCCACTTCTAACACGTCATTTATTGTCCACTCTTTCAACACGTCATTTCTTGTCCCCTCTCTCAACATGCCATTTATTGTCTACTTTCTCAACACGTCATTTCTTGTCCCCTCTCAGCATGTCATTTATTGTCTACTTTCTCAACACGTCATTGTTTGTCCACTTCTAACACGTCATTTCTTGTCCACTCTTTCAACACGTCATTTCTTGTCCCCTCTCTCAACATGCCATTTATTGTCTACTTTCTCAACACGTCATTGTTTGTCCACACCCAACACGTCATTTATTGTCCACTCTCTCAACACACCATTATTGCTCCACTTCTAACACGTCATTTCTTGTCTATTTTTCTAGCACGTCATTTCTTGTCCACTCTCTGAAAATGTCATTTTTTTTCAGTGCCTCAAAACGTCATTTCCTGTCTACTCTCTCAACATGTACGTTATTGTATACTTTCTCAACACGTCATTGATTATCTACTTCTATCACGTAATTTGTTGTCCACTCTCTCAACACGTCATTTCTTGTCCACTCTCTCAACACGTCATTTCTTGTCCCCTCTCTCAACATGCCAGTTATTGTCTACTTTCTCAACATGTCAGTAATTGTATACTTTCTCAACACGTCCTTGATTATCTACTTCTATCACGTCATTTATTGTCCACTCTCTCAACACGTCATTTCTTGTCCCCTCTCTCAACACGTCATTTCTTGTCCCCTGTCAACATGTAATTTATTGCCCATTATCTCAACACGTCATTGTTTATCCATACTAAAACGTAATTTCTTGTCCACTTTCTCAACACGTCATTTCTTGTCCCCTCTCAGCATGTCATTTATTGTCCATTATCTCAACACGTCATTGTTTGTCCACTTCTATCACGTCATTTATTGTCCACTCTCTCAACACGTCATTTCTTGTCATATCTCTCAACATGTCAGTTATTGTATACTTTCTCAACACGTCATTGTTTGTCTACTTCTATCACGTCATTTATTGTCCACTCTCTCAACACGTTATTTCTTGTCCACTCTCTCAACACGTCATTTCGTGTCCACTCTCTCAACACGTCATTTCTTGTCTCCTCTCTCAACATGCCAGTTATTGTCTACTTTCTCAACATGTCATTTATTGTCCACTATCTCAACACGTCATTGTTTGTCCACTTCTAACACGTCATTTCTTGTCCACTCTCTCAACACGTCATTTATTGTCCACTCTCTCAAAACGACATTGTTTGTCCACTTCTAACACGTCATTTCTTGTCCACTCTCTCAAAACGTCATTTCTTGTCCACTCTTTCAACACGTCATTTCTTGTCCACTCTTCCAGCACGTCATATCTTGTCAACTATCTCAACACGTCATTTCTTGTCCACTCTCTCAACACGTCATTGAACATCGCCTTTTAGTCTATTCTCTGCTACTATTGAATTGAATCATTCTCGAATGATTGTCACCTGCTGAAATCTACATTCTACTTTAGACCAAATCCAATTTGTTCATAAAACAAGTATGTTACCTCATCAGAGATTTGATGGGATTAAATTATGGATAATTCTAGAAGAGTATTGAATATAAAAACAACCATTGTATAATGTTAGAGCGCTGTGCAACATGATTTAAATGTTACAACAACATATGGAATAACTGATGCTGTTATATGTTACAACAACAGATAGAATGGATGATGCTGTTATATGCTACAACAACAGATAGAATGGCTGATGCTGTTATATGTTACAACAACAGATAGAATGGATGATGCTGTTATATGTTACAACAACAGATAGAATGGATGATGCTGTTATATGCTACAACAACAGATAGAATGGATGATGCTGTTATATGTTACAACAACAGATAGAATGGATGATGCTGTTATATGTTACAACAACAGATGAAATCGCTGATACTTAAAATAACTAGTAGTGTAGTACACAAATGTGTGTTTTCATAATCGCTGTTCAACTTTTACATGGGGAAAATAATACCAGACGCCAGGCATATGACAACACCAGAAGACTCATTCAACACAGGAAACAAAAAACAATATATGGACTAATATCTACCAACGACCAACGTTTAATATGCAAGGACAAAGGTGGACTGAAAAATGATATGGAGGCAGTCGGTACATCCCGTGAAAGAGATACTATGAAGATTTGGAAATCAAAGACCTAATCTATGATAATTAGCAGACACATGAAGAACATCTTGCTCACTTAACATACATGTAAACAATATCAAACATCAACATGCCCAAGAGTTCCAATCTAATAAATATGTTGACAGATAATTGACAGCTTGATATAGAGGTCAAAACTGAATGTCAGAAAGCCTCTAACGTGACCTGTCAACTGTTACATCTCCTAAAGAAAATGATGATTTAACTTAAAAATAATAATGTCCGATGTCACACATGTTTTACAAATTGCGAATTATGTCATCCATTTGACCACCTTCTCGATGTTTACACTTTAACAAATTGATATGAATGTCATGAATATGGATGAATAACAGAGAGCTTGATTTGAGCTCCTCTTGCTGGTAGAAAAGATAATGTGTACGTGAACAAAACCAAAAACATAATGAGGTCGTCAAGACATAATCTACTGAATAAGGAAAGACACACGCCACTCTACATTTTAACGTTGATGGCCTAACATAATGATGCCGTCAAGACATATCTACTGAACAAGGAAAGACACACGCCACTCTACATTTTAACGTTGATGGCCTAACATAATGAAGTCACCAAGACTTCTTCTCCTAAAGCAGTACTTGATATGTGGCTGCTTCACCTTCAATTAAGACAACACGACGGTAACATTACCCAGCAGATTTGATCTGAGTCCAGAATCGAGGTGTAGAGAACACAAAGAGCTTGCCCGTCCCCGCCATTGGAATAAACAGGTCTTGCTCAAAACGAATCACCCCCTTTCTTGGAGTCTGAACACCGAAACTGAAACATGCAAAAACTCAATGTTTTATGTCTGAAACAAATTGTATTTTCAAATCCTCATTCCTAGATCGTTGGTAGAGTTTTTGTAATAACTCTTCTAACGAGTTACTTGCGTTTTGCACGATCATTGCACATTTACATAAGCACACGTGTCTTGTGTGCCCTGATTCCGGCCTTTACTGATTGCTATTAGTGTGGACGATTAAAGACTTAATATAGGACACATACTAAAAGTGAAGTAATGTACTCCATCTGTTTTAAAATTGTAATACTGAAAAACTATACTCAGATGTTTCGCTCTAGTTGAAAATAATATTGAAGAAGAGGGCTCAGTGGTCTCGAGGTAGGTTTGGAATCACGGAGGAGACTGGAATTTTTCACGTGGATCTTCTGGTAAAAATTCCACTGATCTCTGGGTAGTGAGATCGGACCCCTGATATCTGGGTAGTGAGATAGGACCCCTGATTTCTGGGTAGTGAGATCGGACCCCTGATCTCTGGGTAGTGAGATCGGACCCCTGATCTTTGAGTAGTGAGATTGGACCCCTGATCTCTGGGCAGTGAGATCGGACCCCTGATCTTTGGGTAGTGAGACCGGACCTCTGATCTCTGGGCAGTGAGATCGGACCCACGTGTTCAGTGTTGAGAACGTTAAAAATTCACCGGCCGTTGGAAATCGAAAAGAGTAGGAAATTCAAGTTAAAAATCTACCCGTTATTTGTACCTTTCCTCATGTGGTTTGTTAAGAGCAGCTATAGATGGCGCTTAACTGGCTGCGGGTCTACTTAGCTTTAGTGTTGAGTCGATTAAACCACCCTCCAAGAAACTGGTTGTATACAGATTAGGTAGAGTCTTGTAAACAATTATACGACATTAAGTTAAGTTAAGTTAAGTTAAGTTAAGAGAAGAAATCAACAACCTTATTAATCAGCACTGAGGAAGACAGTAGGAGTATGCGATTTTTTGTTGTTTTTTGTTGTTTTGCGTTCGCCTTATTTCTCTAATTCACAAGGCGGTGTGCGTTGCACTGTGGTTTTTATTTGGCGCCTGTCGGCCCAGTGCATCCGACTTCAGCATGCATTTTTATGTAAGGGTCTGCTTCCTCCTGCATTTTCTAAGGGTTTGCTTCCCTGGGGTAACGGCGGGTGCTGTGTTGGGGATCGAACCCAGCACCTTCTGTTTGTGAGCCGTGTCACTTAACCACTAGCCCCCGCCGTCCCCAAATCGTCCGTATTAAATTTGAATTTATACCTTCAGTGGAACAAAGGCTACTTAGAACCGTATTGGTTTGTCTTCTATTGATTCTTCTAGTTTCAATGGAACCTACGGAACTAAGAGCCGCAGTGGTTTGCCTTCCAGTTCTCAAAGGAACAAAGGCAACTTAGTTTATTTTCAAATAATTTCTATTTTTAGCATCCCCTGGGCTCGGTTTATAGAGACTAGACTCTACACCGAACTGACCCAGCAAATAAAAACTCGAATGCGTACTTGTCAAAGTATGAAGGCTAAACTGCCACCACCCACTCTACCCACCTCTCACCACAACTTTAATTCTTATCACAATTCGAATATAATGTAGGACTCAATGTTGTTCTTTTTGTAAATATATGTGAATACACTGACTGTGTATGTGTATATAAATATATATATACATATATATATTGTCTCAAAACCCGATAGTTTCGGTGTTAAAATCGAAAAATAACGATTAAAGTGACACGAAAAAAATAAAATCAATAGAATTATCGCTTTTCCGAGTACTTGGCTTTTACCTGACAGTTACTGAAAATCGATAATCGAAAATGTTGCGAAGGTGCGGTTACAAAGTGTAGCAAGTGACAAATGATTGATTGATTGATTGATTGATTGACGTTTCTGAGTGAAATGAAGCACACGGCCACCAATACAGCTGGTCATTTAATAGGAAACATGTATCTGAGATATTTCGGTGGTGGCTTCAATAGCGATGGTTGTGCATGATCAGATTGCTAGCACAATGCACAACCTTCTTTCTGCAACATGCTTAAACGGTTAGAGTGGGAGTATTCTTGTCAGCCTGGATGTTATGTGAGAAAAATGAAAGAAGAGATACCTATATTTATACTGCATGGGCAAATCTTATTTGCATGATTAAATTGTATTTGGGCAACTTATTTTCCTGTTATTTTTTATGTGGGGAAAATTCTTATTTCCATGATTATTTTTTATGTGAGAAAAATATTATTTTCATGATTATGTTGTTTTTGGGCAAAACTGATTTTATGATTATGTTGTATGTGAGAAATGCTCGTACATAACCTTGTTTTGAAAATAATGAGGGGTTCTGGTGGTCTGATCTGCATTACAATATAATGGAATGATTCAATGTGAATTCTGTCTTTTTATCTGTATTGTAGTATAAACAAACATGTTCGAATGAAATGGATTCTCATTGTCTTTGACTTTATGTTTAAAAATGTTTATCATCGAGAAACAATCCACCCCTTTCTCATCTTCCCTACCCTTCTTCTCCTTATAGACTACATCTCATGTAATAAAACAGTCGTGGATTTTAAAAAAGGTAAATGCAGTCCAATAGCAGACACTGCTGTAGGGAATGAAGTGTTAGAGACTTTATTATATGAGGGGGTAAATGTTGTTCTTAAATGCGGGTAGCCAGTTCATTTCCTCGCTGCCTTTCTTTACTTTATAATAAGCCAGGTGCACATTTGCAACTGAGTCGGCTGGAGCGTGCCGGCAACGAAAGTAGAACACCGTTCCTTTGCTATAAAACCGAGTGCTCTTAAGAGAATACAAAAAGATGACTAAGGTAGAAACAAAAGGGGCCCGAAAGAAACTTTGTACCCCTCTTATAAAATGTATCTAGGAGGTTCTGTACATATACTGTTTTTGATCTCTCTCTTTCGCTCTCTCTTTCTCTTTCTCTCTTTCTCTCCCTCTCTCTCTCTCTCTCTCTCTCTCTCTCTCTCTTTCTCATTTATATACATATTTATAAATGTTGATGACAAAACTTTCAATTTTTGGGCGGATCCTGGTATTGGGAACAAAGGCCACGGTGATAACCTACAAATATATATGTTTAATAGCAAATAACAAAGCTGACTCTAGAAACCTCTTGAAACACCACCACGGTTAATCAGTAACCATCTAGACCTGGCTATGTGGCTCACTTGTAATTGTCCTCCAGGGTTTTCCTGCAAGTCACTGCCAGGGCCTTAAAGATGTTGGGCGAGAACAGATAGACACCACAGTTGATGGTTGTGCTGACAAATGTCTCCGGCTTCTCAACGTAGTGCAGTAGCTGTTGAATAGCACTAAAGCTCATGCCTGGTGCAAACAATCGCTTAGTAGTAAATGTACGGTAAGAGTTGCAGGTTCAGGTAGGATATAACTAAGTACGGTAAGAGTTGCAGGTTCAGGTAGCATATAACTAAGTACAGTAAGAGTTGCAGGCTCAGGTAGCATATAACTAAGTACAGTAAGAGTTGCAGGTTCAGGTAGGATATAACTAAGTACAGTAAGAGTTGCAGGTTCAGGTAGGATATAACTAAGTAAGGTGAGAGTTGCAGATTCAGGTAGGATATAACTAAGTAAGGTAAGAGTTGCAGGTTCAGGTAGGATATAACTAAGTAAGGTAAGAGTTGCAGGTTCAGGTAGGATATAACTAAGTACAGTAAGAGTTGCAGGGTCAGGCAGGATATAACTCTTTTGCTATCGTCATCTTTTCACTTTGTGTCCGGCTTGTTTCTTTCAGAGTCAGGTTATGAAGAGGTTTCTTGACCAGTCCCTTGCTTGTGTTTCGTATATGGGGAGCTACGCGACTTCTGTTATTTCTGCTATCTATCCTTTTCGTGATTGGCCTTTGACTTTATATCCATTGCATCTGTATAGCATTGCTTTCTGAAGGATACTATCTGGTGTTTGTCGCCTCACGTGACCTAACAATTTGATTTGCAGTCTTTTGATGAGGTCTAGCACTGGTGTTGGACCTAGTTGTCTCTTGATGAGGTCTAGCACTGGTGTTGTACCTACTTGTCTATTGATGAGGTCTAGCACTGGTGTTGGACCTACTTGTCTCTTGATGAGGTCTAGCCCTAGTGTTGTACCTACGTGTCTCTTGATGAGGTCTAGCACTGATGTTGTACCTACTTGTCTCTTGGTGAGGTCTAGCATTCGTGTTGTACCTACTTGTCTCTTGATGAGGTCTAGCACTAGTGTTGTATCTACTTGTCTCTTGATGAGGTCTAGCATTCGTGTTGTACCTACTTGTCTCTTGATGAGGTCTAGCACTAGTGTTGTATCTACTTGTCTCTTGATGAGGTCTAGCACTGGTGTTGTACCTACTTGTCTCTTGATGAGGTCTAGCACTCGTGTTGCATCTGCTGTCTCTTGATGAGGTCTAGCACTGGTGTTGTACCTACTTGTCTCTTGATGAGGTCTAGCACTCGTGTTGCATCTGCTGTCTCTTGATGAGGTCTAGCACTGGTGTTGTACCTACTTGTCTCTTGATGAGGTCTAGCACTCGTGTTGCATCTGCTGTCTCTTGATGAGGTCTAGCACTGATGTTGTACCTACTTGTCTCTTGATGAGGTCTAGCACTGGTGTTGGACCTACTTGTCTCTTGGTGAGGTCTAGCACTCGTGTTGTACCTACTTGTCTCTTGATGAGGTCTAGCACTGATGTTGTACCTACTTGTCTCTTGGTGAGGTCTAGCACTCGTGTTGTACCTACTTGTCTCTTGATGAGGTCTAGCACTGGTGTTGTACCTACTTGTCTCTTGATGAGGTCTAGCACTCGTGTTGTACCTACTTCTCTTCTAATATCTTCATTTCCGATTCTACCCATTTTTGTTACTCCAAGCATTTCCCGCAGACATTTCATCTATGTTTCTGTTATCTTTGTTAATGTTCAATAATGCCACTGATATCACAATGTGGGTAGGAATATCGTATTGTGTAGCGTTCTTTTTGTATCCATTGTCACGTGTTTTTATAGTTCCCTCGGGGACATTTGCCAAATGAATTGCTTGCTTTAATACATCTGTTTTGGATTTCGATGTCGCCCTCTCCAACTGCTGAGATTATGTTACCTAGGTCGGTGAAATGTATCAGCTGTTTTACTTGTTGGATTTGTTTGAATATTGTTGTTACTATTTATTTTTTTGCAAGCGTCCTAACTTCGGGTTTCTCTATATTGATTTTCATATTGTAATTCGAACAGACTTCATTAAGCTTGTTTATATGTTGCTGCAGTGGTTTTTCTGAAGTTGCTATTTCTGTTGGTCATCAACACTGATTTTCTTATTTTAGCTCTTAAGAGATATTATATTTCCTGCTGCCACTAGTCTGGCAAACCATGTGTTAGCGGCACTGACTCTTGCGATTATGATACCGATCAAGAAGGCATGGGTTCACTGTGAGGTGACTGCAGGGGCAAGCGACAATTATGTGCTCTCACCGCAGAGATTAATTAATCGCTATGGCTCAGGGAAAAAGCACTACTCGGAATGACAATGTAAAACATTCCAACTACCAAACCCATCCCTGACGTTATTGCCATAATAAATCCCACATTCACATCTCAAGTGTGATGGTACACCATTTTCACTTGCGATTCTCAATATTAATAGCCAAATTGAACAATTTTGTAACTTGACACTGACCAATGTGAATGAATTAGAACACACATTACCTCGTGTGTATCTTTATCTTCCACCATGCATCCATAGCTGTGCGACTGCTGTCGAGTAGCCTGTGGGACAAATAGTTTGCCAACATGATAATGTCAAAGGCGAGCTGTTTATATATATAATATGCATTTAACCCTTCAGAGGAAAAAATACATGACGTACCTTACTAGGTTTACTTTAAGCTCTTTCCATCTGGCTAGTGTTTTCTCCTCTCAGTAAATGGTAAGTTAAGAAAATAACTACATTTTAAGTGGGAGAGAAAGACTAGCGTCTGGCCAGGCAAAATATACTGATCAGACATGTTAGTCAGGGTCAGGTAAAATATACTGATCAGACATGTTAGTCAGTGTCAGGTAAAATATACTGATCAGACATGTTAGTCAGTGTCAGGTAAAATATACTGATCAGACATGTTAGTCAGTGTCAGGTAAAATATACTGATCAGACATGTTAGTCAGTATCAGGTAAAATATACTGATCAGACATGTTAGTCAGTGTCAGGTAAAATATACTGATCAGATATGTTAGTCAGTGTCAGGTAAAATATACTGATCAGACATGTTAGTCAGTGTAATGTAAAATATACTGATCAGACATGTTAGTCAGGGTCAGGCAAAATATACTGATCAGACATGTTAGTCAGGGTCAGATAAAATATACTGATCAGACATGTTAGTCAGTGTCAGGTAAAATATACTGATCAGACATGTTAGTCAGGGTCAGGCAAAATATACTGATCAGACATGTTAGTCAGGGTCAGGCAAAATATACTGATCAGACATGTTAGTCAGTGTCAGGTAAAATATACTGATCAGACATGTTAGTCAGGGTCAGGTAAAATATACTGATCAGACACGTTAGTCAGGGTCAGGCAAAATATACTGATCAGACATGTTAGTCAGGGTCAGGTAAAATATACTGATCAGACATGTTAGTCAGTGTCAGGTAAAATATACTGATCAGACATGTTAGTCAGTGTCAGGTAAAATATACTGATCAGACATGTTAGTCAGTGTCAGGTAAAATATACTGATCAGACATGTTAGTCAGTGTCCGGTAAAATATACTGATCAGACATGTTAGTCAGTGTCAGGTAAAATATACTGATCAGACATGTTAGTCAGGGTCAGGTAAAATATACTGATCAGACATGTTAGTCAGGGTCAGGTAAAATATACTGATCAGACATGTTAGTCAGGGTCAGGCAAAATATACTGATCAGACATGTTAGTCAGTGTCAGGTAAAATATACTGATCAGACATGTTAGTCAGGGTCAGGTAAAATATACTGATCAGACATGTTAGTCAGGGTCAGGTAAAATATACTGATCAAACATGTTAGTCAGGGTCAGGCAAAATATACTGATCAGACATGTTAGTCAGGGTCAGGTAAAATATACTGATCAGACATGTTAGTCAGTGTCAGGTAAAATATACTGATCAGACATGTTAGTTAGTGTCAGGTAAAATATACTGATCAGACATGTTAGTCAGTGTCAGGTAAAATATACTGATCAGACATGTTAGTCAGGGTCAGGCAAAATATACTGATCAGACATGTTAGTCAGTGTCAGGTAAAATATACTGATCAGACATGTTAGTCAGTGTCAGGTAAAATATACTGATCAGACATGTTAGTCAGTGTCAGGTAAAATATACTGATCAGACATGTTAGTCAGTGTCAGGTAAAATATACTGATCAGACACGTTAGTCAGGGTCAGGCAAAATATACTGATCAGACATGTTAGTCAGGGTCAGGTAAAATATACTGATCAGACATGTTAGTCAGGGTCAGGTAAAATATACTGATCAGACATGTTAGTCAGTGTCAGGTAAAATATACTGATCAGACATGTTAGTCAGTGTCAGGTAAAATATACTGATCAGACATGTTAGTCAGTGTCAGGTAAAATATACTGATCAGACATGTTAGTCAGGGTCAGGCAAAATATACTGATCAGACATGTTAGTCAGGGTCAGGTAAAATATACTGATCAGACATGTTAGTCAGGGTCAGGTAAAATATACTGATCAAACATGTTAGTCAGGGTCAGGTAAAATATACTGATCAGACATGTTAGTCAGTGTCAGGTAAAATATACTGATCAGACATGTTAGTCAGTGTCAGGTAAAATATACTGATCAGACATGTTAGTCAGTGTCAGGTAAAATATACTGATCAGACATGTTAGTCAGTGTCAGGTAAAATATACTGATCAGACATGTTAGTCAGGGTCAGGCAAAATATACTGATCAGACATGTTAGTCAGGGTCAGGCAAAATATACTGATCAGACATGTTAGTCAGGGTCAGGTAAAATATACTGATCAGACATGTTAGTCAGTGTCAGGTAAAATATACTGATCAGACATGTTAGTCAGTGTCAAGTAAAATATACTGATCAGACATGTTAGTCAGTGTCAGGTAAAATATACTGATCAGACATGTTAGTCAGGGTCAGGCAAAATATACTGATCAGACATGTTAGTCAGGGTCAGGTAAAATATACTGATCAGACATGTTAGTCAGGGTCAGGTAAAATATACTGATCAGACATGTTAGTCAGTGTCAGGTAAAATATACTGATCAGACATGTTAGTCAGTGTCAGGTAAAATATACTGATCAGACATGTTAGTCAGTGTCAGGTAAAATATACTGATCAGACATGTTAGTCAGTGTCAGGTAAAATATACTGATCAGACATGTTAGTCAGTGTCAGGTAAAATATACTGATCAGACATGTTAGTCAGGGTCAGGTAAAATATACTGATCAGACATGTTAGTCAGGGTCAGGCAAAATATACTGATCAGACATGTTAGTCAGGGTCAGGCAAAATATACTGATCAGACATGTTAGTCAGTGTCAGGTAAAATATACTGATCAGACATGTTAGTCAGGGTCAGGTAAAATATACTGATCAGACATGTTAGTCAGGGTCAGGTAAAATATACCGATCAAACATGTTAGTCAAGGTCAGGCAAAATATACTGATCAGACATGTTAGTAAGGGTCAGGCAAAATATACTGATCAGACATGTTAGTCAGGGTCAGGTAAAATATACTGATCAGACATGTTAGTCAGTGTCAGGTAAAATATACTGATCAGACATGTTAGTCAGTGTCAGGTAAAATATACTGATCAGACATGTTAGTCAGTGTCAGGTAAAATATACTGATCAGACATGTTAGTCAGTGTCAGGTAAAATATACTGATCAGACATGTTAGTCAGGGTCAGGCAAAATATACTGATCAGACATGTTAGTCAGGGTCAGGCAAAATATACTGATCAGACATGTTAGTCAGGGTCAGGTAAAATATACTGATCAGACATGTTAGTCAGGGTCAGGCAAAATATACTGATCAGACATGTTAGTCAGTGTCAGGTAAAATATACTGATCAGACATGTTAGTCAGTGTCAGGTAAAATATACTGATCAGACATGTTAGTCAGTGTCAGGCAAAATATACTGATCAGACATGTTAGTCAGGGTCAGGTAAAATATACTGATCAGACATGTTAGTCAGGGTCAGGTAAAATATACTGATCAGACATGTTAGTCAGTGGCAGGTAAAATATACTGATCAGACATGTTAGTCAGTGTCAGGTAAAATATACTGATCAGACATGTTAGTCAGTGTCAGGTAAAATATACTGATCAGACATGTTAGTCAGTGTCAGGTAAAATATACTGATCAGACATGTTAGTCAGTGTCAGGTAAAATATACTGATCAGACATGTTAGTCAGGGTCAGGTAAAATATACTGATCAGACATGTTAGTCAGGGTCAGGCAAAATATACTGATCAGACATGTTAGTTAGGGTCAGGCAAAATATACTGATCAGACATGTTAGTCAGTGTCAGGTAAAATATACTGATCAGACATGTTAGTCAGGGTCAGGTAAAATATACCGATCAAACATGTTAGTCAAGGTCAGGCAAAATATACTGATCAGACATGTTAGTCAGGGTCAGGCAAAATATACTGATCAGACATGTTAGTCAGGGTCAGGTAAAATATACTGATCAGACATGTTAGTCAGTGTCAGGTAAAATATACTGATCAGACATGTTAGTCAGTGTCAGGTAAAATATACTGATCAGACATGTTAGTCAGTGTCAGGTAAAATATACTGATCGGACATGTTAGTCAGTGTCAGGTAAAATATACTGATCAGACATGTTAGTCAGGGTCAGGCAAAATATACTGATCAGACATGTTAGTCAGGGTCAGGCAAAATATACTGATCAGACATGTTAGTCAGGGTCAAGCAAAATATACTGATCAGACATGTTAGTCAGGGTCAGGCAAAATATACTGATCAGACATGTTAGTCAGGGTCAGGTAAAATATACTGATCAGACATGTTAGTCAGGGTCAGGTAAAATATACTGATCAGACATGTTAGTCAGTGTCAGGTAAAATATACTGATCAGACATGTTAGTCAGTGTCAGGTAAAATATACTGATCAGACATGTTAGTCAGTGTTAGGTAAAATATACTGATCAGACATGTTAGTCAGGGTCAGGTAAAATATACTGATCAGACATGTTAGTCAGTGTCAGGTAAAATATACTGATCAGACATGTTAGTCAGGGTCAGGTAAAATATACTGATCAGACATGTTAGTCAGGGTCAGGCAAAATATACTGATCAGACATGTTAGTCAGGGTCAGGCAAAATATACTGATCAGACATGTTAGTCAGGGTCAGGTAAAATATACTGATCAGACATGTTAGTCAGGGTCAGGTAAAATAGACTGATCAGACATGTTAGTCAGGGTCAGGTAAAATATACCGATCAAACATGTTAGTCAAGGTCAGGCAAAATATACTGATCAGACATGTTAGTCAGGGTCAGGCAAAATATACTGATCAGACATGTTAGTCAGGGTCAGGTAAAATATACTGATCAGACATGTTAGTCAGTGTCAGGTAAAATATACTGATCAGACATGTTAGTCAGTGTCAGGTAAAATATACTGATCAGACATGTTAGTCAGTGTCAGGTAAAATACACTGATCAGACATGTTAGTCAGTGTCAGGTAAAATATACTGATCAGATATGTTAGTCAGGGTCAGGCAAAATATACTGATCAGACATGTTAGTCAGGGTCAGGTAAAATATACTGATCAGACATGTTAGTCAGGGTCAGGTAAAATATACTGATCAGACATGTTAGTCAGTGTCAGGTAAAATATACTGATCAGACATGTTAGTCAGTGTCAGGTAAAATATACTGATCAGACATGTTAGTCAGTGTTAGGTAAAATATACTGATCAGACATGTTAGTCAGGGTCAGGTAAAATATACTGATCAGACATGTTAGTCAGTGTCAGGTAAAATATACTGATCAGACATGTTAGTCAGGGTCAGGTAAAATATACTGATCAGACATGTTAGTCAGGGTCAGGCAAAATATACTGATCAGACATGTTAGTCAGGGTCAGGCAAAATATACTGATCAGACATGTTAGTCAGGGTCAGGTAAAATATACTGATCAGACATGTTAGTCAGGGTCAGGTAAAATAGACTGATCAGACATGTTAGTCAGGGTCAGGTAAAATATACCGATCAAACATGTTAGTCAAGGTCAGGCAAAATATACTGATCAGACATGTTAGTCAGGGTCAGGCAAAATATACTGATCAGACATGTTAGTCAGGGTCAGGTAAAATATACTGATCAGACATGTTAGTCAGTGTCAGGTAAAATATACTGATCAGACATGTTAGTCAGTGTCAGGTAAAATATACTGATCAGACATGTTAGTCAGTGTCAGGTAAAATACACTGATCAGACATGTTAGTCAGTGTCAGGTAAAATATACTGATCAGATATGTTAGTCAGGGTCAGGCAAAATATACTGATCAGACATGTTAGTCAGGGTCAGGCAAAATATACTGATCAGACATGTTAGTCAGGGTCAGGTAAAATATACTGATCAGACATGTTAGTCAGTGTCAGGTAAAATATACTGATCAGACATGTTAGTCAGTGTCAGGTAAAATATACTGATCAGACATGTTAGTCAGTGTCAGGTAAAATATACTGATCATACATGTTAGTCAGGGTCAGGTAAAATATACTGATCAGACATGTTAGTCAGGGTCAGGCAAAATATACTGATCAGACATGTTAGTCAGGGTCAGGTAAAATATACTGATCAGACATGTTAGTCAGTGTCAGGTAAAATATACTGATCAGACATGTTAGTCAGTGTCAGGTAAAATATACTGATCAGACATGTTAGTCAGTGTCAGGTAAAATATACTGATCATACATGTTAGTCAGGGTCAGGCAAAATATACTGATCAGACATGTTAGTCAGGGTCAGGTAAAATATACTGATCAGACATGTTAGTCAGGGTCAGGTAAAATATACTGATCAGACATGTTAGTCAGTGTCAGGTAAAATATACTGATCAGACATGTTAGTCAGTGTCAGGTAAAATATACTGATCAGACATGTTAGTCAGTGTCAGGTAAAATATACTGATCAGACATGTTAGTCAGTGTCAGGTAAAATATACTGATCAGACATGTTAGTCAGGGTCAGGTAAAATATACTGATCAGACATGTTAGTCAGAGTCAGGTAAAATATACTGATCTAGCATGTTAGTCAAGGTCAGGCAAAATATACTGATCAGACATGTTAGTCAGGGTCAGGCAAAATATACTGATCAGACATGTTAGTCAGTGTCAGGTAAAATATACTGATCAGACATGTTAGTCAGGGTCAGGTAAAATATACTGATCAGACATGTTAGTCAGGGTCAGGTAAAATATACTGATCAAACATGTTAGTCAAGGTCAGGCAAAATATACTGATCAGACATGTTAGTCAGGGTCAGGCAAAATATACTGATCAGACATGTTAGTCAGGGTCAGGTAAAATATACTTATCAGACATGTTAGTCAGGGTCAGGCAAAATATACTGGCCAAGACCCTCACCTCATCTTCCTAGTAGTCTTCCCTAGAAACGGGCTGTTTTCAAGGCAGCCTGGCTAACGAGATGCGGGATTGACGTGATCCCCGTAGTAGTGAGCGACACGCTGATCAAGTCAAGCCCAGCACAACTCCTGGAGTACCCCGGTCCACCTTCATCAGCACGCCCAGGATGTGAGAAAAGCTACTGCAACCCGCCACTTAACGTCCTTTTCTGGGCCCATAAAAGAGTAACCTACTCATTGTGGGCATTCGCAAACAACAACATTTTATGTGAATCAAAAATGTGAAGTTAAAGAACGGCCTTTATTACATTCAGGACAATGATATTTGTATCTAATTTACAACTTTAGAGAAACATGTTGATGAGAACACACTGGAAGAATTGACGGACACAATTACGATTATAAAAAGTAGAAAGGGCAAATGCTAAAAGAAATGCACTTCGTTATGCTGTCACATTTAAAATACATGTTTATAAAATTCACTTTCATACATTATACAAATTAAATATCTTCTGTACCAACTGCATCTTCAAAGAACTGCCGAGCACCGCTATTAAGTTCACTTACTCGTCACAAAGGACGTTTCTGTGCTGCAGAAATCATAAAACACTCTAACCTCAGTTCCAAGAATTGCTCCAAACGTCTCGAGTGGCTGCTCCTTTTGGAATTTCCACATGTCCAAGAGCGGATAATCTCCACAAACATCTGAATTCATGACGAAAAACATCTCAGGGTTGCCTGCTAGAATTTGGTCTCGAAAATGATAAACCCCACCAGCTGTACCCATAGCTGTGTACTCCTGCAAATATCTGGGGATAGAGATGGACGCAACAACTGTCAACAAAAAGTCCTGGGTAGACAAGATTATCAGTTTGCTACTTAGGTAAATGTAAACCCATAGCAGTCAGAGATGAAGTGTTAGAGCATGCGTTGTACCAAGCAACAGCTTTGTGTGGTGGAGTGACCAGTTCCCGTCCTTGTTGCCTTTTCCCGTCCATAGTCATCAATCAGTTACCCATTTACAGCTGGGTAGACTGTAGCTGCCTGTAGCGGGAGTTGCCATGTCAAATTAGTGCTTTATCACTGAGCTAATCAGAAGTAACTTATTAAATTTCAATTTTATGTTAGTTTGACAATGTGTAAAAGTACACAAGGACACCAGTATAGAAGTACACAAGGACACCAGTATAGAAGTACACAAGAGCACGAGTATAGAAGTACACAAGGACACCAGTAGAGAAGTACACAAGGACATCAGTATAGAAGTACACAAGGACACCAGTATAGAAGTACACAAGAGCACGAGTATAGAAGTACACAAGGACACCAGTAGAGAAGTACACAAGGACACCAATATAGAAGTACACAAGGACACCAGTAGAGAAGTACACAAGGACATCAGTACAGAAGTACACAAGGACACCAGTATAGAAGTACACAAGGACACCAATATAGAAGTACACAAGGACACCCGTATAGAAGTACACACGGACACCAATATAAAAGTACACAAGGACACCAGTATAGAAGTACACAAGGACACCAGTATAGAAATACACAAGGACACCAGTATAGAAGTACACAAGGACACCAATATAGAAGTACACAAGAACAGCAGTGTATAATGACACAAAGACACCAGTAAAGAAGTACACAAGGACACCAGTACACAAGGACACTAGTATAGAAGTACACAAGGACACCAGTAGAGAAGTACACAAGGACATCAGTATAGAAGTACACAAGGACACCAGTATAGAAGTACACAAGAGCACGAGTATAGAAGTACACAAGGACACCAGTAGAGAAGTACACAAGGACACCAATATAGAAGTACACAAGGACACCAGTAGAGAAGTACACAAGGACATCAGTACAGAAGTACACAAGGACACTAGTATAGAAGTACACAAGGACACCAATATAGAAGTACACAAGGACACCCGTATAGAAGTACACACGGACACCAATATAAAAGTACACAAGGACACCAGTATAGAAGTACACAAGGACACCAGTATAGAAGTACACAAGGACACCAGTATAGAAATACACAAGGACACCAGTATAGAAGTACACAAGGACACCAATATAGAAGTACACAAGAACAGCAGTGTATAATGACACAAAGACACCAGTAAAGAAGTACACAAGGACACCAGTACACAAGAACACCAGTGTAAAAGTACACAAGGACACTAGTATAGAAGTACACGAGGATACCAGTGTAGAAGTATGCCCGGAAGTATGAAGTACACTTCAATTTTGTGCTAACCACCATTTGAATTGTCTCTAGAAACACAGCGAATTCCTCTGCTAGCGAACGTAAGCCCCGGCGACGGTCCACCCGAATCGCTGAATTAATTTTGGCGATGACATCTTCTGACGCCACAATATATGCCTGACCTGGTCTCGGAGGATCTTTCGTTAACTCACGTCCTTCTTTAAACATTTTTGTCCAGTTTTTTACTGTTGTCTTCGACACACTTTTGTCACCATACACTGTCTGCATTCTGTGATGAATGTCAACTGGTCGACATCCTTCAGCTGTTAGACATCAAATCAACGCTCGCTGATCAACTCTGAACGGATTCCGTGTCATACCCACTATGATTTCAACGGCCTGCTGAGGAAACTATGAGTCGGAGGATAATGCAATTTTGCAAACTTGACGGTTGGTATATGCGGTTTACACCGGAAGTGATCTCATCATGCGCATTGTATGTATTTCACTTGATGTAGTTAGGTCCGGTTTCATTTGAACACGCCTCGTATTATGGAGGCCAACGAAGAGTTGTCTGTCTACATTTCTGGTCTCCATATGATCCTTGCCCAAACACCATCAACACTTGTCTGCTTTCCTTATTTTCGTGGGATATACTTTATATCCTTGCCTATGACCTTGCCTAACATGTGTAAATGTGTCAGCAGGACAATGTCCTTACGCCGAAGTAGTTCAAGGGATCGGTAAACTGTCCTACCTCCAATGTGTATATTACATTTGACATGTCTACAACGGAGACTCACCTTATTTGTATCTGGAACTCAAGCTGGGATTGGATGATAAACGTATTAAGGATGTCATTGGGTTGGTAGAATCCAATCAAGAGAATTTCTGACAGATCAGCCATCTGAAATATTGAGACCAAACTGAAGTAAATAAAGACAAGACAAAGAATTATTAAATCAAAATATGACACAGCAGTACTTTTATTCTATGTTTACCTTATTTCTCGTGTTTACCTGACAGCTACAAGCACTGAACTACATTTATACAAATTACATGCAGCCTATCCCGTCCTACAGTACATAATATAGATCAAATGCAACATCCAATTCATCGTTTTTTATATATCAGCAAAACGTCACCAATAAATACTAATAGTTGCCCATCGGAAGCGAAGATGGCGACAGCGCCAGACATGTGTGGCCAAATGCGACTACATATGACTGCACAGTTGAGTACAAGCGGGACATACTCTACCACACGAAGGAATGGGCTATGTTGCAGTCTGTTCTTTCGTGCAGCTCGTTTATTTTGCGCCGCAGACTCTCTCTTCATCGATGCGATCCCCATGTGTGATGGCAGTGCGCCAGGTGGGCGGTCTGGAGCACACAACTCCCCGAAGGCGACATCGAGGGAGGAAACCTGTTCCAAGATACTTTTTAAAAATCAATCTGTTCTTCTGTTCGCCTACCGAGCGGAAGCCGGTCCTGATTTCAACGTGCAACAGCTGCTTAAGGAGGCGCTCATCACGCATACAAACAGCATGCCCAATCCATTTGATCTGTTTTCTCTGCAGCAAAGTATGGATGCCTCCTGGGGACTTCAGAGTTTAGCACTATATCCTGCTAGCCGATTTTTAACAGTCTGCGGAAACATCACGTGGAAATGAGTTTTCTGACGTCTGCTATAGACTGTCCATATTTCGCAAGCGTATAGAAGGGTGGCTATCACCACATAGACTCTAATCTTGGGGGCATTATAGATTCCTTGCAGGCCCCAAACATTTGTTCGGAGTCTTTGAATATAAGCCTTTGTCTTTACAATCCTCTTGTGAATCTCAGAACCGATATTTGCTTCTCTGCTGTATTGAGGCTCCACGGTGAAGTACATTGGTGATAAATTGGCTGTAATGCTTTCCATGAGCATGTAGAAACTTTGTTTTCGTTTTCCTTGTGCTGACGGTGAGACAAAAGTTGATGCACGCAGCTGAAAACTCTTTTATAGTGGTTTGTTCTGCAAGTCCAGTTCCTAACACGTCAATGGCGCAGTCATAAAGAAATGGAAGATATGAGATGGTTGATTCTTTCACTTTTATGAGGGACCTTCGGCGTCTCAGGTTGAACAGCTGTCCATTCGACGTGTATCTGATGTACAGCCATGTGTTGCTCCAGAAAGCATGGCAGCTAAAACCATGATTAAAAAAAGTTGGGGTCAGCACATAGCACTGTTTGACTCCGTTTATGACTGGGAAAGCTGCGGACAGTTGACCATTATTCAGTACACAATCCCCCATGTCATAATGAAACTGGTGGACAACTGTTATCCATTTTTTCGGGACAGCCTAATTTCGCGATGTCTTTCCAGAGTATGTCCCTGTTGACAGAGTCAAATGCTTTGGTCAAGTCAACAAAAGTTGTGTACAAATCACAATGCTGTTCCTGGTTTTTTTCCTGGATCTGACTAGCTGTAACCATCACGTCAACCGTCCCGAAATCACCTCGGAAGCCACACTGACTCTCTGGAAGTAGCTCCTAGTTGAGATGAGATGTTAAGAGACTGAACAAAGAAATACACGAGTCAAAATTTCTTCATCGATTGAAAATATAGTGGTTTTTCCAAGATTTCGATTGCTCTTGCGCTTGTACATGTAAACATTGGTGGTATCTTTCAGCTCCTGCAGTATGTGCCATGCCTATAAAATTAAACAACAGAGATCGGTTAGCTTATGTAGCAACACGTTACCTCCTAATCTATGAACCCCTGCAGGAATAACATCTGACTGGGGCTTTGGCATTTGACATTAGGCTGATTGCGTTCTCGATTTCATATGTACTAGACGGGATAGCGAGCCTGTCGTTGATAGCTACTCGTGGCATGCATGTTATTTCTAGTTGGCTGATGGTTGACGGATCGTTAACAATTGTACTGAACTACTCTGACCAGCGCTTTACAATATGGACTTGGAAGGAGAGGAGTGATATGACCTGGACCGTCTACTGCTTTCAAGGCATTGTCAAAACGCTTCTTGGCATTGATATCTGCGTATCGCTGAATTTCATTGGCTTTGCTGTTGAGCCAAACATCCCGCATAGCTCTGAGCTGGTTCTGGAAAATCTTGTGAATATTAATAAATGCTGACTTTTTTGGAATTTGAGAAGGAGGGATTGATTTGGAGGAGTCTCAGCGAACGATCTTCTTCATCCAACAGTCTTAATAACCTTGTAGTTCTTATCAAACCAATTGGGCTTCCTGCGAGCCACATGACACAAGTACCCAGAAGCGGAGAGAGTGCACAACATCATTCAGTCAGGCCCATTTATTCTTCACCGTATTCATACAGAACTGTGTGTCCTTTGGTCGATTGTCCAATACATTGGAATGCCCTCCGCATGGGGCAGACATTGCAGTTTGAAGATGTTAAGTCTCTTTATGAGTTGTCAAACCTGATAGCGTCGTCTGGATTCTATGTAGATGTTAAACTTTGACACAATGTGCCATGTGCCATGTGGTACGTCCATCATTCTGCACCACACATTGTCTTTGCCAATCGTAAGTCTTATCTGTTCGCCCTTCTCGTGAGGCGTAATCAATAAGATGCCAGTGTTTAAAGCTGGGATGCTTCCACACCATCTTGTTGAGCGGACAATCGACACTTGGTGTTGGTGATGGAGAGATCGTGAGTGGCACATAGGTTCAGCAGTAGCAGCACATTCCTGTAACACTTGTCTGTGTCCCAAGTACTCCTACTCAGGACTGAAGGTCGGTCCCTACTCAGGACTGAAGATCGGTCCCTACTCTGGACTGAAGGTCGGTTCCTAATCAGCACCGAAGGTTGGTCCCTACTCTGGCATTAAAGTCACCATGTTTCTCGAACATCTGAATCGACAAGATAACAGACTGTAG
Source organism: Ariolimax columbianus (assembly GCA_036924085.1). Classification (NCBI taxonomy): domain Eukaryota; kingdom Metazoa; phylum Mollusca; class Gastropoda; order Stylommatophora; family Arionidae; genus Ariolimax; species Ariolimax columbianus. The sequence goes on from JAVGWX010000004.1 coordinate 10,668,210, forward strand.
CTCTTCGTGGAATTTGTCCTTGATATCCTAAGGGTTAGTCATTGTCGGGGCAAAGGCGCTGATTCCTGGGACTAGCCACAAAGTGTATATATATTTGTAGATACATCTAGAACTTTTCAAAATTCTCAGTGAGACAGCTATTTTTACAGAGACTGACAAAGTCATAAAAACCTGGTTAGATAAAGCGCCTACCTGACAACAGGCTTCGATATGATGATAGATAATTGGGAAGCCAGCCACTGGAAACAGTGGTTTTGGTAGCTCAAAGGACAAGGGCCGAAATCTGGTACCTAAAACAGGTCAAAATAGCGAATTACATTTATTCTGTCAATTTGTTTAAACCAATTATCAAACTGTAATTTCTCAAACCAAATTGAGGTTATAAGAGTTAGATGAATATCATCAACATATTTTTTAGTAACGATGTTTTTAATTCATCTGTCAGATTTGTTGAGTTAATGCTACCACAGTTTCACTATGTGGTTATCTGGCAGTAATCGTATATTAGGATTTAGTTTAGCTAGGTGGTTATCTGGCAGTAATCGTACATTAGGATTTAGTTTAGTTAGGTGGTTATCTGGCAGTAACCGTACACTAAGACGTAGTTTAGTTAGGTGGTTATCTGGCAGTAACCGTACACTAAGATGTAGTTTAGTTAGGTGGTTATCTGGCAGTAACCGTACACTAAGATGTAGTTTAGTTAGGTGGTTATCTGGCAGTAACCGTACACTAAGACGTAGTTTAGTTAGGTGGTTATCTGGCAGTAACCGTACACTAAGATGTAGTTTAGTTAGGTGGTTATCTGGCAGTAACCGTACACTAAGATGTAGTTTAGTTAGGTGGTTATCTGGCAGTAACCGTACACTAAGATGTAGTTTAGTTAGGTGGTTATCTGGCAGTAACCGTAACTAAGACGTAGTTTAGTTAAATGGTTATCTGGCAGTAACCGTACACTAAGACGTAGTTTAGTTAGGTGGTTATCTTGCAGTAACCGTACACTAAGACGTAGTTTAGTTAGGTGGTTATCTGGCAGTAACCGTAAACTAAGATTTATTGAATCAATGCACACACTACCGTGTCATTGATAGATAAAGAGCTAGTGAACGAAGATTTATGTAGGTTCCACCTGTTAGAACAGTGGTGGCCAAGCTAAGGTTGACCGAGGTCCAGATTGTGGTAAAGGGTAGCATCAGAGGGCCAGATTATGGTAACGGGTAGCACCAGAGGGCCAGATTGTGGTAACTGGTAGCACCAGAGGGCCAGATTGTGGTAAAGGGTAGCACCAGAGGGTCAGATTGTGGTAAAGGGTAGCACCAGAGGGTCAGATTGTGGTAAAGGGTAGCACCAGAGGGCCAGATTGTGGTAAAGGGTAGCACCAGAGGGTCAGATTGTGGTAAAGGGTAGCACCAGAGGGTCAGATTGTGGTAAAGGGTAGCACCAGACGTCATTATATCGCCTAAAAGACTGCGCACTTGGTTGGAAAGGGCGTGCCTCTGTCAATACAATATAGAGAAGCAAACCTTTAACATTAAAACAAGAGAGAGAGGGAACAAAATGCGCGCTGACCTTACCTTTCATTGGACCTCCAACCAGTATTACTGCCTTCAGCATTGTCGCTGGTTACATAAAGTGTTAGTTAAGTGTGTTCTATTTGAAAAGACTATAACTTTCGATGTTAGTCTATTTTATACACCCAATATCATCGGCAGACAACTGTTGCAGATGACGTCTGTTGAAAAATGTTGAGAGTGATCTCCCATGATACCGTCAATCGTTGAAAGAATGAGTTTAATCATGGGAGATCACTCTCAACATTTTTAATGATTCCCACAATGTACATATAAAGTGGTGGAATGTGCTGTACCTTTGGTGATGGACCAGGAGTGTGTTCAGCCATCGATCTACACGAACCATCATTATCCATACCTTTAACCTTTTGATAAAAGAGCATTTATGGACTTTATACGGCATAAGAAGTCTTAACTTACGCCGCCCCGCCCCCCCCCCTTCCACCACAATACCACAATCTCATGTTCTTAATGATGACGGCATAGCTATTTGCCATTAACACGTGCTCAGAACAGAATATTCAAGCAACCATGAATGAGTTTTCAACTGCGTACACTAACTTTGGTCTTGTGGTTAATACAAAGAAAACGGAGCTAATGTTTGTACCTGTGCCCGGGGAGCCCTACCCACGAACCAAACGTCACTGAAAAGGGTCATTGCCTAAAAACAGTTGATAGCTTTACTTATCTTTCTAGTACTCTCATCAGAGAAGTGAATATTGACTTTGAGGTTCATAACCGGATTTCCGAGGTGAGTGCTGCTTTCGGATGACAACGAGAAAACGTTTGAAACCTGCAGGGAATCAGTGTTGCCACCAAGATAAGTGAGTATCGTGCTGTTGTGTTAATCACCCATCTGTACTCATGCGAAATATGGACTGTCTATAGCAGGCATGTCAGGATACTTAATCAGATGGACTGCTCATGTTGTTCGCATGTTAGATTAGCGCCTCCTTTAACAACTGTTGTTCTGTAAGCTCAGGGCAGAATAACCTTCCCCGGGAGGACAGAAGAAACGATGCAAAAATACTATAAAAGTTTAATAGTTTCTCCATCGATGTGTTAATCTCTGGGAGCTGTTTGCTCCGAACTTCTCAGCTTGGCGCACTGGTGCTCGCACCGATGAACAGGCAACCATTACTGAGGCGTAGGAAAAGCGAGCTGTACGTAAGCATAGAATGCAAGTCGGTCCAATTAGCAACGCTGCTCGTGTGTGCCTTGCGTGCGGTAGAGTTTGTCACGTTAGGATCGGACTGTACAGTCATATGCGGTCACATCTAAATAAACATGTCTGACGCTGTCGCCATCTTCGCTTGTGATGAGCAACTAACTAACTAAGGTTCACATACTATCTGTCGGTCAGTGGTACATGCAAACTAAATCCCACATCCTATCGCGCGATTGATACTAGAAGACTAAAGTCCACATTCCACAGTTCGAGTCGTACTTGGAGACTATAGCCTACATCCTGTCGCCCCAGCGATGTCCGGAGACAAAAGCCCACATAATTTCTCCCAAGCGATACCCGGATACTAAAGTCCACATACTGCTGTCCCAGCAATACCGCAAAAGGATGAATAGAACCACTGCAATCTATTAAGCACAGAATAAAAGTCGACAAGCTTTTGTCCACGAGGTTAGCAGCCTCATCATGTAAAACAGATTGATGAAGCTATCATCACTGCTTCGGGTAAGGTGTCCAGTTGAAGTGGTGAGCCGTGTTTCAAATGGAGCGGAAAGGTGGCAGGACGAAGAAGAGGTAGAAGAAAATGAAGACGAAAAAGACATTCCACCATGAGCATTCAGAACATCTAATTTGATCTTGACGTTAATAAAGTTTCTCAAAGGAAGCATACATTGTTGGTTTGTTTTAACTAAGCAAGCAGATAGAAAATCGTTTCGTTTGGTACAAAAATGACCAATTTTATTAATTACATTCTGTCCAACAATTGTCCCAATATTATCCTAAAAATATCGTTAAAGTGTTAGCCGTAGAGTTTGTACGTGTTCTCAAAGTTTTAACTCCCTAGTGAAACCGAAAGGGGCTGAATTATTAAATGCAAGATTTTACCATAACTAACTAACTATGTAACTAATTAACTTGATCACTGACTGACTGGCTGACTGACTGACTGAAAGACCGACTGACTGACTGACTGAAAGACCGACTGACTGACCGACTCAACAACCAACTAACTGACTGACTGAAAGATCCACTGACTGACTAACAGACTGACTGACTGACTAGTTAACTAGCTGACTACTAACTAAATAACTAACCAACTAACTAACTAACAAAATATGTAACAGTTCCAGCCCGTGCATGGCCGTTTAGGGCAGGGGTAATGTGGTCGGCGACTCTGAGAACAAAGATACCTGAATGTGTGCCAAGGTCATTCTCCGTCTCGACACTACGCCAAGGTCACTCATCGTTTGATACTAAGTCAACAAAGGAAAACGGGGTTGGGGGAATGAAGGTGTCTAGACAGGTAAGAGGCTAGGTGCTGACGACTGGCGTTCCTATTTGGGTAGTGGGGGATGAGTGACAGGAGTTAGAATGATGCGTTTCAATGGCAGCTAAATGGCTGGGTCAAGACATCTCACAGACCGGCCATTTGACAGCTCTGATACTGCTTGAGACTATATAATACTAGACAAAGTTTAGCTCAAGCAGACTGGCCATGGAGAGAGAGAGTGAGACTGAGAATTTAGATATGAGTCTGTTTAGCTCACCGACTTAATAGAAGAGTGATTGAAAGGCTGTTTTTTACGAATGTGTGAGAACAGGGTTGCTGAACCAGCATACGCCTTTGAGTCCTGGCCAGTCGCTCTATAAGGTGTGTGTTGGGCGCCCTGTGTCTAAAAGAGGTAATCTGAACGTGTGTTGTACGTGCAGGACACCTTGTGAACGTTGTATGTTCTGAAGAGTTACGCAAGTGTACAGATCCACTAGGTGAGATCTGGATGTGTGTGTGGTGTGTGTAGACACCGAGGGAACGATGTATGTTCTGAAGAGTTACGCAAGTGTACAGATCCACTAAGTGAGATCTTGATGTGTGTGTGGTGTGTGTAGACACCGAGGGAACGATGTATGTTCTGAAGAGTTACGCAAGTGTACAGATCCACTAGGTGAGATCTGGATGTGTGTGTGGTGTGTGTAGACACCGAGGGAACGATGTATGTTCCAGAGCGTGTGTATACACAGATCGATTGAGTGTGTGATCACATGTGAGTATAAGTTGAATATATTGAATGTATTATGTCAAGATCACCCGCCTCATGGGGATCTGAGTGTCACAGAATACGAACGTGAGGACGAGTCTTTGAGATTGTAATGAGAATGCAGACAAGAGGAGAGGAGTGTGCGGCTAGAACTGGGTTGGGGTAGTTGGGAGCAACATCAATAGCTTATTTAGATAAGATGTATTTCTTGTGTTGATTGTAATCTCATTGCACTCACTTGAATAGTCGTTGTATGAGTATGATATAATAAATATGCCACCTGATGTGTGCTATGTTATTTTCTGTGTGTGGTCGTGAATGATGTGGATGAGTGTGGTAACATTATAGATAGTGGAAACCTGTACTCTGCTACAACTAACTGACTAACTAAACAACTAAATAGCTAATTAACTAACTGACTGTCTGACTGACTGTCTGACTGACTGAAAGACTGACTGACAGACTAATTAACTAGCTGACTACTAACTAAATAACTAACCAATTAATTAACTAACTAACAGGTGAGATAAAAATAAAGTCGTTTAAAATACAATCAACGTATCGTCCTAGTCAGTCTGACATGATCCGAGTGATTGCACCACAAAGCACTTGACGTCCTACCCCTTCTAGCCCGATTATGAAACTTCTGAAACCTTCCCTGTCTACTCTTCAAACTATTTGTATTTGTCTCCTTCTCCATCTTCCCATCCTCCCATATCAGTATTGGTCCACCGATGTAGAAGGCTCCTTACTTTAAACATTCATGAAATCACTTGTTGTAGGTCATGCAGGTGGTTGCTTATTTATCAATTGATTTTACACGAAGTGTTACAAGCCCCATGCACAACTCACTTTAGTCCCCTTGTACGACATATATAAGAGTGTAGTGGTCCTATTCTTTCCTCCCCCAGTAGGCATTCCGGGTCTACACAAAGAATCAGAATAGTCTACTATTTCCGCCGTCAGAGAACTTTCTTCTGATGCCAGACTTAGCCCCGTCCTAGGACAAATGCCATCCATATATTTGTTAGTCCCAATGCACACAATCACTTTGATGAATTCCTTAACCGATCCATTTTAATATTGACTTCTGGTCTCTTATCGATAATTTCCGGTTTCATGTTGCCGGTATTTCCGCCCTCAAAATGCATGAGTCGTGTAACCGTAGTATCAATTATCCTGCTTTCTAAACATACTTAGGCATAGAGAAGTGTGCCGGTGAGCTGGGTTCATTTTCAGAGGCATTTTATACTCAATAACCTCTTTCTCCTTTTACCTTTGAATTTTAAGTTTGGACTTTTAGTGATGTACTTTTAGTGATGTACTTTTAGTGATGTACTTTTAGTGATGCACTTTTATTGATGTACTTTTAGCTCTGTACATTTAGCTCTGTACATTTGGTGATGTACGTTTAGTGATGTACTCTTTGTGATGTACTTTCAGTGATCTACGTTTAGTGATGTACTTTTAGTGATGTAATTTTAGTTTTGTACTTTTAGCGATGTACTATCAGAAGTGCACTTTTAGTTCTGCACTTTTAGGGATGTACGTTTAGTGATGTACGTTTAGTGAAGTACTTTTAGTAATGTCCGTTTAGTGATGTACTTTTAGTGATGTACGTTTAGTGATGTACGTATAGTGATGTACTTTTAGTGATATACGTTTGGTGATGTGCGTTTAGTGATGTAAGTTTAGTGATGTACATTTAGTGATGTACATTTAATGATGTACATTTAGTTATGTACTTTTAGGGATGTACTTTTAGTGATTTACTTTCAGTGATGTACGTTTAGTGATGTGCTTTTAGTGATGCACATTTGGCGATGTACTTTTAGTGATGCATTTCTAGTGATGTACTTCTAGTGATGTACGTTAAGGGATGTACGTTTAGTGATGTACTTCTAGTGATGATTTTTTAGGGATGTACTTCTAGTGATGTACATTTAGTGATGTACATCTAGTGATGCATTTCTAGTGATGTACTTTTGGTGATAAACTTTAGCTGGAAAAGTATATACCTTTTAATTTGAGAAAAGAATCAAAGGGTTCCGACTCCATAAAGGTTACTAAGACTATATCTTTTCCCTCAGAAACATAACAGAGCAACGTTCACAATAGTAAACGCAGCTGTACATTCACTTTGTTGGTTTAGTAAAGGCAGCTGTTCATTCACTTTGTTGGTTTAGTAAAGACAGCTGTACATTCACTTTTTTGGTTTAGTAAAGGTAGCTGTACATTCACTTTGTTGGCTTAGTAAAGGCAGCTGTACATTCACTTTGTTGGTTAAGTAAAGGCAGCTGTACATTCACTTTGTTGGTTTAGTAAAGGCAGCTGTACATTCACTTTGTTGGTTTAGTAAAGGCAACTGTACATTCACTTTGTTGGTTTAGTAAAGATAGCTGTACATTCACTTTTTTGGTTTAGTAAAGGCATCTATACATTCACTTTGTTGATTTAGTAAAGGCAGCTGTACATTCACTTTGTTGGTTAAGTAAAGGCAGCTGTACATTCCCTTTGTTAATTTAGTAAAGGCAGCTGTACATTCACTTTTTTGGTTTAGTAAAGGCAGCTGTACATTCACTTTGTTGGTATAGTAAAGGCAGCTGTACATTCACTTTGTTGGTTAAGTAAAGGCAGCTGTACATTCACTTTGTTAGTTTAGTAAAGGCAGCTGTACATTCACTTTTTTGGTTTAGTAAAGGCAGCTGTACATTCACTTTGTTGGTTTAGTAAAGGCAGCTGTACATTCACTTTGTTGGTTTAGTAAAGGCAGCTGTACATTCACATTGTTGGTTTAGTAAAAGCTGCTGTACATTCACTTTCTTGGTTTAGTAAAGGCAGCTGTACATTCACTTTGTTGGTTTAGTAAAGGCAGCTGTACATTCACTTTGTTGGTTTTGAAATGGCCTTAGACAGCATACGCCGGGATAGTCGATGGATGATATGAAGAATTGACAGTATCAGTGGTATCATCGATTCAGAAACGAAAATGATATACACAATTTGTGCATGCAGCGTTGGGCAGAGCGACCAAACATTTGATGTGAAAACATAAATGCTCTCTTCAACGATTCCGATTCTCTTTCTAAATGTTACCAACGCATTATAGCAAATTCTGTTCCATTGGTCATTAAATAAGTTGTTATATTTTACGGTATATATATTGCTAGTGTGTATTGCTAAAAATAAATGCTTTTCTGCAAGATGACAGCTACAAATTAACTAAAGAGAAGTCCAGATTAGATATTAGGAAATATTTTTTTAGTCAGTGGTGAATGCTTGAAATGCATTGCTACAGAGGGTAGTGGAGGCAAGGACAATTAATATATTTAAGAATAAATTGGATGCGCATAGCTTTTCGAGAAAGGTAATGTAAATTAAACTGGATGTATACATGCTCTGCATAGTCTTCTAAACCAGTATAAAGAAGTTAAGTTAAGTTAAGAGTGCCAAATGATTGACGTTTTACCCTTCACATAGACAGAGGTCAAGAACCAGAATGAGCACTCTGTAGAACATATTTATATAGCACAACCCGCATGTTACTGGACATGTTTAAATGTACATTATGTAATGCTTCACGAAGCTAGCATCTAGAATAGCAAGAAGTTATGGTTTGACTTGATCAACAAGAAGTCTAGTTTATTCAGATAATGGGGCACGCTCGACTACTTTCTGTGTGCTGATGTTCAGTTGTGGATACTAACTTAAACGAGACTAGCTCAGTAGCTGCACATGGATAGACACACAACCAAACCTACTTTACAGCCGCAAACTCTTTCCAGGGATTAAGAACAAAACAAATTAAAACATTTAGACAGTCATCCAGGGGTGCTTAAGCGAGAAATGATTTATATAATTTCATTAAAAACATACGAGTACAAACAAAAGTATAGGTAGACAAAAAAGGATACACTATAATACAGAAATGAAATATAAATATAATGTGTGTGAGAGAGATAGCGAGAGAGAGAGAGAAAGAGAGAGAGAGAGATTGAGTGAGTGAATGGATGAGTGGGTGGTGAGTGAGTGAGATGAGAGAAACAGAATAGGGACGAAGAGAGTGTGGGTGTGAAAGAATGAAATGGACAAGGAAACCTACGCAAAGGTGTGACATGTAATTCAACCACAAGGTTTAAGACAGTTTGCAAGATATTCAGCCTCAACTCAATGTTGATAATCAGAGGAGCAAGTGAAAATGTCAGTGACTATTATATATGTCATCCTCAAGTGTCGAGAAGTATTGAAGCGGGAACGAAGTTCAGAGCCTGCCTCCCGCCATGTATTTCATGCTGCGCCTTCTTGAACCCAAAACAATGTCTAAGGCAAGTCCACTGAACGTGTCCGGATAACATCATGAGGCGCAACGCAACTACGATTGTTGTTGTAGGGGATGTTGCCGTTGCAGTTCATGAGGCGATCGCTGAGTCAACTTCTGACCAATATAACACGCACGTTTCAGTCACGTGTCTAGGCCATCAAAGGAGGATCAGAAAATGCCTCTAACGCTGATGGATAAAAATGCAGGAAAATGAAATGGTGGAATAGGATGGAGATGTGCAAATGATAAATAAGAACCAGTTTCACACGGTCAGAGTGCGTGCGTGCGTGCGTGCCTGTGGAATTATATACCAATGTATATTATGAAATTCACAAATAATGGACATGTGTCATCACTAACTCCATCTTCCTATCATTGTATCAATATTTATGGTGGATATAACCTTGACTGAGCGCGGTGTTTTGTTTATGGTCCCTCAATCCGGCAGTCTCTTCTCTGAAATGCTAATGCGTTTGAAAGTAATGATAACATCTAGGGACCTTATACATACATTGAATTCGATCATCGTCCTAGAGAATAGCTCAATGTACTCCTAAATGTACTCCCTGCGTCACAAGCCAAAACAAGGATCATATATTGATCTCATCGATTGATTAGTTCTGTTATTCTAACTTGGGCTTTGTTCTATCGTGAACACCTTCTGCACATGCAGCACGAAATGACTGCGCAATATGTGTGTGTGTGTGCGTGCGTGTGTACGTGTGTGTGTGTGTGTGTGCGCGCGTGCGTGCTTGTGTACGTTTGTGTGTGTATGCGTGCGTGCGTGCGTGAGCGTGCGCGTGCGTATGCGCGTGCGCGTACGTGTGCGTGTGCGTGTGTGTGTGTGTGTGTGCGTATGTGTGTGTGTGTGTTTGTACAAGAAGCAATTAAATCAAACTGGGACTTTTTTGTAATGAACAAAAAATATTTTTTTCAAATACTGAAATTTACATTAGTTTTCTTATATTTTCTCCCGCAACGCTTATGCACTTTTCCCAGCGGTTAGGTAATGCTTGAAAAGCTTTAGGGTAGAAAGATTTGTCAGTATGGCTGAACTAATCTAGGACAGCCTGTTTCACTTCGTCATCAGTGCTGAAATGCTGATCTCCAAGGAATTACATTAGCGGTCCAAACAGATGGAAATCGTTTGGATCAAGGTCTGGGCTATAAGGTGGATTTGACAATACCTCCCAGTCGAGTTGCAGCAGATGGCACATAGTGCGTTGGGCGTATGAGCTGACAGATGTTATGTGCGTGTTGTATGCTGGCTGACAGGTGTTATGTGCGTGTTGTATGCTGGCTGACAGATGTTATGTGCGTGTTGTTTGCTTGCTGACAGGTGTTATGTAAGTGTTGCGATGTTTGCTGGCTGACAGATGTTATGTGCGTGTTGTATGCTGGCTGACAGATGTTATGTGCGTGTTGTTTGCTTGCTGACAGGTGTTATGTAAGTGTTGTTTGCTGGCTGACAGATGGTATATAGGTGTTGTATTGTTTGCTGGTTGACATATGTTATGTGCGTGTTGTTTGCTGGTTGACAGATGTTATGTGCGTGTTGTTTGCTGGTTGACAGATGTTATGTAGGTGTTGTATTGTTTGCTGGTTGACAGATGTTATGTAGGTGTTGTATTGTTTGCTGGCTGACAGATGTTATGTGCGTGTTGTTTGCTGGGTTAACAGATGGTATGTGCGTGTTGTTTGCTGGTTAACAGATGGTATGTGCGTGTTGTTTGCTGGTTGACAGATGTTATGTGCATGTTGTATATTTCGCGTAACCCTAACTAACACGTCTAATCAGTATGTTTTGCCTGACCCTAAACTAACACGTCTGATCTGTATGTTTTGCCTGACCCTAACTAACACGTCTGATCAGTATGTTTTGCCTGACCCTAACTAACACGTCTGATCAGTATGTTTTGCCTGACCCTAACTAACACGTCTAATTAGTATGTTTTGCCTGACCAGACGTTAGTCGTCCTTCCCAAGTTTCCTGTCATAAAATCTTAGCTCAAACATGTTTTAAGATATGTAATAAATATGGTTTTGCTTTTTTGTTGTAGACCAGTGCAGACGTTTGTGCATGTCGCGTGCTCAGTACAGATTAGGGACATTGTTCACATAATCCACCGCAGGAAGGGACGTGGTAGACATTTATTTGTGATGTTGGCTTGAAAGTTGGTCAATTGTTTGATTGACAGTTTCGTTGTTTTGGCTGTCGTGTTTGTCCTGGTCTTGTCAAGGTGTGTGTGTGTCATTAATAACTGACGGGTGTTATAGGTGGGTGGACATTGGGAAAGAGAACTATGTTTTTGTGATGATTGAGATGGCGCGTAGAGTTGGAAGTGTTGTTTGGTACTGACTGTGTGAGTGGTGAATGGTACTGACTGTGAGTGGTGATTGGTACTGATGGAGTTAGTGGTGAGTCGTACTGACTGTGAGTGGTGAGTCGTACTGACTGTGAGTGGTGAGTCGTACTGACTGTGAGTGGTGAGTCGTACTGACTGTGAGTGGTGAGTCGTACTGACTGTGAGTGGTGAGTCGTACTGACTGTGAGTGGTGATTGGTACTGATGGAGTTAGTGGTGAGTCGTACTGACTGTAAGTGGTGAGTGGTACTGATGGAGTTAGTGGTGAGTCGTACTGACTGTGTGAGTGGTACTGACTGAGTTAGTGGTGAGTCGTACTGACTGTGAGTGGTGAGTGGTACTGACTGTGTGAGTGGTGATTGGTACTGACTGTGTTAGTGGTGAGTGGTACTGAATGTGTGAGTGGTGAGTGGTACTGACTGAGTTAGTGGTGAGTGGTACTGACTGTGTTAGTGGTGTTTGGTACTGTCTGTGTGAGTGGTACTGCCTGTGTGAGTTATGAGTGGTACTGACTGTGTGAGTGGTGTTTGGTATTGACTTTGTTAGTGGTGTTTGGTACTGTCTGTGTGAGTGGTACTGACTGTGTGAGTGGTGAGTGGTACTGCCTGTGTGAGTGGTGAGTGGTACTGCCTGTGTGAGTGGTGAGTGGTACTGACTGTGTGAGTGGTGTTTGGTATTGACTTTGTTAGTGGTGTTTGGTAGTCTGTGTGAGTGGTACTGACTGTGTGAGTGGTGAGTGGTACTGACTGTGTGAGTGGTGTTTGGTATTGACTTTGTTAGTGGTGTTTGGTACTGTCTGTGTGAGTGGTACTGACTGTGTGAGTGGTGTTTGGTATTGACTTTGTTAGTGGTGTTTGGTACTGTCTGTGTGAGTGGTACTGACTGTGTGAGTGGTGTTTGGTATTGACTTTGTTAGTGGTGTTTGGTACTGTCTGTGTGAGTGATACTGACTGAGTTAGTGGTGTTTGGTACTGTCTGTGTGAGTGGTGTTTGGTATTGACTTTGTTAGTGGTGTTTGGTACTGTCTGTGTGCATTTACATTGATAAGAAAGGAGTACTGCATGCTGGTTAATCAGCATTTTCGGTCAGAATATCTGACACCCATTTTATCTTGTTGCCTCCATTAAGAATCGATGGAACGTTTCACGAAACTGGTGATTGTGTATGGAACCAGCATTGTTAATGTCCCTTTGCCGCAAACAGCGTTAGCAATGTTCTATTGAGATGGGAGGGCTTGAAGTACAATTGTTTATTAAAAATCATTGAAATGAAATGACATGAATTGTTGTTATAGATTAGTAACCATCCAGTCACAAATGGCCTCATGGCGCTCAAATGATTCACAACCTTGTTTAACATCATGTTAGCCTGGTTCACCTTTGGCCTTTTTTTCTAACTCATGATTAGTTCTGAACCCTGTTTATTGGAGAGTAGATAGCTCTTGTTGTTTTTGTTAATTCTTATTTACATTCTCTGTCCCATTGGTTCTTATCATTTGTGTCTATCACATCGCACGTAACGTAAGAACGTACTTGTAGTTATATAGTCTCTGTTAACGTTAGAATGTGCAAGGAGAAAGTATTAACGTTAGAAAGTGTAAGGAAAAGGTACTTCAAGTTATGTAGTCTCTGTTAACATTAGAAAGTGCAAAGAGAAGGTACTTTAAGTTATGTAGTCTCTGTTAACATTAGAAAGTGTAAGGAGAAGGTACTTCAAGTTATATTGTCGACGTGAACGTTTATCCGTTCACAGAGAAGGTACTTCACGTTATATTGTCCATGTGAACGCTTAAACTTGCAGAGATGATGAAAATACACAGATGAGGAAGCCAGACAATGGAATAGATGGACAGTGAAACATGTTTATAATACACACAAAAAACTGCACAAAGAGAAGTATAACAATATGGAACCATATGCTTGATTGAGTGGCAAGGGATAGAGCAGAGGTACGTGACACTGATACCTTCACTCTCGTTCATTGTTTTCTTCTTCTTTGAAGCTTGCCGCTGATGAGTGACATCAAAGATACGGAGTTTGTTTTCGTATGGTCCAGTTACTTCACTTTTGTTAGCACCAACGGAAGTCAATTCATTGATAGATTTTATCTCAACTATTATTATATTGATTATCTGGATTATTGTTAACTTATATGTTTTATCTGAGTTCTTACCTCACAAACTGCTCGTCATCTGCACATGCCACGATACTTTCAGCTCCTAACGTACACTGGGCTGGAACTCTTCAATACCTAGTGTGCACTGAGCAGGAACTCTTCAATATATAGCATACATTGGGCAGGAGCTCTTCAATACCTAACGTACACTGGGCTTGAACTCTTCAATACCTAGCGTACACTGGGCTTGAACTCTTCAATACTCTTCAAGGAGTATAGACATGATAGAAATGATACAAAGAAGAGCTACACAAATTATCGTGGTATTCCAGAATTAGAGTTATAAGTAAAGACAGAAAAACTGGTCTGCATTGTCTAGAAAAGAGAAGAATTCGAGGTGATAGGAGATAGAGGTTTATAAATTAATCAATGGAAGAGATAAATTAGACTATAACAAGTTTTTCAAAGTTCAACAGACTACAAGAACTAGAGGGCATAGCTTCAAATTATTTAAATTGTGGTAGAGGCAGGGTCAGTTAATGCATTCAAGAATATATTGGATGGTCACATGCATTTTTAAAGTGAAATAAACTGGTTGTATACAAACTCAGTAGAATCTTGTAAACCAGTATAATGAAGCTAAGTTAAGTTAATACTTAGCGTACACTAGGAGGGAACCATTCAACAACCACTGTGCATCAGACATGAACTCTTCAACTTCCAGTGCGCACTAGATGGAAACTATTCAACACCAAGCGCGCACCGTTTGGGAATTCTTCAGGCACATGGCACGCGCCGGACGGGAACTTTCAGGCTTCCAGAGTACACGGGACGAGAACCCTCCAAATAATTATACTTTGCCTGAGAACACAAACGATAATTAAACACAGTTTCAAAGTCCGATGTGAGGAATTGACGGGGATACAAACATCTAACCTTTTATGACAAGCTGGTCTCATGAAGGTCCTTCAAATCTTGACCGGATTACCGTATTCTTTGAAACAATTCCCCCCACTCGCTTGTGTTGTCGTGTGAGAAACGACAGAATATAATCAACAAGTTTTATATACACATGGAAAGCGTGTTGTCTAGAGGTTGTAAGTTTGATACGATACTAACATCAAGGTTCAAATCACTCGTGGTCAGCTTATCATACCAGGCCTGTTGTTTTTTCATGGTAAGATCTTCCCCTGTAGATCGGTCCCTTTTCAGAGCCGACGCGAGAGCTACTGAATTCCTGCTGTCGTCTGTACTTGTGGCAATGAAAGGGACTGAACATGTATGACCCCCCTCCCCCTTTTCCCCCTCCCCCTTCCCAGGTGCATTGAAATCGGTTTTTATCAGCAATTTTCCGAAAACGGAGGATGATTAAAAAGTATCCGACCTTGGGCAGAGAACAAAACTATCTGACCTTTTTAGTTCCAAACCAAGCCAATCCCAGTCGAAATATGTCTGATCTGAGTTAATACACTTTTCACAGCGTTGATTCCATGTTTTTGTAGTTGCATATTTGTTTTGTTTAGGGGAGTGAGTTTGGATATCTATCAGCCTCTTCGTCGCATTTCTTTTGGTTTCTTCTATGTTCTGCAATCTCATTCCTCTGAGTGGCAACAAGAAGCCTGGAGTCTCAGGAAGTCTGGGTAGTAGGGGTAGGACATAGCTTTTCACCAAATGTCTTGGAAAGAGCCGAGAGTCTCAGGAAGCCATGTCTGGGTAGTAGGGGTAGGACAGAGCTTTTCACCAAATGTCTTGGAAAGAGCCGAGAGTCCCAGGAAGCCTTGTCTGGGTAGTAGGTGTAGGACAGAGCTTCTCAACAAATGTCTTGGAAAGAGCCGAAAGTCTCAGGAAGCCATGTCTGGGTAGTAGGGGTAGGACAGAGCTTCTCAACAAAAATGTCTTGGAAAGAGCCGAGAGTATCAGGAAGCCATGTCTGGGTAGTAGTGGTAGGACAGAGCTTTTCAACAAATGTCTTGGAAAGAGCCGAGAGTCTCAGGAAGTCTGGGTATAGGGGTAGGACAGAGCTTCTCAACAAATGTCTTGGAAAGAGCCGAGAGTATCAGGAAGCCATGTCTGGGTAGTAGGGGTAGGACAGAGCTTCTCAACAAATGTGTTTCTGCAGCAAATCTCAGATGAGGTGAGGTGAGTAGCTCGACTATTGTCATGTTGGACCTGTCAGTTGTCACTCTACAACAAATCTTGGATGAGGCGACATGGATGAGTTGGACCTGTCAGTTATCAATCGACAACAAATCTTGGATGAGGCGACATGGATGAGTTGGACCTGTCAGTTGTCACTCTTCAAATAATCTTGCATGAGGCGACTTGGATGAGTTGGACCTGTCAGTTATCACTCTACAACAAATCTTGCATGAGGCGACATGGATGAGTTGGACCTGTCAGTTATCACTCTACAACAAATCTTGCATGAGGCGACTTGGATGAGTTGGACCTGTCAGTTATCACTCTACAACAAATCTTGCATGAGGCGACATGGATGAGTTGGACCTGTCAGTTATCACTCTACAACAAATCTTGGATGAGGCGACATGGATGAGTTGGACCTGTCAGTTGTCACTCTACAACAAATCTTGGATGAGGCGACATGAATGAGTTGGACCTGTCAGTTGTCACTAACTCTACAACAAATCTTGGATGAGGCAGCATAGATGAGTTGGACCTGTCAGTTATCACTCTACAACAAACCTTGGATGAGGCGACGTGGATGAGTTGGTCTTGTCAGTTGTCACTCTACAACACATCTTGGATGAGGCGACATGGATGAGTTGGACCTGTCAGTTATCACTCTACAACAAATCTTGGATGAGGCAGAAGGGATGAGTTGGATCTGTCAGTTGTCACTCTACAACAAATCTTGGATGAGGCAGCATGGATGAGTTGGACCTGTCAGTTATCACTCTACACCAAATCTTGGATGAGGTGACATGGATGAGTTGGACCTGTCAGTTGTCACTCACTCTACAACACATCTTGGACGAGGCAGCATGGATGTGTTGGACCTGTCAGTTGTCACTCTACAACAACTCTTGAATGAGGCAGCATGGATGAGTTAGACCTGTCAGTTGTCACTCTACAACAAATCTTGGATGAGGCGACATGGATGAGTTGGACCTGTCAGTTGTCCCTTTCACCTTCGCCAGAAGTGTGTCCATGTGTTGTCTAACTGCATCTCGTCAGTGAGGTATACCCGTCAGATAATGCTCCTTGCTGAGTGTTTGTCTCTAAGGTTTGTACTCGTGATGAGCTAGACCAAAACTGTCAACATGATCATCACGTTATATGGTGATTGTAGCGTCCTCTTCGGTCGTTAAGACTCCGACGTTGTCCATTGAGATGACTTTGCTTTTGTCTCAGGGTCGTAGATCCAGTACTCATCTATTATTTTGTTTTCTAAATGAATTCAAGGTCAGCGATTGTACATTCCAACATGATAAACGGAACCTAGAGACAGTGTTCTATCTGTTCTTGAGTCTTAAAAATAATTTTGCTACGACACGCTGCATCCCAAGATTTTCAGTTAAAATTGATTGCACTGAAGCGGAACATTGCGACTTCTCTCTCAATCTCCCTAATTGCTATTTAAAGATCCTCTTTCGCTAAACACTGCACTTTCTCCATTGTTTCTGAGTTTCTGCTTGTTGTTGGCCTTCCTGGTCGTTTGTGGCTTTCACTAGACGTGCTGTCATCTTTAAAACAACGTTACCATCTCTAATCTGCGTAGAACTCATAGCTGTCTTACCAAAAGTTATATTTATCTTTTCAATGGTCTCCGATTGTGTGTCACCGTGCAGAAAGTGTCAAAAATAACGCATGCATAGAAGATATCAGACCATTTGTCACTCTAGCTCTTCCCAGGTCAGCTAATGCTTTACTTAGCACCAACATGTAAGGTCGATAACTGTTTCATCATATTAGGTGGGTGTATATATATTTGTTGTTCTTACAAAGAAAGACATAATGCGAGACGATGACATTCGTAGTACAGTGGGCACTACGTTTTGTGCAGAGTAAATTCCAGGCACCAAATACGCTGGTTAGGTCATCTCATAAGACTACACCCTCATTCCAATGGTGGCTTACAACGCTGGTAGATCTGTCTACAGAGCAAGGGTGTGGCCATGAGGCAGGTAGAGAGACGACACTAGAGTAATTGTGCAGAGACACGATCTCACATTGACCGAGGCAACGCACTTAGCGCAAGACAGAACCAAGATCCCAACGCCGTTTAACAGCATTAGTGGAAAGAAAACTATTGTACTGTGTATATATATCTATACACACACATGTATATTTAATGTGGAAACATGAAGGCCTTGTCATAGTAGGCGTTGCGATCGGGTAGGATGCTGTAGATACTTCATTGTGTAGATAATCTGTTCTGAAATGGAATAGTGATAGGACCAGTTTCTTTCATCAGCTTGCATGTTGTTTGACAGGTAATTCATATACCTTAAGGTAGACTGGAGCGTGTTGGCACCGGAGATTGCACCCGATCACTTGGATGCGGTTGGCTAACGTTTTAACCACTCAAATCAACTACATGATATTCTTTTATAGTATACGAGAGCGGATGAGTATTCAAACGCTTGCTTTTCATGGTAAATGTACAACGTTCTATCTCTGTTATCAACACGCTTTAGTCGACCCAGCTGCAAATAGCTACCTTGCTTATTGTAAGAGAAGGGACGAGAGAGATGAAATGAACAGGTAAACCCCATCTATTAAAAAGCTGACGCTTATATCAATGGACCTTCTAACACGTCATCTCCGACGGCATCGTCTGATGTGTGACTACCTTGACCTTGCTGCTAGCATACTGTGTAAACAATAATTAGAGCGTGGAGCGTATACATGTTATATCTTCTTATTGTACTTAAAATAAAAGCATGATATACTGATCCTATCTTGCCACCTATCTTTCGTTTATTTGTGAATAATAAAATGAAAGATGCAATGTCCAAGAAAGAAAGGGCAACACAGCACCGCTCACAAAATTCGAGTCTTAATAAACCGATCGAGATCATGAATCGTTATTGACAATTTCAGGAAAATCGAATTGAGGTGAACGTAAAAACAAAACAAACAAAAAGAAACGAAAGCACACCGAGAAAGGTTCATTGGAGAGAAGTTATCTTCCTTTTAATGATTGTGTGTACTTACACCTGCTAGGAACTAAACCAATCAAATGCGGCGTTACATGCGACGATGTCCAAACCCATTCCTTCTCACAAGCATCAACCGTGAATGAGTCGTTCGGTTTACTTGGCCTTGAATACATATTGGCAGCCATTCAATCATTGTTTGACATTCACGGATTGTTTTAGGAGATCGACATTCGTTTTTGATTGCCAGTTAACGACCTGGCGGACAATAGCCTGGCTTCAAACGTCATCATCGTCACCGTAGGCGTGTAGTGTGGCACTGACATTTAATTTCCTTCTAACTGTCTTTGTAGATTCCCAGCACTTCTATTGGCCGGTTTTGTTCTCGGTCAGAGATACTACCCTGAGTTACATAACGGAAAACTACCCAAGCATGGACTGGACCCATGCATACACCGACGGTTCAGTAACAAATACAACACAGAACGGAGGAGCAGGAGCATTTCTAAACCTGCCAAATGGCAGAAAAATTAACACTGCCATTCGCTTCTGGAAAATACACAAGCAATTTCAGAGCGGAGGCAGAGGCACTGAGGGCGACAGTAGGAGAAATGGTGACAGGTAAAAGTAATGAAAGCCACATAGTCCTGCTTACAGATGCTCTGGCCGTAGTCACAGCACTAAAAAGCCAGAAAAATACTGAACTTAATGATTTAAGAGCAGTACTCTGTCAACTATGCCAGCAGTCCGCACCAAAAAGGGTAGTGGTGCAGTGGGTTCCATCTCACTGCAACATCCAAGGCAACGAGGAGGCAGACAGACTGGCAAAAGAAGGTGCAAAACTACCACAACCAGATACTAGTATGACATACGAAGAGTCAAAACTGCTTATTAGAGCTAGATACATGACCAAATGGGAAACCGAACATACTGGCTACACAAAAAACGATGCCTATTACCAGTTGAACAGAAGAGAGCAGGTCGGGGTCTTCAGATTTCGCACTGGCCACAATAGACTGAGGTACCACCTATTCAACAAATTGAAGATAGGTGGCACTAACGAATGCCCCTGTTGTACCGGGAAAATGACCACTGAGCATTTGCTGCAAAACTTCCCGACATACGAGGATCAGAGAGAGCAGATGTGGCCATCACCAGTGGCAACACTAGACAAGCTCTATGGCAGTGTCGACAGCCTCAGGATGACCGCTGCCTTTTTCGAAAAAATAATGGTTACTGTCTGACTGCGTACGATGAAGAAGAAGAAGTTCTCGGTCAAGTCTCACAAAAGGTTGATGTAGTTCCACAAGAGGCACCGCTATCAGGGATGAAGTGCTACTTGAATTCATTGTCCATGTTCTCAGCTTATAATGAGGTGGGCCGGCTGTGTCCTTCCTCGTTACATTTTCCTTCCTTAACAGTAAAGCAGGTACAATGTACGGTTGGATTTACTGCAGCGTCTCGGCAGCGGGAATTGAACCCGCTGCTTCTGCTGCTAGAAACGAGCGCTCTACCACTACACTACTCAGATACTAACTATACTATCGTTCTGATTGAAAATTAAGCTGGGCTCCTCTGTATTAAATGCTTTTATATATCTATTCATAGTGGCTATAATAATCTAGAATAGTAACCTATTGGTTATAATAGATCATACAGGTAAGGAGAGTGGGTAGGTCCAGGTAACAGTGAAAAAGGCAAATGCAATGTTAGGTATGATACAAATAAATATTGAACATAGGACTAAAGAAGTGATAAAGCATTAGTTAGACCTAGATCGGAGTACTGTGTACAGGTGTGGAATCCTTATCGTAGAGGGGACATAAACATGCTAGAAAGGATACAAAGAAGAGCGACAAAGCTGATAGTGGGATTCCAGAATTATAGTTATGAGAAGAGACTCGGAGAAACTGGTCTACCGTGTCTAGAAAAGAAGAATTCGAGGTGATTTAATACAGGTTTATAAGATAATCAACGGAACGAATAAATTAGAGTATAACAAGTTTATAAGAGTGCACATCTACAAATTAATTAAAGAACGGTCCAGATTAGGTATTTGAAAAAAATGTTTTTAGTTGAGAGTGGTGAATGCTTGGAATACATTGCCACATGAAATAGTGGAAGCAGTGTCAATTAATACATTCAATAATATATTGGAAGCGCATAGTTTTTAGATCAACGACATGTAAAAGAAACTAATTGCATACAGGCTCTGCAGAGTCTTCTAAACCAGCATAAAGATGTTAAGTTATACGTATTTTATATATTTTTGATTCTGGCAAATCATCCCAATATGGCTGGATTACCTCTGCTGCCTAATGTGGGTTTCAGGAACATCGGATTTATCATAATGCGTCTGTCACTACGTGGGTGGCTTTGACTTTCAGTCTGTGACACCACTTGAGAAAGAAATGTATCTGGAACAGTATTTGGTACTTACAGTTTCCTGCGCCATTTGTCATGAACATAGATATTTAGTTCTGGTCATTCTAACTTCCCAACTTATTGAATGTCACATCTCCTCTGCTTTGCGGGATACCACTTTGCGGGAAAGGCTTCGGGAGTAAACCCCGAGGAACGATCTGCATCCTGAGCTGTCTCCATTCTCGATAATGTCTTGTCACTGGCCAAAGTTAGCTCAGTACAAGAAATTGAGGTTGACAAATTGCACAAACCTTTCTCACTTGAATTCAAATCATCGGTCAAGTCACCCATTTCAGCGGACAGAGCAAAAGGAAACAATTGTCCACACGGCTGAGCAGAGATAGAACATCGTTGGCTTTTATTGTGTGCATCCTGGCCCCCATTACCCGAACCCCGTTGTAGAGTGTTCTTCCATCCTTAATATTCATCGTCTTCGTTTCTGCGGTTATTTGTTTGCAGTGTTTCTTGTCACTTCGTAAGTTGTGCGTTTGTGAAAATGTAGGCTCTGCTTACATTTACTTGTGGGCTCATATCAATCTAAACTGTTCAGCTCCCTGGAAGTCTCTTCTTCCCGTGTGCGTTATTCCTTTTGCCTTGGGGAGTTTAGAACAGAAAATGTCTTGTACTGCTAAACTGGTTTTCTTATGAAAGGTACAAATATCGCAATCAAGCTGTAAACTAGCGACACAACACATTCCGTTCTCTGGACTACATCCTGCTACTTGCAAGAGCCCTTTTCATGACTTTGTAGTGGGAGATTGAGAACCAACGAAGAAGAAGAATTATTTAGGAAAACATATTTCGTTGTTATTTGTGTTGTTCTCCATTTTTCAGAGCCATATAATAGAACGATCTCTGCATTGTTGGTGAAGACTTTTATTTGCGTGCTAGGCTTAATTTTCATTTTTATTTTCAGTAGCTCACCAACACAATGGGAGCTTTTCTTGCCTTTTGTACTTTTATTTGGATATCTTTAGATGTGCCTCCTACTTGGTCTGTTCTATTAACATGTTGTACGTTTGACTCTCATCGTATATGAGTGTATCTCCCAACACAATCTGGTTGTCATCAGTTGCATTTATTCTCATTTACTCTCTAAGTTTTCATCTCTGTGTAGTTGACGTGGAACCAGTACTGTCATATGGCAATGAATCATGGACAATTAGCAAGCACGCGCATAGATCATTGGAAGCAACGGAAATTTTGTTTTACAGAAGAATGCTGCGGATCCCTTGGAAGGCAAAGAAGACTAATGATACAGTACTCGAAGAGGCACAAACACAAAGACAACTCATTGCAAGGATCAGAACACGGCAGTCATCCTGTTTCGGGCATGTAATAAGAAGAGGCGGCTTAGTGTACATTGTGACAACAGGAAAGATAGCAGGAAATAGATACAGAGGAAGGTGAAGAGAGATGATGCTGGACAGCCTGAGAGAATGGGATGGGCGACAATCAACAACAGAGTTGGTAAACGACACACGTGATAGAAGCGGATGGAGGTCCAAAATCGCCAACGCCAACCGACATGGCACCTGATGATGATGCTGATGTACTATTAGTCCCAGTGTATGGGACTTCTCATGAACCATACTTTTATTATTGTACAATCTGACTGCGGTTATGGATGGAAAGAAGAGTCAAGTCGTCGACAAAGTTCAGATCCCCAATTTGTTTTGTCAAATGATATTGGATTCTCCTGTTGTTGATTGATTATTGTCTTTAATTTAACTTAACGTCTTTATACTGGTTTAGAAGACCCTGCAAAGTCTGTATACAACCAGTTACATTTACATCACCTTGCTCTAAAAGCTATGCGCATCCAGTTTATTCTTAAATGCATTAACTGTCCCTGCCTCCACTACCTCCCCTGGCAATGCATTCCAAGCAGACACCACTCTCTGACTAAAGAAAATATTTCATAATATCTAATCTGGACCTCTCTTTAGCAGCATGTAGCTATGCCCTCTTGTTATTGTGGGTGACTGTATTTTAAAAAAAACTTGTTATAGTTTAATTTATCCATTCCTCTGATCATCTTATAAACCTGTATTAAGTCACCACGAATTCTTCTCTCTTCGAGACACTGTAGGCCGGTTTTTCTGAGACTTTCCTCATAACTGTAATTCTGGAATCCCACTATCATCTTTGTCGCTCTTTTTTGTATTCTTTCCAGCATGTTTATATCCCCTCAATGATAAGGACTCCACACCTGTACACAGTACTCCAATCTAGGTCTAACTAAAGCTTTATACAGTTTGACGATCACTTCCTTACTCCTATGTTTAATATTTCTTTTTATCATACCTAACATTGCATTTTCCTTTTTCACTGCTACCTTAACTTGCTCACTCACCTTTCCTGTATGATCTATTTTAACCCCTAGGTCCCTTTCCTTTTCGATCTTTCTAATATTGTTCTCTCCCATTCTATAATTATGTTCCATATTCGATCTATCCATGTGGATGACTGTACATTTATCTACATTAATCTCCATTTTCCAGCTTACAGACCATTCTTATAATCCAGTCAATAATCAGCAGAAAGAGAATGGCGATAAAGAGATGTCCCTGTTGCGTAACAGTTCTTATTTTAGACCTCAGAAGGCTGACCATAATGGGCGTTCCATAGTGCATCAGCAACTTCTAGAGTGATTCTTTGTTTAGTAAGCTATCAAAGTTTTTTTGATTTTTCATATTCTACGAGCCTCATATGAATCGTAAACTCCATTGCACACTTTGTTCAAATATTATTCTCAGTGTAACGATTTGGCCTATAAATGGACTATTTTGATACACATTGCTTAAATATGATTCCCAGTGTAACGATTTGGTCTGTACATGGCCTATTTTGTCGAAACACCTTGCCTGTCATTCTCTCAGCTGTTTGTCTATGGCCCCTATTTAATATCTCTAGTACCATCCTGTTCAATATTTTCTCAGGCATTGACAATAACATCATTGCTCTATAATATGTACACTGCTGCAGATCTTCCTCTTTGTCAACTTGACTATATAGCTTTCCTTCCAGTGGGCTGGTATTTGTTCTCTTTCCTTAACATTGTCAAGCAGCTTGTATACAAACTCTGTTGAAGTAATAATATCTGCTTTGTTTACTTCCGCTAGGATATCATGTGAGCCAGTGGTATTTCTATCTCTCAGTAGCATTATGCTTTTCTTTTTTCACTTACTGTTTGTTTGCTTTTCGCTGCTAACCTGGGGTTCCGGTTTTGAGTGTTTGGGAGATTTTGTGAAGCTAGTCTATTTACAAGTCCTTAACATGTTCTGTAAATCTCTGCATTCGTTTATTTGTGCTGCAGGTCAACAGCAAAAACATCTGATTTTTACTAAAGCCATTTATTTTCTTATATTTTCCTATTATTTTCTTTATTCTGTAGTACGTGTGTTTCATATTTATTTTTGCTGCAGCTTACTCATTAGTACATTCTCTTGTCGCTTCCGATGCTCTTTCTCCTTTATTTTTTTGATGGCTTCAATGTATATTTTCTGATATTTGGCTCTAGTATTTGAAATCTGACACGTTGTTTTGCTTTTCGTAACCTTTGATACATTGTTTTCAGCTGTTTTGCATGCTGTGTGTTGGCGCCTCGTTCCGCAAAGACTTCTCCACAAGTTTCGTTCCAAATATTTCTTATATGGTGACATTGCTCTTTTGTATCCTTTATTTTTTTCTAGTAGTTGCAACACATGATATCCATTTGATATCATGACAGAAATTGTATATGTCCTTGTTGCTGATGAATTCCACGCTGAACTGCTGGCCTAGCCTTTGTCTTAGTCGACCTGTACTTTTACATGGGCGGATGCCTCTCTGCAGGTCCCAGCTAGGGCGTGAGTTGGATGTTGCCGCGAGGAGAATATAATGCTTAGCGGGCTAGACTCGAGCAGCTTATTACTCCTCTGCGTTAGAACAAGTGCCGCGAAGGGTGGTTAAGGGATGTGCGAGTCAATCTTAAGATACCCAAACATTAGAACAAAGTAGGCCCGCATCCTGTTAGGCGCCATATATGCTGCTCTTAACAAACCACATAACCATGGCCGGTGTTATGCCATATCACACAGTTAGTCGTCACATACGACATGCTCTCTGTGAGACAGGGTGCTTTTCTTGTCCTTGTCATACACAAAGACCCATGCAGACCACTCGGTCCTAATTTGTTATACGCCTTCTAAATTATATTTTTATTTTATCAACCAGAAGATGGTGTGATAATGTCTCGTCTGTTTCTTTAGACAGTTTAACATCGTGCATGCTGATCTGAACTTATTATTTATACTTAAATGTTTAGTCTAGTTTTCTATCCTGGGGTCTGGGAACACCCATACCGCTCTGTATAATCTTTTATGTTGAAACAGGGTGCCCATCAATCACTAGTTGATTTAAAACACAGAAGCCCATATATAACACAATCCTATATATAACAGAAGCCCATATAAAACACAATCCTATATTAACAGAAGCCTATATATAACAGAAGCCTATATATAACACAGTCCTATATATAACAGAAGCCTATATATAACAGAAGCCTATATATAACATAAGCGCAGTGGTTAGCGCCCCAGTTGAGGCGGTAATGTTTTTTCAGACCGCAATGGCTACCGGGTCGACCCAGCCTTAAATGGGTACCGGTTCAGTCCGGGAAGTAAAGGCGGCGAGGGAGAGGAGATGGCTACCGCCCTCATATAGCCGAGCCTTTGAAATGTGAGATCGCTAACACCTCACTCCCCTACGGCAGTAATGCTATTGGGATACTTTACTTTTTTTATATTTTTATCAGAAACCCATATAAAACACAATCCTATATATAACAGAAGCCTACATATAACAGAAGCCCATATATAACACAATCCTATATATAACAGAAGCCTATATATAACAGAAGCATATATATATATATATATATATAACAGAAGCCCATATAACAGAAGCCTATATATAGCAGAAGCCCATATATAGCAGAAGCCCATATATAACAGAAGCCTATATATAACAGAAGCCCATATATAGCACAATCCTATATATAACAGAAGTCTATATATAACATACGCCCATATATAACACAATCATATATATAACAGAAGCCCATATATAACAGAAGCCTATATATAACAGAAGTCTATATATAACATAAGCCCATATATAACAGAAGCCTATATATAACAGAAGCCCATATATAACACAATCCTATATATAACAGAAGCCCATATATAACAGACGTCCATATATATCGGAAGCCCATATATAACAAACGCCCATATATAACTTCATATTTTTTTTATCTGTATTCCCGATTCCATGTTTGCTCATGATCTCTTCACAACTGATATTATCCGTATCGACCCAAATATTTCGGTTTCTTTCAAAATCGTCCTGTCTTTTTTTCTCCTTTTTGCCTTGATACTTTGAAGTCTGGTGTATTATTCTTCTGTCACTGATTCTTCTTTGTCATTGGCTAGAGCAATGCTCTTCGACCGAGGTGCTACTGTTCACAAGATGGCGGTTTCTGCTTAGAAGTGGGCGGTTTCTGCTATGAAGTGGGCGGTTTCTGCTTAGAAGTGGGCGGTTTCTGCTTAGAAGTGGGCGGTTTCTGCTTAGAAGTGGGCGGTTTCTGCTTAGAAGTGGGCGGTTTCTGCTTAGAAGTGGGCGGTTTCTGCTTAGAAGTGGGCGGTTTCTGCTATGAAGTGGGCGGTTTCTGCTTAGAAGTGGGCGGTTTCTGCTTAGACGTGGGCGATTTCTGCTTAGACGTGGGCGGTTTCTGCTTAGAAGTGGGCGGTTTCTGCTTAGAAGTGGGCGGTAGCAGAATAATGACATGCTGTATCACAAACATAATCTACGGAAACTATCGCATTATACCAGCAAACCAACAGAAGTGCAAATTTCAGAACCTGTGTTTTTTCCCATGGCAGCATACGGATGTGAAACATGGACAATTACGCAAACCTCGAGTCCTTCAAGTCGAAATGTTATAGAAAGGTCCTCAGAATATCATAGTCCTAAAAACAAAAATGCAGACATTCCGCAAGACTTGGGCATAGAGAACTGGACAGAAAATTTAAATACCTGAGACACGTCAAAAAACACACCGCTCTCTAGAGAACGGAAATGGGGGTTATGGTGCCGGGAAAGTGAGGCAAAGGCATACCCAAAAGGCGATGGCGCAAGATGTTAAGGAATGCTTGGGCATGACTCTGGAGCAGGGTGAAGATTTGGCAAGAGATCGAGTTTCTTGGACGCCAGCTGTCGTCTATTTTTAACGGTTGCTATATATTTATTTTTACTTAACTTGTCCATATTTGTTGAAGTTTATGTGGCTATAAATGTTTGGAAGATAAGGTATCGGTAGTCAGCCCTATGCCCTACCTCCTTAGTCGCCTCTTAAAACGTGCTTATTTTCTCCCCATTCGTCCCCGGCAACTCTCTGACGTGTTATTGAAGTTCTGCAATGAATAATATATGATTTAATTTTAATTACAAAAAGCATAATTTTTCAATTTATTTTTTGTTGTTGTAGTGAAGCAAGAATTGAATGCATGAAACCATGCGAGCAGATCATCAAACAAAACACTGATCTGAATGCTCCAACCGAGTTATCACCCTTCCTATGCAACACTTATAATGTCGGCTACAATAATCAATAATCAATAGCTTTGCAACTCTTCCTGTAGCCAATATAAATCGCTTTCGAGTCACTAGTCGATTCACGTGCCATTTTGCAGCATTGTCATAGACTTTGTTAAATATGTTCTAACGTACAACAATGGATTATGTACTTTCCTTCTAATTGTAACTAACATTGTTCCGGTAAATATTTCCTGTCATTGATTTTGTTTTTTAAGTTACCGTTCACATGGGTAAGTACTTCATCAGTAATGGGGATTCATAGCGTTTCGAATTCTTGAGTTACTGGGACAAGCTGTATGACATCACAAATATCGAGTATTTCTAAACCATATTCTGGAAATATCGACGATTTTGTGATTAAATCTTTACTTCTCCCTTTTTTCTTTGCACTTTTCAGTTATATTGAATGATTTGTTCTTAGTTAATGTTTGACTTGACTCTTTCCTTGACGGTGTATCAACAGAGGCGATGAGTGGCGACGGTACTCCCGTTCCTTTATGGCGAATATTGTTTGTATATTGTGTTAAGCTGTTTTGTGTTGCTTGGATTCTCCATTGGCTGTCCTCGCATTAAGCATGTCAGAACGGCAGTTTCAGATTGAAGTTTCTCTTTTATAAAATATCGTGTCTCTGGTTGTGATTATAATTAGTTTCTACTAATCTGACCAGAACATTTACCATTTTCTGTGCTTATTTTAAGGCAACGTTTACTTTGCTCATCATCATCGTGCTTACCTAGCAAGCGTAGGTACTGATGATTATCCTTAGATGTCTGTCCTTGTTGTCCACAGTGAAGTCTAACTCTCTCCGGTAGATGTCCAGTCTCTCTCAGGTAGATATCCAGTCTCTCTCAGGTAGATGTCCAATCTCTCTCAGGTAGACGTCCAGTCTAACTCTCTCAGGTAGATGACCAATCTAACTCTCTCAGGTAGATGTCCGGTCTAACTCTCTCAGGTAGATGTCCAGTCTCTCTCAGGTAGATATCCAGTCTCTCTCAGGTAGATGTCCAATCTCTCTCAGGTAGACGTCCAGTCTAACTCTCAGGTAGATGACCAGTCTAACTGTGTCAGGTAGATGTCCAGTATAATTCTCTCAGGTAGATGTCCAGTCTAACTCTCTCAGGTAGATGTCCAGTCTCTTTCAGGTAGATCTCCAGTCTCTCTCAGGTAGATGTCTAGTCTAACTCTCTCAGGTAGATGTCCAGTCTAATTCTCTCATGTAGGATTCCAGTCTCTCTCAGGTAGATGTCCAGTCTCTCTCATGTAGATGTCCAGTCTAACTCTCTCAGGTAGATGTCCAGTCTCTCTCATGTAGATGTCCAGTCTCTCTCAGGTAGATGTCCAGTCTCTCTCAGGTAGATGATCAGTCTAACTCTCTCAGGTAGATGTCCAGTCTAACTCTTTCAGGTAAATGTCCAGTCTAACTTTCTCAGGTAGATGTCCAATCTAACTCTCTCAGGTAAATGTCCAGTGTAACTCCCTCAGGTAGATGTCCATTCTATCTCAGGTAGATGTCCAGTCTAACTCTGTCAGGTAGATGACTAGTCTAACTCTGTCGGGTAGATGACCAGTCTAACTCTCTCAGGTAGATGTCCAGTCTCTCTCAGGTAGATGTCCAGTCTCTCTCAGGTAGATGTCTAGTCTCTCTCAGGTAGATGTCCAATCTCTCTCAGGTAAATGTCCAGTCTAACTCTCTCAGGTAGATGTCCAGTCTCTCTCAGGTAGATGTCCAGTCTCTCCCAGGTATATGTCCAGTCTAAGTCTCTCAGGTAGATTTCCAGTCTCTATCAGGTAGAGGTCCAGTATCTCTCAGGTAAATGTCCAGTCTAACTCTCTCAGGTAGATGTCCAGTCTAACTCTCTCATGTACATGTCCAGTCTCTCTCAGGTAGATGTCCAGTCTCTCTCAGGTAGATGTCCAGTCTAACTCTCTCAGGTAGATGTCCAGTCTAACTCTCTGATGTACATGTCCAGTCTAACTCTCTCAGGTAGATGTCTAGTCTAACTCTCTCAGGTAGATGTCCAGTCTAACTCTTCCAGGTAGATGCCCAGTCTAATTCTCTCAGGTAGATGTCCAGTCTAACTCTCTCATGTACATGTCCACTCTCTCTGGCAGATGTCCAGTCTCTCTCAGGTAGATGTCCAGTCTAACTCTCTCATGTAGATGTCCAGTCTCTCTCGTGTAGATAGGTAGATGTCCAATCTCTCTCAAGTAGATGTCCAGTCTAAGTCTCTCAGGTAGATGACCAATCTAACTCTCTCAGGTAAATGTCCAGTCTAACTCTCTCAGGTCGATGTCCAGTCTAACTCTCTCAGGTAGATGTCCAGTCTAACTCTCTTAGGTAGATGTCCAGTCTAACTTTCTTAGGTAGATGTCCAGTATAATTCTCTCAGGTAGATGTCCAGTCTAACTCTCTCAGGTAGGATTCCAGTCTCTCTCAGGTAGATGTCCAGTCTCTCTCAGGTAGATGTCCAGTCTCTCTCAGGTAGATGTCTAGTCTTACTCTCTCAGGTAGATGTCCAGTCTCTCTCATGTAGATGTCCAGTCTATCTCAGGTAGATGTCCAGTCTCTCTCAGGTAGATGATCAGTCTAACTCTCTCAGGTAAATGTCCAGTCTAACTTTCTCAGGTAGATGTCCAATCTAACTCTCTCAGGTAAATGTCCAGTGTAACTCCCTCAGGTAGATGTCCATTCTATCTCAGGTAGATGTCCAGTCTAACTCTGTCAGGTAGATGACTAGTCTAACTCTGTCAGGTAGATGACCAGTCTAACTCTCTCAGGTAGATGTCCAGTCTCTCTCAGGTAGATGTCCAGTCTCTCTCAGGTAGATGTCTAGTCTCTATCAGGTAGAGGTCCAGTATCTCTCAGGTAAATGTCCAGTCTAACTCTCTCAGGTAGATGTCCAGTCTAACTCTCGCATGTACATGTCCAGTCTCTCTCAGGTAGATGTCCAGTCTCTCTCATGTAGTTGTCCAGTCTAACTCTCTCAGGTAGATGTCCAGTCTAACTCTCTGATGTACATGTCCAGTCTAACTCTCTCAGGTAGATGTCTAGTCTAACTCTCTCAGGTAGATGTCCAGTCTAACTCTATCGGGTGGATGTCCAGTCTAACTCTCTCAGGTAGATGTCCAATCTCCCTCAGGTAGATGTCCAGTCTAACTTTCTCAGGCAGATGATTTCCAGTCCAACTCTCTCAGGTAGATGTCCAGTCTAACTCTCTTAGGTAGATGTCCAGTCTCTTTCCGGTAGATGTCCAGTCTCTCTCAGGTAGATGTCCAGTCTCTCTCAGGTAGATGTCCAGTCTCTCTCAGGTAGATGTCCAGTCTAACTCTCTCAGGTAGATGTCCAGTCTCTTTCAGGTAGATGTCCAGTCTCTCTCAGGTAGATGTCTAGTCTAACTCTCTCAGGTAGATGTCCAGTCTCTCTCAGTTAGATGTCCAGTCTCTCTCAGGCAGATGTCCAGTCTCTCTCAGGTAAATGTCCAGTCTAACTCTCTCAGGTAGATGTTCAGTCTAACTCTCTCAGGTAGAGGATCAGTCTAACTCTCTCAGGTAGATGTTCAGTGTAACTCTCTCAGGTAGATGTTCAGTCTAACTCTCTCAGGTAGATTTCCAGTCTAACTCTCTCAGGTAGATGTCCAGTCTAACTCTCTCAGGTAGATGTCCAGTCTAACTCTCTCAGGTAGATGTTCAGTCTAACTCTCTCAGTTAGATGTCCAGTCTCTCTCAGGCAGATGTCCAGTCTCTCTCAGGTAAATGGCCAGTCTAACTCTCTCAGGTAAATGTCCAGTCTAGCTCTCCCATGTAGATGTTCAGTCTAACTCTCTCAGGTAGATGTCCAGCCTTGTTCTCAGTAAAGTTTAACTTTCTTAGGTAGATGCCAATCCTAGTTCACAGTAAAGTCTAACTATCTCGTGTAGATGGATGCCCTTGCTCACAGTAACGTCTAACTCTCTCAGGTAGATGCCCATCCTAGTTCACAGTAAAGTCTCTCTCAGGTAGATGTCCGTTCTTTTTTCAAGTAAAGATTAACTTTCTCAGGTAGATGTTCGTGCTTGTTCCAAGTAAAGTCTCTCTCTCTCTCTCAGGTAGATTTCCAGTCTAACTCTCTCAGGTAGATGTCCAGTCTCTTTCAGGTAGATTTCCAGTCTAACTCTCTCAGGTAGATTTCCAGTCTAACTCTCTCAGGTAAATGTCCAGTCTCTCTCTCTCAGGTAGATGCACAGTCTAACTCTCTCGGGTAGATGTTCAGTAACTATATCAGGTAAATGCCCATATTTGTTGTTCACAGTATAGTCTAACTTTCAGGTAAATGTCCATCTTTGTTGTTCACAGTATCGTCTAACTCTGTCAGGTAAATGTCCATCTTTGTTGTTCACAGTATAGTCTAACGCTGCCAGGTAAATGTCCATCTTTGTTGTTCACAGTATCGTCTAACTCTGTCAGGTAAATGTCCATCCTCGTTGTTCATAGTATAGTCTAACTCTCTCAAGAAGAAGATTCTCTGACCCATGTTATTGAGCAAATTGTTTTTTTTTCAGTAGACTTCCGTGCTTAAATTTAAACACTAAAAACTATTCGCCATGTGCTGCACATGGAATTAAAAAATAGAATAACTTTAGAATAACTTTTCTGTTGGTTGTAAACATAAGAAAATTGTCTACAATCGCCATTGAATAATCTGAAACATAATTATAGATCTTGATAAAGGCGATCTGGATATATAGTATTTTTATTGGAAGCCACACGTTCTGAGTTGTTCACTCTACAAGATTTGTGGTAGCCACGTTCTGAGTTGTTCACCCTGCACGATAACAGATAGTTATCAACTTTATGTGGCACGATCATAAAAGGTAAGATGTGCTGTCACGCAAATACATTACATTACATAAGCAAAATCTGAATGCCCGTATGTAAACATTTGTATAATTTCAAACTGTGAAAAATAGAATGAGTCTCTCAGCCGTAAAGCCAGCCAATCATTTAGCGACTTCGTGTCACATGACACTTATAAAGTCATTCATTTCGCATATGTTTATACTGAACTCTTCTCTCTCTTCTCACCTCACTCTTTTTCATTTGACTCTGTCCTACAGTCACACCCTTGCACAACTTTCACACGCGCCCTCGTGGTAAAGCCCTTCCATTGCACTTTGATTGGGCTAGCTTCTGAGGGCGCACAAACCTAACATAGGTACATACAGATGCACACATGCATCCAAGCACTGGTTTATGCGTCCTGATATCGCCCAATTGACTACGGTCTGGGGTGGAAAATGGCGCGCCTCCGCCAGTAGAAACTAGTGAGGCAAACATCTAAGCAACAAAAAAAAAAAATGTTTTTTTCAGAAATCAAATACCGTGAAACTCATAAATGCGCAAACAGACTGTACATGAAGTCGCATTTCAGTCACTGTCGTCGAGAATGAGGTGTTATAAGTGTTCTTGCTTTATGTTTCTGGTTATTGTGAGATGGGTTGGCCAGTTTGATTCATCACTGCCTTGTCTACCTTATGGTAAGTTAAGTTCCCATTTGCATCTGTGTATACTGGAACTTGTCAAGATCACAAAAAGTATTCCTTTGTCGGGAGGGACAATTGCTCTTTATTCTTGTTGTATTGTGTGTGATGGAGATATTTCTATAGCGCAGTAGCTATGCTTATAATTTCCAGACCTACTTAGGAAACTCAGACACTGGATGGAGAGAAAACGTGGGCAATGAGCGGACATGTTTAGAAGAAGACCTAAAGACAATGAGCAAAATACTTGGCCGCGACAAGGATTAATGATGAATCAATATTACATTCTCAGAACGATCAATGACCATCGATGACTAATCCACAGGCCGCAGAATACTAAAATCTATCGCGAGTGGAGCATGAAGGGGGGCAGAGAGGACAGAGCAGGAGTTTATACAACCAGCGAGCTACTGGAATTGTCCGTGTCCCCACACTTCACCACTAGTTGGGTCGCAGGGGCGCACTGACGGACTGGACAGGGAAGGTAGCCATGTTGGCGCTTTGATAGAAGTTCTCAGATGTGTGCTCGCTCTGTCCGGCAGGTTTTCCACACAATCCTGGAGGAGCATGCAAAAACCTCATACCGTTAACAGGTAACGAAATGTCAGCCACATTCAAACACTATCTTTACCATGTCTACTTCCATTTATGGGGCCCACTGGGAGGATCTAAATGGGTGATATATAAAGGAAGAATGTGTTCTACAGTCGCCATTCATTGTGTAGATAATATGTGTATTTGGTCTCCAATAGAATTACTTCCTCAGGTCTAGTACGCTGCTGGAAGAAACAACCACATCAGGCCAACGCCGCTGGAAGAAACAACCACATCAGGCCTAGTACGCCCCTGGAAGAAACCCACTACCCAGGCCTAGTACGCCACTGGAAGGAACCCACTTTCTAGGTTAAGTACGCCCCTAGAAGGAACCCACTTCCCAGGTCTAGTACGCCCCTGGAAGAAACCCACTCTCCAGGTCTAGTACGCCCCTAGAGGGAACACACACCTCAGGTCTAGTACGCCACTGGTAGAAACTCCCACCCCAGGTCTATTAGGCCGCTGGAAGGAACTCCTAATCCAGGTCTAGTACGCCCTGGAGGGAACACACTACCCAGATCTAGTACGCCCCTGGATGGAACCCCAACCTCAGGTCTAGTACGCCGCTGGAAGGAACCCCCATCCCAGGTTTTGTACGCCTTTGGAAGGATTAAGGATAAAAGACACGGGGCGGCTCCTTCTAAGAACTGACCAGATATTATTGTTGTTATTGTTTCGAATGCCCACAATGAGTAGGTTACCCTTATGTGCTCCCTGAAAAGAGCGTTAACTGACGGGTTGTAGTAGCTTTCCTCGCATCTAGAGCGTGCTGATGAAGGTGGACCGGGATCATCCAGGCGGTTGTGCTATGCTTGAACTCATCTACGTGTTGCTCAATACTACGGAGATCACGTCGAACCTCACCTTGTTAGCCAGCCCTGGCTAACATTCTCTGATCAGTGTGTTTTGCCTGACCAGACGTTAGCCTCATCGTCCCGTCAGGTGAGGGTCTTGGCCAGTATATTTCTCCTGACCCTGGCTAACATTCTCTGATCAGTGTGTTTTGCCTGACCAGACGTTAGCCTCATCGTCCCGTCAGGTGAGGGTCTTGGCCAGTATATTTCTCCTGACCCTGGCTAACATTCTCTGATCAGTGTGTTTTGCCTGACCAGACGTTAGCCTCATCGTCCCGTCAGGTGAGGGTCTTGGCCAGTATATTTCTCCTGACCCTGGCTAACATTCTCTGATCAGTGTGTTTTGCCTGACCAGACGTTAGCCTCATCGTCCCGTCAGGTGAGGGTCTTGGCCAGTATATTTCTCCTGACCCTGGCTAAGATTCTCTGATCAGTGTGTTTTGCCTGACCAGACGCTAGCCTCATCGTCCCCAACCGACCAGATGAACTGCATAATAGAAGGAAAGCTTTTGACTTTTTCTTCTTCGTTCGTTCTCAATCTTCCGCTACCAAGGCCTGAAAAGAGCTTTCCAAGTAGGGGAATGAAGTCCAGATAACGGAATGCGTTGTGTCGTGGTTTATAGCTTGCCTGCGATATTTGCACCTTTCGGTCCAACGCATCCCACTTTAGCAATTGTCTCTCACATAAAGTGACAGGTTCACTCACCAGTTTCAACACGTTCCAGTCTACTCTGCTGTAAACGTGTACAACCTTTTAGTTAGACAGATGGCCCTAGGTAAAAACAAAAAAATGCTGAGATCTGCTACAATGAGTCTTCTTACACCCCATCCTCGACAGCATTGTCTGTTTTTAAACTATATTTAGCTGTTATTTTTGGCTGGTCGCTTTAGTAAATGAAATTGATGGCTAATTCAGTCTCTTCCTGTCCTTGACCTTACACATAATCTTTTTTCTCAGCGGCCTTGACCTTACATACAACCGTTCTCTCTTCGCTATTGAACCTATTACACATTTTTCTGTTGCCCACGCGCTGTGTATGTGGCTGCACAAACCATTGTGCCAATCACTTGCTCTGACATCACCACTAGCACAGCAACATCTTTAGGGTTACAAAACGTTTTACATTTTCCATATCCCTGTAACATAAACATCATTTTCCATATCCCTGTAACAAATTATAATAATGTTCGCTTATGCGTCTGAGGCCCGTTGCGTGAGTCGGTCACATCCATGACCCACATCTATGACGTGGTACCAGGCCTCGTCCATGGCGGGGGAGAAGGTTGCTACTTGCTGGGGCCATATTGTTCGGGGACGGTCTCTTCTGCGCCTCCAGCCGAGGAACAACTTGTGTAGTATCTTGTGGGCCGGGGTTTTCTTGTCCAGCCGTACAACATGACCGAACAAAGAAGCTCGACGCCGGACAAGTGTTTCTGAGATTGTGTGGAGACCCTTTTTAGCAGAGACCTTCACGTTGTGGATGTAGTCATGCCATCGGATTCCCAAGATACGCCGCTGGTTGCGCATATGAAAGACTTTCAGTCTCGACATGGCATGTTTCAGCAATGTCCAGGTTTTGGGACCGTAAAGCAGGACTGGGACCACGCAGGACTGGTAGATGCGGATGTTTGTCCCAAGGGAGACCTTGCTATTACTCCACGCACGTGACAGGTCGTGCATAGCGGTCGCAGCGAGTCCGATCAGTCTTGACATATCGGGACCGCTGCGCCCATCGGATGATATCATGCTACCGAGATAGATGAATTCGTTGGTGCCTTCCGCAGTGTGACCTTGATTTGCAATACCCTGGGGTGCTGTGCCGGAAATGAGGTTCTGAACTTTGGTCTTGGCCCAGGATACAGATAGGTCTAGGCAGGGCGTTTCCCTATCTAACATTTCCAGATAATGCTGCAGCGCAGATCTGTCTGTGCCGAATAGGAGAATGCCGTCCGCGATCAATAGCTGTACCCTCCTGATGATCGCTGAGGTGGTCAAGAAGCCAGACGACTGTCCGGCATAATAGGTCGGGGGCAAGAACACATACCTGTCTGACACCCGAAGTCGTGGAAAATCTGTCAGAGTACCATCCATTCGAGTTCTGGTTCCGGTGTCCTTGTGTAGCTCCTTGATCAAGTTCAACTGGGGCTACGAGGCGCCTATTCCGTGGAGGGCTTTCTATAAAGCCGACCGACCAACCGAGTTCAAGGCGAACTTCAAGTCCACGTATGCAGCGTAGAATTGGCGGCACGCGTAGTTCGGCGAGGAAGCGCAGAGCAAGGATAGCGTCGGTTGTAGAACGACCCCGATGGTGAAGCCAGACTGTTCTGGGCGACGCTTTGTGCTCTATAGAGGCTTGAGTCTAGCCATTAGCACGTGGGCAAACATCTTCTCCGGTACCGAGAGTAGTGTTATAGGCCTGTAATTACTGCAGTCTTTGCGACTCCCCTTGCCTTTGTACAGGGAGACGACGATTCCATCGCGCCAGTCGACTGGGACGTGTCCCGTCCTCCATACTTGCAGGAATAAATGATGGAGGGCAGTGCTGATCGGGTCGATGGCGTGTTTCAACCTTTCCCGTAGGACGTGATCCTGTAACATGAACGTTTTACATATCTCTGTAACAAAAACAAGATTTTCACTCTAAGTGACTTTCATCTAACACATTATCAGCTCCACGACGAGACACACTACTCCAGAACGAACCAGGACAAGGACCGTCCTAATTATGCCTGTTAATGCAGAGACAGTGCGACTCCACATTGGACGATCGTCCCTGACCTTGATTCTACTATGTTTACCAGGTAAGATTGTGCTACGCCCACTTTGGAGAAGACTGGTTTTTATATTGTGACCATGACACATTTTTTAAAGATTAAACTTAACGAGCGATGATATCATGAAGAGATCTGTCATTCATCTTCAGACATAAATGGACATTTTTCTGTTGAAATTATGAATTTGTGTATATTATCTAGACAGCAGGGACATCGCGAGTAGAATAATATTTTCTATTTTTAAATTTAGAAAAATAATACTGATTATATCATTCTAAATAATAAATAATGAATTAAAATTAGTATACAGTCTCCAGATTTGAATTCAGCATTCCATGTGCTAACATTTTATACAACTTGTATATAACATCAGGTGTTTGCTCATTTGAAATGTCCATAATGTTTATTGATCTGATATCTGCATTTTCCCTATTTTTGAAAGCACGTTCTGTAATTAAATTCTAGCATTTGGAAAGGGTTAACGCTTAGCTCATCATAATCAGACGTTAACCATTAACACTCCCCCAACCCCCCAACCCCCCAACTCCCCTTGATCTTTAGTAGACTATTTCTAAATAGTTTCGAGCTAGTTTCTATCTAGTTATTCGTGTTATCGAACTGATCTCTTTTCTGACTCTCAAGCCAGACTCTGGCAGGTCCAGAGCGAGGGTTTGCGCCACGAGTGAGTAGAGGCTTCAATGTTCCATCGACTTGTTTTGGGTCCAGCGTCCTGATCGTACTGAGTTCAGAGCAAGGAAAAATCATGTATGCTGGCGTGGAACTCGGCCCATTATTAGAGAATCAAGTTATGGATGCCAGGACATGTTGCCCGGCTGTGGGGTAATGAGATTAGAACCAATGAATCAATGATCATGATACTCTAGGAATGTGGCCGCATCAAACGAATAACGAATATGAGTCCATTGCGTGTGGCATAAGTGACCCGATCAGGAGTGTATATAAGCAGCCGGCTACGGGAATCACCAGTACATATGGACGTCACTATTTGCTGAAAGCGGCCGAGAACCTACAGATATGTGCCGAGGGCTTGATGTCAGTTCTGCTAATCAATAAACTGTTTACACAAAATGCTACACCCATATGTGGATTGAAAGCAAACATGTCCTAATGTATCTCCCTAATTGCCCAGCCATGTTTCAGGTAGAGGCAGCACACTATGATGACGAGAGCTCTCTCAGGATAGACTTGCTCAGAAAATACGAGAACACGATACGGCCTTCAAAGCAAGTCACAGTTCAAGCCATGCTTAGCTTACTTAATATCAACGTTCTTGTAAGTTGGTTTAATGTCGTGGTAGATTATTTTGTTATCTAACATTTCTGTTATACATCGCCTGCCCTTCATACAGTTCTTTTGAAGTAAATGTATGTTGTAGTATATATGTGGAAACATGAGGTCAGCGGAGCGTATGCGGCTCGTCTAGTCTCGATTCGTGGCCCGCCACATGCGTGGTGCCACAAGTTGGGATTAAAGATAATAATTTAGACCCAAAGGTCTGCTCTAATATATCGAGCAAAGGTTACTCAAAATATTTCTTCAGCAGATTAGTAGAGACGTCAAAAGACACATGTTAGTAAAACAGGAGAGAACGCCATAGCAACATGGATCTCATTGGTTGTATCACCAAGACAGCCAGCAAAAACAATATGTAGAAAGTTACTAATTTGGTGTTATGTCTCAACGGAATGTGAAGGAACAAGCGATATTGTTTATCATATTCATATTATTATTTGACTCCACATAGAGCTACAGTTGCTAGCATGGTTATCACTGCTCCAAGTGGATTGAATGTGGAAATAGTATGTTTTCCCATGCAGCCAAACAACAGCATCTCACATAACATAAAGGAGTGCATGAGCTGCATCCGTCAGTGAACCATAGCTGACTGCTAGTGTTAGGGCCAGAAAATCAGAGCCGCCAAGACCCTTCTACACCTCCACGCGGTGATCCTGGATAACGGACTGTAACAGAGCAGATTGGTTAAGGAGAAGGGAGTAAAGATGAGAAGCTTAAACCGGTACTCAAAAATGCCTGCTGAAGTCGGATATGTCGAACTGAAAGGTGCAATTATCGTAGTCAATCTGTAAACTACGACATAACTCATTTTGTTCTCTGGGCAACATCATGCTACTTGCAAGCCCTTTTCATGGCTTAATATCGGGAGATTAAGAACAAACAAAGAATAAGAAGACATAGCAGAAAATAAGAAAGCAAAAATAAATAAGCTGTTACTGAGAAACAGAAGACACAAGAACTAATTTAAGGAAGTATCTGTAAACGAGAACACGTGTATTATAAAGCTTGTTTTATTCTTGTCAAGTTCATATCGATATTTTTTTCTCCCTCCCTTGCGTGACCTTCAATTTTAAGTTCAGTCACGGTAGAAACAAATGGTTGTTACGAGTATTAACAACGGGAACATATTCCAATAATTTCCGTGCAGAAGCAGATGCACTGAAGGCCGCAGCTGAGCTTGTAATCTAAGATAAAGATATCCACCAGGAAAAGATAGTATTCCTGACTGATGCCGCGTCAGTATTAGCGGCGCTAAAACAACACAAAGATGAAGATCTAGAGCAATGTATGTTCTCCCTGACACACCTCTCAGCAGAACACCCAAGTTGGTCATACAGTGGATCCCATCCCACTCCAATATTGAAGGCAATGAAACTGCAGCCAAACTAGCAAAGAGTGGAGAAGCCTCCCCACAAACAGACCTGACCATCACATATAATGAGGCCAAGTCCATAATTAAAGCCAACTTCAGGGTAAAATGGGCTGATCAACACCCCGATTTCCGAAAAGAAGACAGCTAATATAACTAAACTAGAGAAGAGCAAGTCATCATCTTCAGACTGAGAACTGGGCATAACAGGCTCAAGGGTCGTCTTTACAACAAAATGAGGATTGGGACAGATGACAGGTGTCCATGTGGGGAGCATATCATGACAGTGGAACACATCCTGCAAAGCTGCATGCTCACGAGGAAAAGAGAGAACAATACTGGCCTCGTGAGACAGATATGAGACAAATGCTGTATGGAGATGAAACAGCCTTACAAACAACAGTGTCCTTTGTAAGAAAAACCGAGAACTTGATCTGAGGATGAAAGAAGAAGAAGAAGAAGAATAAGGATTTTTCACAAATCCTGTTCTCAAGGTACGCGGAGATCCCCCC
The DNA here is from genome assembly GCA_036924085.1 of Ariolimax columbianus. NCBI lineage: Eukaryota > Metazoa > Mollusca > Gastropoda > Stylommatophora > Arionidae > Ariolimax > Ariolimax columbianus. The sequence continues at coordinate 10,708,928 of JAVGWX010000004.1, forward strand.
CCCCCCCCCCCCAGCAACACTAGTAAAGCGTCAGCGGAAGTCAGATATTTTAGTTCTTCGTCTTCTTCTTCTTCTTCTTCTTCTTCTTCTTCTTCTTCGGCATTCGTCCTAAAAAGAATGTCGTGACTGTGTCTTAGTTCACAGCGACAATGCGATATTTGTGTCTTTCAGCCCGACACATCCGGTTTCAGCGGCCTTTTTTTGGGGGGGGGGTGGGGTGGGGGGTGCCGGGTTTGCCTTTCCACTGCCACCCCTATTCTCTCAGCCAGACTACAATAGTACACCCTTTCTCCAAGGCCGCCACTTGGATGGGGAATATGGTCTCTTGGTCAACTCTGGTCGATGGTCGTGATCAGGTGAGTCGCTGACTGGTATCAGCTCATACCCTGCTACAACCTTGTTCCATTGGCAGCATCTGATAGTTCAGGTCATTAGCTTGAAAACCAGTCAACCCAAGCATTGGTAAACAGTACTAGGACCGGAAGTTGTAGATGCACTTGATGCAAGCACCCGGCAGCAGGAGAAAGTGAACGGGTCAATGTCGACTTTGTCACGCCTGATATCGTTTCAGTTGTAATTGTGTGTAATGGTTATCATTAGTCTCAGAGTTAATACTAAATATCATCGAGGTATGAATGCCAATGCACATATTTCGTGTTGTTATGTTCATTTATTTAGATACTTATTCACCTCTTGAAATAAGAACTGACACATACGCCATGTTTGTCTCTTCAACCGACAGGATGTACCTTCACAAAGGCTTTCTGTTTCAGGATGGCTGTCATTTGTGAGTTGAACAATATCTCTCTCTCTCTCTCTCTCTCTCTCTCTCTTTCACTCTCTCTCTCTCTCTCTCTCTTTATCTCTCTCTATTTGTATATATAAATATTCATTCATTCATCCATATATCTTTCTATGATTCTTTCTCTTTATTTATGGTTTTCACGTTCTTGCTTTATCTATCTCTCTGTTCTTGTTTTGTTGTCTCTCTTTTTATCTTGATTCCTGTATCTCTTGTAGCTAATCACAACAACCTTCTATCCGTCACAACCCTCTAGCCGTCACAACCTTCTAGCCGTCACAACCTTCTAGCCGTCACAACCTTCTAGCCGTCACAACCCCCAAACCGTCACAATCCACTAGCCGTCACAATCTTCTAGCCGTCACAACCTTCTAGCCGTCACAACCTTCTAGCCGTCACAACTTTCTAGCCGTCACAACCCCCAAACCGTCACAATCCACTAGCCGTCACAATCTTCTAGCCGTCACAACCTTCTAGACGTCACAACCCACTACCCGTCACAAGTAATTAGCATTCACTACTAACAGCTGTCACAACTAACTAGCCGTAACAACTAATTAGCTGTTACAACTCCCATCCGTCACAACTCCCATCCGTCACAACTCCCATCCGTCACAACTCCCATCCGTCACAACTCCCACCCGTCACAACCCACATCCATCACAACCCCCATCCGTCACAACCCCATCCGTCACAACTACCATCCGTCACAACTACCATCCGTCACAACTCCCATCCGTCACAACTCCCATCCATCACAACTTCCATTCGTCACAACTCCCATCCATCACAACTACCATCCGTCACAACTACCATCTGTCACAACTGCCATGCGTCACAACCAACTCTAATTATACACGCCCCCTCCCCCATTGTCCTCCACAGCTACGACCACCTCTAATTAGATACCCCCCCCCCCAACCGCCCCCCTCCCATTGTCCTCTACAGTCACGGTCAACTCTAATTAGACACCCCCCTCCCCTCCCAATTGTCCTCCACAGCCATGACCAACTCTAATTAGACACCCCATCCCAATTGTCCTCCACAGCCATGACCAACTCTAATTAGACACCCCATCCCAATTGTCCTCCACAGCCATGACCAACTGTAATTAGACACCCTCCCCCCCCCCTCCCAATTGTCCTCCACAGCCATGACCAACTCTAATTAGACACCCCATCCCAATTGTCCTCTACAGCCATGACCAACTCTAATTAGACACCCCCCTCCCAATTGTCTTCCACAGCCATGACCAACTCTAATTAGACATCCCCCTCCCATGTCCTTCATAGCCATGACCAACTCTAATTAGACATCCCCCCCCTCCCAGTTGTCCTCCACAGCCATTACCAACTCTAATTAGACACCCCCCTCCCATGTCCTCCACAGCCATGACCAACTCTAATTAGACACCTTTCCTCCCCTCCCAATTGTCCTCCACAGCCATGACCAACTCTAATTAGACACCCTTCCTCCCCTCCCAATTGTCCTCCACAGCCATGACCAACTCTAATTAGACACCCTTCCTCCCCTCCCAATTGTCCTCCACAGCCATGACCAACTCTAATTAGACACCCCCCTCCCATGTCCTCCACAGCCATGACCAACTCTAATTAGACATCCCCCCCCCTCCCAATTGTCCTCCACAGCCATGACCAACTGTAATTAGACACCCCCTCCCAATTGTCCTCCACAGCCATGACCAACTCTAATTAGACTTTCCACAGTAATGACCAACTCTAATAGACACCCCCCTCCCAATTGTCCTCCACAGCCATGACCAACTCTAATTAGACAAATTGTCCTCCACAGCCATGACCAACTCTAATTAGACACCCTCCCCCCCTCCCAATTGTCCTCCACAGCCATGACCAACTCTAATTAGACAAATTGTCCTCCACAGCCATGACCAACTCTAATTAGACACCCTCCCCCCCCTCCCAATTGTCCTCCACAGCCATGACCCATCTAATTAAACACCCCCTCCCATGTCCTCCACAGCCATGACCAACTCTAATTAGACACCTCCCCCCCCCCAATTGTCCTCCACAGCCATGACCAACTCTAATTCTAATTAGACACGCCCCCCTCCCCCCTCCCCTCCCCCCCCCCCGCCCCTCCCCAACCTATTTACTGATACTGCCCCCATCTCATGACATAAAAAGCGATCATGACCTGTCCGTCTCACACAGAGAAATGCATGTACAGCGGCTTCTACACGAACACAAACACACAGGGTGTACAATCAAATGTACATAAACTATATTCATCGATTTCTAGAAATAAACTAGCAACATGCTCAAATGTATAACTAAATGTTTCCGTTTTTAGGCCGACATGCCTGCGCATGATTTTACATGGCTCTTATTACCGTCACAGATTCCATGAAAGTAGTACCAAATGCCAGATACTGAATAATTATATTTTGCGATCGGCCTCAAAAGTCATATTTTAGTGGCTTGTTTGATGAAAACTATATTGTGATCTTGTCAGCCATAGTTGAGAGGACATATTGAAACTCTCCTCCAAACTATGGAAAAGCAAATATCAGATCGATATGGGACATTTCATGATTTGCTAAAAACAATACTTTTGTCTCTTTCTCTCGTTCGCTCGTTTTTTTGGTATTGATATTTCTTTCTGATAGTACCATCACGATTCGCTCCCATCAGGTTATTTTTATTAATTAATTTGTTGGTTTGTTTGTGGTATGTTCATTCGTCGAGATGTAAATAGAATGATGTTTATACAGATCACATCCAGACACTTAAGAGATGATACGAGTGGGCAGTCGCTGGTAACAAAATAATGAATAATTGTGGACAAATATTTAACTGTAGTACAACTTCATTTAATGTAAAATTATGTAAAGATTCTCTAAAATAAGCAGAGAGAATCAACAATCAAATATTTTTTAAAAGGCCCAAATTATTCAGATTTAGAACTACCGGATTTGATGCATTGAAACGGTCAACTCTTTCTGATTTGTGTCTCCGATTTGATCCACACGAGACAGAGATGGTCGCCTCTGGAAACCAATAACAATGCCCTTTGACTACTCTTGGAATGCTGATTTCTGTAGCACTTTCTTTTACATGATAACATTGCTAGCCTCACGCACATAGTCTCTATAGTCTCTCTTTTATTCAAGATTAGGCGGCTTTCTGTTATTTGCTTAAAGTGATTCATTCGGGTCGAAAGGGTATGACTCTACACATTTACAATTGTGTCAAAAATGTGTCAAAAATGTGTCAAAAATAGAGAGGAACTGCTACACTTGCTAACTTGCAACATCCACTTGTTTGTTTTCTTGTTATTCTGATTTTTTATCTTCTTCTCGTTGTTCCTCTTGTTCTTCTTTATCTTCTTCTTCATCTTCTTTTTCATCTTCTTCATCTTCTGGATCTCCTTCTTCATCTTCTTCATCATCATCTTCTATTATTATTTGTGTTTTACTTCTTCTTATTCTTCCTCTTGCTTTTCTTCTTGTTCTTCTTCATCTTATTCTTCCTCTTGCTTTTCTTCTTGTTCTTCATCTTATTCTTCCTCTTTCGTTTCTTTTTGTTCTTCGTCTGTATCTTCATTCTTTTCTTATTGTTCTTCTCCTTGTTCCTCTTCTTCATCTTCCTCTTCTAGTTTTTTTCTCTTCTTCTTCTTCATCTTCTTCTTCACCTTCTTCTTCATCTTCTTTTTCGTCGTCTTCTTCTTTCTTTTCATATTGTTTTTTCTTCTTGTTCTTCCTCTTGCTTTTCTTATTGTTCTTCTTCTTCTTGTTCTTCTTCATCTTCTTCTTCATCTTTTTCTTCTTGTTCTTCGCCTTGCTTTTGTTTTTGTTCTTCTTCATTTTCTTCTTCATTTTTGTTTCTTGTTCCTCGTCTTCATCTTCTTCTTCTAATTCTTTCTCTTCTTCTTCATCTTCTTTCTCTGGTTGTTCTTCTTCTCTGCCTTTTTCTTCGCGTTCTTCCTCTCATTCTTCATCTTGCTTTTTTTCCTTCATATTTTTGCTTTTCCACTCTGGTTCTTCTTCTTCATCTGGTTCTTATTTTTTGTTCTTCGTCTCGTTTTTTTTTTATCATCTTCTTTGTCTTCTTGTTCTTTTTTTTGGTTCTTAACCTTGTTCTTCCTCGTGCTTTTCTTCTTGTGATTATTATTTTTCTTTGTTCATCTTGTTCCTCACCTTGTTGTTGTTCTTCTTCTTATTCTTCGTGTTCTTCATCTTGTTGTTTCAACTGACACTCATGAACGCGAGTATGTTATTCTCTTTTCATCTAATTTATTGGTTGTTGCTTCTAGAGCTTTCTTTCAAACCAAGAATGGTGTTCCGCACACAGAAACCTTTTGCCAGTGTGAATGCCGGGTTATCAATACCACGAGTTGCGGTGTCTTCTACCTTAGACAGATTATACAAGAAACCACCTAAGATTGTTAGCTGCTGACAGACTGCCATAAAGGAAATAGTACATTTCAGGAGCAAATGCCTTCAATGTCAAACAAGCAGTAGGAACATTCGAATTGGTTGTTTCCCTTCGTGGCGCCAAACCAAGCATAGGGCAACCACTACAGCTGACCCTTTTACAGGAACCCTGTATCTCAGCATTTGTTGTGGTGGTTTAAATAGCATTACATGATGAAGTTGCAATTGACGACATGCATGGAAGGTTACATTGGGTACCACGTAGGTGTAAAACTTGAGAAATACATGGACAATACAACCCAGAACATGGACAATACAACCCAGAACATGGACAATACAACCCAGAACATGGACAATACAACCCATAACATAGACAATACAACCCAGAACATGGACAATACAACCCAGAACATAGACAAAACAACCCAGAACATGGACAATACAACCCAGAACATGCGCAATACAACCCAGAACATGGACAATACAACCCAGAACATGGACAATACAACCCAGAACATGGACAATACAACCCAGAACATGGACAATACAACCCAGAACATGGACAAAACAACCCAGAACATGGACAATACAACCCAGAACATGGACAAAACAACCCAGAACATGGACAAAACAACCCAGAATATGGACAAAACAACCAAGAACATGGACGATACAACGCATAACATGGACAATACAACCCAGAACATGGACAAAACAACCCAGAACATGGACAAAACAACCAAGAACATGGACAATACAAACCAGAACATGGACAATACAACCCAGAACATGGACAATACATACATAATTGAAGTATGTGATTTCTACTGATTGGCAAAGCCCAAAGTATTTGAGAGCAAACCGAAGCTCCTCACACAGAAAGCTGAGTCAAACATCTCTTGAGTATAATGGCTAAATGCATCCCAGTTTAAGAGATCTAGAAATGGCTTTGGACATGGTTTCTTTGAGCTAGACCACGGCATGGGTGAAAAGAAAGAACATTCTAGCAGCTTTGATCTACTTCATACATAGTTTCTATAAGACTTGCAGAAACTACATTAGGGCATTAGGTTGAATATGAAGAGTTCAGACTGGGACAGAACTTTTGCCATGCAGAAACTAGGGATGAATATAATTTAGACAAGGGTAGAGAAACTTCAAGAATTGTTCCAGGCTAGAAAAGTTGTATAGTTCCTCTGGACGCAACCCGTATGTGTAGTTCTTTTTCACGATGTAAGTTACGCAGGCTGGAGAATTAATAATTTGATCTCTTCCCTATACATGCTTCCAAATTGTATTGTGCTTTTCGGCTAATTGAGGCACACCAGTCCAAACTTCACTCGACCGGGAACTTAACACTGACTGTTGACTAGAACAACGGTGCCGAAGTGAAGTATGTTAATAAAACTCGAATTTCTGGTTCAAATCCACCACTAGAGAAGTCTTACCACTGCTGACGAAACAGGACTGGATTCTCGATTCGCTGAACTTTTCATCGAACTTATGCCGCATCCAACGAAAAACTTCAGTTTCTTTTATCGAGCTAGAATAGTTGTACAAGTCAACGCTGGCTTTCTTTTCAAACTGACTGGGGAGGGCTGTCACTAGTTATGTCAAGTAACTCGGTGACAACAGTTTGGAACATTATTTGAACATTATATGAACAATTTTGTGTTTGATATTTTTACATGTAATTAATAATTATGTGTTGAATAAAGGTATGAATATAAATATGTCTAAATGATTGTAATACTAATAGCATAATAAGTATGACTTCGACCGGCGTAAAGCAGGGGGGGGGGGGGGGGGGGGGGCGCGTTAACAATAACTAAGTGTGCGAGTGTGGAAGTGTTGTTGGTGTTAGTATAGGAATAAATGCAATGTTGGAAGATGATGAAAACATTTTGTGTAGGTTGTGCAGAATAGAAGAGAGGCAGGCTCGAATGGAATGAGTGATTATGGCAAATGAGAAGAGATGGGGCGAGTTAGAAAAGAGTCAGAAAAAAAAAAAGAGAACCAAAGGAAAATTGAGGAAATACTAAAAAAGCTGCATTTGTATAGTAGCGATGATAAGGTAGATAGTCTTTCAGTGAAGTATGCAACTATAGAGGAGGGTTCAGTACTGATTGTAGGAGATTGAATTTTTCGGGAGGTTGGCAATCATTTGTCTAAAACAACATAAAATGTTTGAAAAAATGCATATTGGTGGTGCTAAAATTAAGGATATATAGGGGAAGATAAAGATAATAGGTGACAGAGCGAATAATCATGTTGTGGTAGTGGTAGGTAGAAACAATCTAAAGAGAGATGGTACAGAATTAATAATGCAAAGATACAAGAGTCTGTTGAGGACACTTAAAGAAATAAAGTATATTAAGGTCACCATGATGGGTATTTTATACAGAGAAGATGGGTCAGACTATCTATACAGTAAGAAAATAGGTATCAACCTCAGGTTGCAGGAGATGTGTGCAGATATGAATATAGATTTTATTGATGTGAAAATATACACATGTAAAATACTGTACCTGAACAGGTGTACATCTAAATGAGAAAGGGCAGCATGTTATAGCGAAGCATGTGTTTAATCATTGTATTACAAATTTAAACTAGCAAGGCCTATGAAATATGGGACTAAAGATAGTCCTACAATAGGGTGATATAGAGGATGTAGTCAAAGGGGAGAGTTGATGCCAGGGAAGTGTGAAACAAGTAGTGGAAAAGCAAATACAAAAATGAAAAAGCAATAGTAAACATTGGAAAATCCACAAAATAAACTAAAATATATTTATGAAAATATGAGAAGCATAGTAAATAAAATAGAAGAATTGGAACTGTATGTACAAGAAAAAAAACAGATCTGAAAGGATTAACAGAATCATGGGCATATGAGGACACTGCGATTGCGGATAGTGAACATAAAATTGAGGGATATTCAATGTTAAGGAAAGATATGGTAGTTGGGGACAAGGATAAGGAAAGATATGGTAGTTGGGGACAAGGATAAGGAAAGATATGGTAGTTGGGGACAAGGATAAGGAAAGATATGGTAGTTGGGGACAAGGATAGGGAAAGATATGGTAGTTGGGGACAAGGATAAGGAAAGATATGGTAGTTGGGGACAAGGATAGGGAAAGATATGGTAGTTGGGGACAAGGATAGGGAAAGATATGGTAGTTGGGGACAAGGATAAGGAAAGATATGATAGTTGGGGACAAGGATAAGGAAAGATATGGTAGTTGGGGACAAGGATAGGGAAAGATATGGTAGTTGGGGACAAGGATAAGGAAAGATATGATAGTTGGGGACAAGGATAAGGAAAGATTTGGTAGTTGGAGACAAGGATAGGGAAATATATGGTAGTTGGGGACAAGGATAGGGAAATATATGGTAGTTGGGGACAAGGATAGGGAAAGATATGGTAGTTGGGGACACGGCTAAGGAAGGATATGGTAGTTGGGGACAAGGCTAGGGAAATATATGGTAGTTGGGAACATGGCTAGGGAAAGATAGGGTAGTTGGGGACAATGCTAGGGAAATATAGGTTAGTTGGGGACAATTTTAAGGGAGGTGGCGTTTTATTATTCTGTATGAATTCCGTTAATATAACTATACAATACGATCTTTCATCTGGCAACAAAAATGAAAATGTATGAGAAGTAATAGATAGTGGGGGTGAAAAAAAACTGTGATTGGAGTATGCTACAACTGTTCATCAAGACCAAAAGAGGAAGTACAGTAGCTAATTAGTAACAAAAAAGACTAGTGCAGGTAAATTGTTATTAATGGTGGATTTCAATTCCTCGGATATAAAATCGGATATAGCAGAAGCACTGGTCGAGTCAAAACATTTTGCAAAGTGCTTAGAAGAAGCTATCAGAGGCAAAAACGCATTCGACCGAATATTTACTAAAGAGGACAATATGATTGAAAACGTTATCATTGGGGAACTTTGGCTCAAGTGCTCATCAGATCATCCGTTGGGATTTTATAGCAAGGAGAGAAGTAAACATAAAATTCCGAGCATACGACTATTCTAAAACATGTTTAGAGGATGCGAGCCATACAATCTGGAAAGATATTATCAGAGGTATAGATGTTGAACAAGAGTGGGAGAGTTTCAAAACAGTTTTAGGACAACTAACAGTGGAATGTGTTCCATATAGGGAGGTAAACACCAAGCATAAAAAGTGGATAACTAGATTTGTAATTAAATGTAGAAGAGCTAAACATAAAGCAGGGAAAAATATATAGAGGCTGGTAAATCGAAAGAAACATTTAAAATACTTTGACAAGCAAAACATAGCTCAGAAAATGAATAAATCAGCAAAAATAGACTTCGAAAAAAATTACTAATAGGATCAAGACTGCTATTAAAAGCTTCTTTTCTTAATTTAGAAATAAACAAAGAACGGAAGACAAGGACGGTCCTCTCACAGATAGCACAGGTAAAATAATAATAGAATATAGGGAGGCAGCTAATCTACTAAATCAATACTTTGACACAGTCTTCACAAAAGAGAACTGCTCCAAGATCCCATAGATATTTTCAAATGCGACAAGTATATAGTGGTAGTAAGATCAATCTGTATTACGGGGGAAATGGTTTTTAAAAAATTGGAGGGATTAAAAGCGGAAAAATGTCCAAGTCAAAATGGTATTCATATAAAATTGCTGTTTGAAATTAAAGACCAACTAGCAAAACCATTGGCTATATTATGTTCTCAATCACGTGCAAAATGGGATTGTTCCAAGAGATTAAAAAGATGCAGAAGTGATCCCCTTATTAAAAAACGGAACAAAATCAGATCCAGCAAATTATAGACCAGTGAGTTTAACGAGCATAGTCTGTAGATTGTTAGAATCAATAGTCAAAGAACATTGTAATGCATCTAGACATGTTTAATCTAATCAGAAATAGTCAGCATTGGTTTACTAGAGAGATATCGTGCTTTACAAATCTATTGGAATTCATGGAGGAGGCTACTAAAATGATAGATAAGAGGGAGCCAGTAGATGTTATTTATTTAGATTTTGCAAAGTCTGATCATAAACAACTGCTGCCTTGCAGATAGGCTGGGGACAGCCAAAGGCTAAGGAGGGCATCCCTACAGAAACGCCTGTTGAAATCGGATGCACGGGGCCGCAAGCCTAACAAAACAGTGCAACGTAAATCGCAGTATGATGGCAGTACAACCTATCAGAAAAACGCATGGCGCTCATCCTGCGGAGTCCCGCCAGGCAGCGATAGTGCCGGGCCTCACGCCTCGAAGGGGCCCACCCTTGACTACTGGTGGTCACCCACCCATGTGTCGTGGAGTCAAGGCACATGGCTATGGGGCAACTTCTATTGGCCAAAACCTCAAGACCCTCAAAATACTACAGTGGAATGCGGAGGGAGTCATTAACAAAAAACTTTCCCTAACACACCACCTGCATGAAGGTAAGATTGACGTGGCATGTATCCAGGAAACGCACCTCAACAATAACCATAAATTCTCAATCAGAGGATACCAGACCTTCCGTCTAGATAGAGAAGGCCACAAAGGAGGGGTCCTGATACTGACCAGAAACTGCATACCGAGTAGCGCGGTATCTGTCAATCACACCGGACAAGCAGAAATTGTAGGAGTTGACATAATGGCCCAAGAGACGAAGCTCCGCATTTTCAATCTGTACGGACCACCAAATAGAGACCTATCGCTCTCGAGTATGGAGGTCAGAGACTCCAACTGCATAGTAGTTGGAGATTTCAACAGCCACTCGGAGAGATGGGGATACTCTGACACAGACAGCAGAGGTGACGAAGTGGAAGATTGGGAGATAGATGCAAATCTCTCCCTAATCAATAGGCCGGAGGATAGCCCTAGCTTCTATTCAAGAACATGGCATACCACCTCGACTCCAGATTTGGCCTTCTCCACACAGGACATACACCATAAAATAGACCGCCAGGTGCTAAACCAACTGGCAGGTAGCGACCACAGGCCGATCAGACTAACCATTGACATGGAAGTAGGCCCACAGGAAACAAAACCGCTCCCACGTTGGAATTACAAACGAGCCGACTGGGACAGATTTGCAATCCTGACAGATGGGCTGTGTGAAACCATCAACACACGACACTCAAAAATGAAGCCCATGGTAGAGAGCCTAAGCAAGGCAATAATGCAAGCCGCCACTGAAACCATCCCAAGAGGAGCTAGGAAAAACTATAAGCCCTACTGGAATGATGAGTTGCAGAAAGTGGAAGATGCAGTAACAAATGCTAGGAACATGGCAGAGCGAGAAAAATCCATGGAGGCAAACATCGCCCTCAAAGCCGCCGCGGCGAAGTACAAACACACTCTCAGGCAAACAGCAAGAGAAAGCTGGAAAAATAAAACGGAAAGTCTAAACCTGGACAAAGACGGGAACAAGCTATGGAAGCTAGTCAGAGCCATGAACGACGAAACCCCGTCAAATAAACAAATTACTATCAAGCAGGGCGAGAACTTGATCACATGTAAGAAAGCCGCTAACGCCTTTGTCGATCACTATGCCAGAGCAAACCACATCGAGGTCCCTGCAGATAAGCATACAGACATTAGCGAAGAGCTAAAGGGACACGAAAACATAAATACGGCTCCTGAAGAGCACATGATGGCCAAACTAACAATGCGCGAAATGGAAGAGGCTATGAGAACACTAAAGAAAAGGAAATCTCCCGGAAAAGACGGGATCACAAACGAAATGCTGATGGGGCTGGGCCAAACAGCGAAGAGGAAATTACTATCAGTCCTGAACCAAAGCTGGAAAAGGGGGATTGTACCCCAGGCATGGAAAGACGCAATACTGGTACCAGTACCAAAAACAGGAAAGGATAAAACAGATCCAAATGGATACAGGCCCATCAGCCTACTGAGCTGTGTCGGCAAGCTGATGGAACGGATGATAAACACCAGACTGATGTGGCATCTGGAAGAAAAACGAATACTAATTCCACAGCAAGCCGGCTTTAGACAGCACAGATCCACTGAGGACCAGGTCATCCTCATAGCCCAGCAGATAGAAGATGCCTACCAGGCACAGAAACACACAGTAGCTCTTTGGGTGGACCTGGAAAAGGCATTTGACAAAGTCTGGAAGGATGGACTTAGAGTCAAGCTAAGAAGAAGTGATGTCGGTGGGAAGATGTACAAGTGGATCAACCACTACCTCAAACAAAGAACGGCCAGAGTCCAAGTACAAGGGCAGATGAGCAAAAAGGTGACACTCGAGCAGGGAGTACCCCAAGGGGGAGTATTGTCACCCACACTCTTCCTGGTATATATAAACGATTTTACAGAGAATATACCAAGAAGAGTCCATAGCTCAATGTTTGCAGACGATCTGGCTATGTGGACCTCTGAAAAGAATCTCACCATAGCAAGAAATCGGATGCAGACGGCCCTAACATCGCTGGAAGAGTGGGCGAACTCATGGCTGGTCAAAATAAACGAGGAGAAAACCACATGCACAATATTCTCGCTTTCATTAAAACTCCAAAGTACCAAATTAAGTCTAAATGGCAAATTCCTGCAGCCAAACGACAACCCAACCTATATGGGAGTCACATTTGATCGGCGCATGACATGGAAAAGTCAGATTGAGAGAAACCGAATGAAAGCCAGAGAAAGAATGGCAATCATGAGGAAACTTGCTGGCACAAGCTGGGGAGCAGACGAAGGCATACTAAAGAAACTGTATACTGGAAGAGTGAGACCAGTTCTCGAGTATGGCATTGCGGCATGGACAACAGCAGCGAAGGCGAACTTCGATAAAGTTAACAAACTTCAAAACCAAGCCATGAGAATTATAACAGGTGGCATGAAGTCAACGCCAATTGTAGAACTTGAAAAGATTACAAAACTGCAATCCATGACCGATAGAAGAGACTGCAGAGCCCAGCTGCAGTCAGAGAAACTCCGAAGACTGACTGACCATCCAATGCACCAGAGACTAAACAATTTGGGAAATGGGAAACTAAAGCGGAGAAACTTTGCAGAAATAGCCAAAGCAAAGATGCACGAAGATCCCATAAACGCACTAACAACACCAAAACCCATCACTACTGTACGAAAACCTACCTGGAGGCAGGATATATTTCCAGAGGTGGTAGAAAATATACCAGGTATTGCAAACAAAAACTGCCAGACTGAAAAAGAAAGGAGAGATACTACCCTAAGCTTCATAACGAAAAGCTACCCAAGCATGGACTGGACCCATGCATACACCGACGGTTCTGTAACAAACACTACACAGAACGGAGGGGCAGGAGCATTCCTGAACCTACCAAATGGCAGACAAATAACACTGTCACTCGCTACTGGTAAGTACACAAGCAATTTCAGAGCGGAGGCAGAGGCACTGAGGGCGGCAGTGGAAGAAATGGTGACACACAGTGAAAATGAGAGCCATATAGTCCTGCTGACAGATGCTCTCGCCGTATTCAAAGCGCTAAAAAGCCAGAAAAACACTGAGCTTAATGACTTAAGAGCAGCACTCTGCAAACTGTGCCAGCAGTCCGCACCAAAAAGGGTAGTGGTACAGTGGGTTCCGTCACACTGCAACATCCAAGGCAACGAGGAGGCAGACAGACTGGCAAAAGAAGGTGCAAGACTACCACAAACAGATACCAGTATGACGTACGAAGAGTCAAAACGGCTTATCAAAGCCAGATACATGAACAAATGGGAAACCGAACATACTGGTTACACCAAAAACGATGCCTATTACCAGTTGAACCGAAGAGAGCAGGTCGTTGTCTTCAGACTTCTCACTGGCCACAACAGACTGAGGTACCACCTATTCAACAAATTGAAGATAGGGTGTACCGACGAATGCCCGTGCGGTACTGGTAAAATGACCGCTGAACATCTGCTGCAGAACTGCCCGACATACGAGGATCAGAGAGAGCAGATGTGGCCATTACCAGTGGAACTGCAAGACAAGCTCTATGGCAGTGGCGAGAGCCTCAGGATGACCGCCGCTTTTTTCGAAAAAATAATGGTTACTGTCTGACTGCGTACGCAGAAGAAGAAGAAGAAGATTTTGCAAAGGCTTTTGAAAGAGTACCTCATCGAAGATTATTTAGAAAGTAAAAATCACACAGAATAGGTGGTGAAGTTGCCGAATTTTTTGACAGCTGTTCAACTGGAAAAAGGTAGTGAGTGGACATAAATAAGGAGTACTCTGAATGGTGTGACGTAAAAAGTGGAGTGCCACAGGGCTCGGTTTTGGGACATATATTGTTATTGATATATATATATATATATATATATATATATATATATATATATATATATATATATATATATATATATATATATATATATAAACGATACGTACGTTGATATAATAATAATGATAATGTTCGCGTAGGCGTCAAAGGCCCGCTGCATCGATCGACCACTACGATGTCCAACTGCTGAGTCTGTGTTCATGCGTAGCGTGTCGACCGAAATCCCTACAGACTCCCCAGGTGAAGCCATGTACTCTGCAGCCTTGGGATGAGGGCCACGAGGAGTGTGGTAGACCAATGTTTGTGTCAAGCTTTCCGTGTCTGTGCGTGTCAAACTCATTGTTTTAACGTGTCCAGCCGCCGGTTCTTCTGATTGTGTTTACCTGTTGGTCAGCGTGACCCTTTCTGATCTGAGATTACGAGGTTGGGAGAGGTATTGTGTAACCTCCGGTGGAAGGAGAGGCGAGCAGGAGGAAGTCGGCTTCAATCCGAGCAGAAATGTTTTTGAGTAGTGATGACCTGGACTGAATTCTGATGTGCAAGTTAAGCGGAACATTGAACTCCGCCATGGACTGGTCTCCTACGGCTTGAGCCAGGCATGTAATGCAGCGAAATGTAGCATACCAAATAAGATAACGGTTCAAAAGCACATCAATTCCACAGAATAAAGTCCTTCATACCTCCTGGTGAAGGATATGTGAAATATAATCCGAACAGGAACCACAAAACATCGGAAATCTCGACACAAACACCGGAGAGAGTCGAGAGCCCAGCCATTAAGGTACGGACATCTTACTTTTTCCACTTTATACACACAAGAGAACAACTGATATAGGATCCATGATTGCATAATTTGATATGGATTGGATGACTCAAAACTATGCAGGAGTGTTGACATAAAGCAGAAGTGGATATGTTGAGGTCGGATTTAGATAAAATTCGAGAATGGTCTGTGAGCTGGTAAATTCAATTTAATATAGATAAATATACAGCATCCACATGGGTAGATCAAATATGGAATATAATTACAGAATGGCAGTGAAAACGGCAAATATAATGTTAGATATGATAAAACGAAATATTAAACTTAGGAGTAAGACAATGATTTTCAAACTGATTAAGCATTGGTTAGATCTAGATTGGAGTACTGTGTACAGGTGTGGAGTCCTTATAGTAGAGGCGATATGAACATGCTGGAAAGGATACAGAGAAGAGCGACAAACCTGATAGTGAGTTTTCAGAATTATGAGAACAGACTCAGAAATACCGGCCTACAGTGTCTAGAAAAGAGAACAATTCGAGGTGACTTAATACATTTTCATAAGATAATCACAATAAAGGTTAAATTAGACTATAACAAAATTTCAAACTACAACCACCAACAAGAACAAAAGGGCACAGCTACAAAATAACTAAAGAAAGGTCCAGATTAGATATTAGTAAAAAAAATTGTTAGTCAGAGAGTGGTGATTGCTTGAAATACATTGTCCCAGGAGATAGTGCAGGCAGTGACAGTTAATGCGTTTAAGAGTAGATTGGATGAGCATAGCATTTAGAGCAGGGTAATGCAAATGTAACTGGTTGTATACAGACTCTGCAGAGTCTTCTAAACCAGTATAAAGACGTTAAGTTTAGTTAAGTTAAGTTAAGACGTGAAACCAACAGACAGAAGAGTTCCAGACCACTCGTGGCAACATTAATAGTGATTTTTTTCTCGCTACTCATGGACAATATCTTCAAAGCGTGTAAAGAGAGGACCAAAAAGTAATTAGTGGGGTACTGGAAGATAAGACCTATTTTTTGCATTTGATAATTGACTCCTCCTTGAATGTTCTCCCTCTCCTATTAGGCATGGTACGACCCAAGACTGTCATGGAACCCAGCTCAATACGGCAACATCACAGACATCTTTGATACGGAACTTGTTTTCTGGAGACCGGAGATCATCGTAGATAACTCGTAAGTGGCGTCTCTCTTCTCAGTCATCGTCGTGGACAACATGGTTACCACAAACATGACACGCGCCATTTTGTCCGCCATATGTACATTGTTGTTGCTTCAGATGTTTCTTTAAATTTTTTAGAATTCTCTGCCGTAAAGCCATCCCCAACAAGAATTGATAGTCCATAAAAGCAAAGAAGATATACACCATCACGAAGGGTGGATGTCGGCAATAGGTCGGTAATGTCCTAATTGGAGAACTTGATGATATTAGCATAACAACATCCGGGTCCCAGGAGAAAGACGAAAGAGAGTCCACATAAGATAACTTGGTAAAGACGCTATCAACTGATATGAAGTTCATGCGCCAGAGATTGAGCGCAGCACGAACTATACTGTGAACTTGGTGTAGTGGAGAGAGTTTAATTTTTTACCAAGGATCTGAGAAGAATCTTTCTAATTTTTCTTCTTTTCTTTCCTCTCACTTGTTGTCCTGCTTGTACATGTCAGCGTCAAGTTATGAAGAGGTTTCTTAACCTGGCCCTAGTATGTGCTTCATACACGGGAAGATTCGCTGCTTCTGTTATTTCTGGTATCCATCTTGTATGGTTGGCCCTTGGCTCTGTATCCATTGTATCTGTGTAGCATTGCCTTCTTAACTTAACTTAACGTCTTTATACTGGTTTAGAAGACCCTGCAGAGTCTGTATACAACCAGTTACATTTACATCACCTTGCTCTAAAATCTATGCGCATCCAGTTTATTCTTAAACGCATTAACTGTCCCTGCCTCCACTACCTCCCCTGGCAGTGCATTCCAAGCAGACACCACTCTCTGACTAAAAAAATATTTCCTAATATCTAACCTGGACCTCTCTTTAATCAGCTTGTAGCTATGCCCTCGTGTTATTGTAGGTGGCTGTATTTTAAAAAACTTGTTATAGTCTAATTTATCGATTCCTCTGATCATCTTATAAACCTGTATTAAGTCACCACGAATTCTTCTCTCTTCGAGACACTGTAGGCCCGTTTTTCTGAGTCGTTCCTCATAACTGTAATTCTGGAATCCAACTATCATCTTTGTCGCTCTTTTTTGTATTCTTTCAAGCATGTTTATGTCCCCTCTATGATAAGGACTCCACACCTGTACACAGTACTCCAATCTAGGTCTAACTAAAGCTTTATACAGTTTGACGATCACTTCCTTGCTCCTGTGTTTAATATTTCTTTTTATCATACCTAACATTGCATTTGCCTTTTTCACTGCTACCTTAACTTGCTCACTCACCTTTCCTGTATGATCTATTATAACCCCTAGGTCCCTTTCCTTATCTATCTTTCTAATATTGTTTTCTCCCATTCTGTATTTATGTTCCATATTGGATCTACCCATGTGGATGACTGTACATGATGGATACTATTAGGCGTTTGACGTGCCACGTGGCCGAACCATTTGGTTTTCTATCTCTTGGTGAAGTGTAGCACTGATGTTTTACTTACTTGTCGCCTAATGTCTCCTTTCTGATTCTATCCTTAGTTTTTACTCCGAGCATTCTGCTCAAGCATATCATTTTTGTTGTTGTGATGTTTATTTGATCTTTTTTTGTTATTGTCTAATTCTGGCACTGTTAGCACAATGTTGGTAGAAATATGCTGCTGTTTAGTGTTCTTTTTGTATCCATTGTCAAGTGCTTACAAAGTTATATCGGGGATATTTGCCCAATGATTTGACTTGCTTTATTACATCTGTTTTTAATTTCGGTGTTGCCTTTTCCATATGCCGAGATTATGTTACCCAGGTACGTGACATTTTTCACCTGTTTCATTTGTTGGTTTTGTATGAATATTGTTGTTTCTATTTCTTTTCTTACAATCGTCAAAACTTTAGTTTTTTCTATGTTGATTTTAATGCTGTAATCCGTACATACCTCATTAAGTTTGTTGATATGTCCCTGCAGTCGTTTTTTGTCTGAGATTGCTATTAGTGCTTGGTCATCAGCAAAGAGAAGTTCATTTAAGTGATCCCTGGGATTGTTTCCCTCACTAAAGTTGCCTTTTTTTACATATTGCGTCTACATATGTGGCACAATCAGTAGAGGAGATAGTACACAACATTGCTATACACCGGATCTAACGTGATATTTTTTTAAATATCTTGACTTAATTATTACAGTACATTGGCTATTTACATAAAGATTTTTGCATAGATTGGTCAAATGTTTATTAACTCCATAACGTTTTTTATCTTGTCCACAGTTGGTATGTACTGACTCGATCGAATGCCTTCTCTTGGTCTAGTGTCTGATCGTACTCTATTATTTTCTCCGCCAGTTGTCTGAGTGCAAAGATTGCATCTGTACAGCTCCTGTTTTTCCTAAATCTCATCTGTGCTTCGCTAAGCTGCGGTTCTATGTTTGGTCTAGTCTTTGTTCCAGTATTTTCCAGAATATATTTCCAGTATGGCTAAGCATTGATATTCCTTTATATGTTGTAGTCTTTGTTCCAGTATTTTCCAGAATATATTTCCAGTATGGCTAAGCATTGATATTCCTTTATATGTTGTAGTCTTTGTTCCAGTATTTTCCAGAATATATTTCCAGTATGGCTAAGCATTGATATTCCTTTATATGTTCTAGTCTTTGTTCCAGTATTTTCCAGAATATATTTCCAGTATGGCTAAGCATTGATATTCCTTTATATGTTGTAGTCTTTTTTCCAGTATTTTTCAGAATATATTTCCAGTATGGCTAAGCATTGATATTTCCAGTATGGCTAAGCATTGATATTTCCAGTATGGCTAAGCATTGATATTCCTTTATATGTTCTAGTCTTTTTTCCAGTATTTTTCAGAATATATTTCCAGTATTGCTAAGCATCGATATTCCTTTATATGTTCTAGTCTTTTTTCCAGTATTTTTCAGAATATATTTCCAGTATTGCTAAGCATCGATATTCCTTTATATGTTCTAGTCTTTTTTCCAGTATTTTTCAGAATATATTTCCAGTATTGCTAAGCATCGATATTCCTTTATATGTTCTAGTCTTTTTTCCAGTATTTTCCAGAATATATTTCCAGTATGGCTAAGCATTGATATTCCTTTATATGTTGTAGTCTTTGTTGCTGTTCTTTTTCTTCCATTTGAGGAATATTGTTGCCCTTCTCCAACCTTCTTGTGATTCTTGTTTAATCTATACTAGGTTATACAGTCTGTGTAGCCAGGTTATCCCTACATATTTTGTTACTTCGATTAGTTCCTCAGGGATGCCATCCGGCCCTGGTGACGTGTTTGATGGTGCCGCTTGTATAGCGTATTGTATCTCTGATTTAGTTATATCCGGTTCTAGCTCTGTAGCGATCTCTATATTGATACCTTGTGCGCCCTTTATTCCCCCAGTATTTAGTAGCTCTTCGACATATTATTGCCATCTTTCCGTGATCTTTCTTTTGTCGTGTATATCATTTCTCTTGAGCATCGTCCATTCTTCTTCAACTGTCTGAGTTTCTTTTGTGAGTTTTGGACAACTTGCTGTTACTTTCTCTATGTAATCCTTATGTGCTTTAATTGCTTCTAATCCTTTAATTGTTTTTCTTCCTGTTTGTTGACTTAGTTTTGTCTTCGCTTTCCATTTTGTTTTTAGTCATCAAGCAGCTTTATGGTCAGTATCAGCACACAGGTTCGGGAGAGCTCTTGCATCGATCACTTGTCTGCCTCTACTGTTCTCGACTAGTATAAAGTCTATCTGGCTTTTCTTGTTGGTTTTTGTTGTTGTTTTTTTTGCGTTCGCCTTATTTCTCTAATCCCCAAGGCGGTGTGCGTTGCACTGTCGTTTTTATTTTTCGCCTATCGGCCCAGTGCATCCGACTTCAACATGCATTTTATGTAAGGGTCTGCTTCCCTATGCATTTTCTAAGAGTTTGCTTTCCCGGGGTAACGGCCGGTGCTGTGATGGGGATCGAACCCAGCACCCCAAAAACGATGCCTATTACCAGTTGAACAGAAGAGAGCAGGTCGTTGTCTTCAGACTTCGCACTGGCCACAATAGACTGAGGTACCACCTATTCAACAAATTGAAGATAGGTGGTACCGACGAATGCCCGTGTGGTACCGAGAAAATGACCGCTGAGAATCTGCTGCAGAACTGCCCGACATACCAGGATCAGAGAGAGCAGATGTGGCCATCACCAGTGGAACCACAAGAGAAGCTCTATGGCAGTGTCGACAGCCTCAAGATGACCGCCGCTTTTTTCGAAAAAATAATGGTTTCTGTCTGACTGCGTAGGAAGAAGAAGAAAGAAGAAGAAGAAGAACCCAGCACCTTCTGGTTGTGAGCCGTGCCACTTAACCACTAGGCCACGCCGTCCCCTACTTTTCTGGTGGAAATTATTTCAGCTGTACCTTATGTATTCATGTGAACTTCTGTGCTGGAAAAAGGTGTTGGTTATAAATAAATCTTGCTGGCTGCATAAACTATCCCATTATAATAACGTCTTCTTCTCTTTCAATGCTGTTTATTGTGTCGTTGATGTCAAAACATTATTCGCATTCATTTGATGAAGTATTGCAAAAAGCAAATATTTGAAATATGTCATTTGTTCCACCTTTTCGTTGATTGTAACTGTCATCTTTCTCTCTGATGTGTCGTTGATTGTAACTGTCATCTTTCTCTCTGATGTGTCGTTGATTGTAACTGTCATCTTTCTCTCTGATGTGTCGTTGATTGTAACTGTCATCTTTCTCTCTGATGTGTCGTTGATTGTAACTGTCATCTTTCTCTCTGATGTGTCGTTGATTGTAACTGTCATCTTTCTCTCTGATGTGTCGTTGATTGTAACTGTCATCTTTCTCTCTGATGTGTCGTTGATTGTAACTGTCATCTTTCTCTCTGATGTGTCGTTGATTGTAACTGTCATCTTTCTCTCTGATGTGTCGTTGATTGTAACTGTCATCTTTCTCTCTGATGTGTCGTTGATTGTAACTGTCATCTTTCTCTCTGATGTGTCGTTTATTGTAACTGTCATCTTTCTCTCTGATGTGTCGTTGATTGTAACTGTCATCTTTCTCTCTGATGTGTCGTTGATTGTAACTGTCATCTTTCTCTCTGATGTGTCGTTGATTGTAACTGTCATCTTTCTCTCTGATGTGTCGTTGATTGTAACTGTCATCTTTCTCTCTGATGTGTCGTTGATTGTAACTGTCATCTTTCTCTCTGATGTGTCGTTGATTGTAACTGTCATCTTTCTCTCTGATGTGTCGTTGATTGTAACTGTCATCTTTCTCTCTGATGTGTCGTTGATTGTAACTGTCATCTTTCTCTCTGATGTGTCGTTGATTGTAACTGTCATCTTTCTCTCTGATGTGTCGTTGATTGTAACTGTCATCTTTCTCTCTGATGTGTCGTTGATTGTAACTGTCATCTTTCTCTCTGATGTGTCGTTGATTGTAACTGTCATCTTTCTCTCTGATGTGTCGTTGATTGTAACTGTCATCTTTCTCTCTGATGTGTCGTTGATTGTAACTGTCATCTTTCTCTCTGATGTGTCGTTGATTGTAACTGTCATCTTTCTCTCTGATGTGTCGTTGATTGTAACTGTCATCTTTCTCTCTGATGTGTCGTTGATTGTAACTGTCATCTTTCTCTCTGATGTGTCGTTGATTGTAACTGTCATCTTTCTCTCTGATGTGTCGTTGATTGTAACTGTCATCTTTCTCTCTGATGTGTCGTTGATTGTAACTGTCATCTTTCTCTCTGATGTGTCGTTGATTGTAACTGTCATCTTTCTCTCTGATGTGTCGTTGATTGTAACTGTCATCTTTCTCTCTGATGTGTCGTTTATTCCAACTATGTTCTCTATATTTGTGTCCCCAAAAACGATACTTCCCAACTTGTGGAGATTTCTTCTTCTGCTTATACTTTTTCGACGCTAGTTTCTTAAAACGACAGCGAGGCTGTGATATCTACGCCTTTCGACTCGAAACATAAAATTTCGAGATTGCATTTTTGGGGGCGAGGTTACCTTTTCTATGCGATCCATATTCCCTTAGCCAGACTACCCTAGATAGCCTTTTTCCAGGGCCGCCACTTGGAGGCAGGATGTGGTCTTGGTCAGCTGTGGTTTGCCTCCCTGATGCAAGCAGCCAACTATAAGTTGCTGATTGCTGTCAGCTCATTCACCTTGCGGATGTTAATATACAATGAAAAGAAATGCATGCAACAATAGAGTGATGACCGAAGAGTTGCACGCAACAATAGCGATGACCCGTGAGTTGCACGCAACAATAGAGTGATGACCCAAGAGTTGCACGCAACAATAGAGTGGTGACCGAAGAGTTGCACGCAACAATAGAGTGATGACCCGAGAGTTGCACGCAACAATAGAGTGATGACCCAATAGTTGCACGCAACAATAAAGTGATGACCCACCCGAGAGTTGCACACAACAATAGAATGATGCACGCAATACAAATAATAGAACCGGTGTAACTTTTCAAGCATGTTTTAAATAGCCGCTACAGAAAGTTGTGCATGTGACTTGCAATCTCGTCATGTAAAACCTGGAAGATCATATGCGACGTTCCACCATGGGAAATAGCATTACAAAATTCAGCAGAGCTGTAAGATGTGCACACATGAATGTTGTCGAAGCATACTTCAGCCTCAAGGAAATTCCTGCACAAATTACAGACTAAAATAACCAAACAAATCCTTATTTTACTATTTGTGGGGTTATACTGTCAACTCTTACAGTGACAGTTTTCTTCATAATGGATCCTAAGTGTGGCGACACAGTTAAAAGAACCCATAATGTTTTCAATTTGCAAATAACACTTGAGCTAATCAAGCTCACCGAATGGGACATCTTAAATTCTGAAATATGTCGCGACTAGGTGTACCTTCCATTACAGTTAGAAGAATTGTGAAGAACAAAAACTAAAGTATTATTAGATGCAATTAGAAACGTCGCGTCAGTACATGCCACACTGATTAGAAAGAAGCATAATCCAAATGGCGAGATAGTAGAACGTGTAACGTGTGGGTAGAAACACAACCCAACCAAACTATTCCGCTACGTCTCAGGGGTCTCCAAGCTTCAGGAACGGACCACATCAACCCTCATCCCCAACATTCATATTTTAACTGGCCAGCAGCAAATTGAAAACTGCGCGGATATGTTATCACTTTTCCTTTCTTTAATGGAAAGGAGCATGAAACGAAACATGGACAGTGACTACTGCATCTGTGTGTACTTCTTTGTACAAGCATATAACAAAGTCATGTTTCTTATACATATACAATGACACTGTAACTGTTTGGAAGGAGTGCCATATACGTTGGCGCTATAAGATTAAATATGGATCAAGTTATTCCTTAAATGCTGGTTGCAGCTTTCCAGACTAGCTCTGGTATGTAGAAAATAACGGATTCGGTACAAGGTAACTTATATGTTGGCTAAAAGAGAAAAGCTAATTACTGATAGAGATATAACCAACAAGTGTTCCCTGGAAGCAGTTGGAGATCGTTTGACAAGACATAGCACATCTGTCGAAATATTGTTGCTCGTAGAATTGAGGAATTGATAAACAAAACAGTTCATCAAAATGTGAACATCAGAAAGAAGTTTTCTGTGACATTCTCTGGCACTGGATAATTGATTGATGTGTAGGACACGTCACAACTCTTTGTGTTCATCCTTGACTTGACATTGAATATAATGTAACCCAAGAATTAGTACTAGTACATAGCATGCACAACACAGCAGCTAAAGAGTCAGAGAGCGGTGAATACTTGGAATTCATTGCCACAGAAAGTAGTGGAGGCAGGGGCAATTAATGCATTTAAGAATAGATTGGAAGCGCATAGCTTTTAGAGCAAAGAAATATAAATGAAACTTGTTGTATACAGACTTTGCAGAGTCTTCTAAACCAGTATAAAAATGTTAAGTTAAGTTAAGAGAACATCTACAAAAAGGAGCAATGACAATATGTCAAATTATTACATGAAATTAAACCGACTGCATTGCGTGACAATTGATGCAGGAAATTACATGTCTTGGCTGAAGAAAGGTTGAAATCAAGCTATTTCAAAATCCATTTGATTGGGATGTTGGAAAATTCCCAAGTCGGTTTCAAATGGAAATTATTGATCTCCAATCACATGTCAAGCTGAAAGACAAGTGCAAAGAAGGAAATCAGGTCAAATTTCAGAAATTTTTGTTTTCTGTGTAGTTTTAAATTTCGAAGTGATTTTCTTGTGGATTTGTGTTTGCAATTATTAATTGCTTAGTACATCAAGAATGATGTACGCTCGTTAGTCAGGTAGTTAGTTAGTTAATTAGTCAGCCAATCAGATATGAGTCAGTCAATTAATCAGTCAGTCAGTCAGTTAGTTAGCTAGTTAGTTAGGAGTAACTGTAATGATGACGCCGGCATCGTTTGCAGTAGACAACTAACTAGTTAGTTGGTTAGCTAAGTTAGTAAGTTAGTTAGTTAGTTAGTTGGTTAGCTAAGTTAGTAAGTTAGTTAGTTAGTTAGTTATCTATCTTATACCCGGGTGGGCGCCGTGGAAGTCTGTCAAGTCCAAGTACCGAACAAATTTAATCTGATGAGCACAGGGTCCATTCTCGTAACTGGCTCATGAAGCTTGAAGCCTCAGTTCAGGAACATTTTGAAATTTACAAATGCAGCTCCATAAGTCTCATTAATCTTGTTGTGCACAACATTATGTTTCGTTGTTGATTGCGGTTAGCATTTTCAATTGTCTGTCTAGAGTAAATATGAATTTGTATTTCTTGAATATGTGCTTGCCCTGCTGTTTTTCATCGTGTACCTGAACTTATTCGCTAATCAGTGAGGACAAATGAATACTTGGAAATGTATGTTTTATTAATGATTTGTATAACGGCGTGTGGATTGAGTTTGTTTTTGTTCGATCTTTACTGGTTGCTACAATTTTATTTATAATTGATTTCATTTGTTTTGCTTAACTTCTTTCTTGAGACGTGTTTAATCTTCTTACTGTGTGTCCCAAATTGGGAAAATTCTAAATTCAGGTAAACGTTAGTAATATTTCAGCAACAAAAATTAATTTCATAATGATTAGATGTCTATTCTCATCTGCTGTTAAGTCAAAGGTTCTTTCGTTAGAGCATTTGCTCAAGCTTAACAGATGTAGTCCAAGTATATCATTTCGGAGCCCAAATACGGGCGACATCCATTCTAAGTGATTGTATCATTTCTATTTTACTCTGAATCACATCGTGCTGATTTCACATCAAATATCAAAATATTTTTGTTTATTATTACTGTATTTTATTTTCTGTCATGTTTTTTTTGTTTATTTATGTGTTATTCACAAGTGTTTCGAAGTTATTTATTTACGGGGTTGTTGTTTGTTTGTTTTTTTTGCGGCACTAGTGCATTTGTGAGCTAAATAAAAGGTATGCTTCGTCTTTCGTCCATATTTAACTTTCGTCGGTTCTCTGGTCCATAGGCTGTCGAAAGGTGGAGGTATGTCTGCATTTGTTTTAATCTGTCTACTCTCGTGTCTAAGAGTGTTTACGTATTTACTAGATCTTACAATCTGCCCGTTATTGTATAAGAGTTTGTAAGTGTGTATGTAGGAGTATACTACTTTTTATAATCCCCAGGGAAAATAAGTTATTCACTCTTCTATCCCTGAATTAAGTCTAACCTTTTCTAGAGCTTTTAAGACACAGAAGGACACTTCAGACTGGATAAACTTTTGGTATGTGTGAATGGTGAAGTGTGTCAACCCATGACATGAACAGTCGTCTACCCCAAATGGGTTTGTTCGTCTTGTTTGTGCCCACTTCCGACATGCTCTCAGTTTAGCAGCACTACTATCGTCCCTGTGTCATGAAGAGATTTCCAGCCACCATTAGGACACTCTATCGTTTGTTCAATAACAAGGTAGATAACACGACAAAGATACCAGGTGCTCTCCGGTATCGGCACGCTCCAATCAACCTAGCTGAAAATATATCCCTGATTGACGATTAAGTAAGGGATATTTATTGCTCGTTTTTGGTGAGACAGGTGACTTTCAAGCTCACGTCGACTCTTTCTGAGTGCATTCTGGCATAAATGCAGTGTTTCTTATCGTAACTCCTTCACCTTTCAATTTTCTCTTTTTCATAAATAAAAATAATAATTTTCTATCCAGGGTGACAAACCTAGGAATCCTAGAGAGCGACAAGCTTCTGATACGGGCCACAAACGTAGGGAACATGACCTGGGAGCCACCTTCCATATTTGAGACTCACTGTGATGTGGATGTCACCTTCTATCCATTTGACACGCAGATTTGTGTTGTGGAGGTCACCAGCTGGGCACAGACAGTGGAAGAGATTGATCTTCGTCCCAGCGGTCATATGGTGGGTGTGTATGAGGGTGGGTGGGGGTGTGGGTGTGAGTGTGGGTGGGTATGAGTGTGGGTAGGGGTGTGGGTGGGTATAAAGGTGGGTGGGGGTGTGGGTGTGTGGGTGGGTATGAGTGTGGGTGGGGTGTGGGTTGGTATGAGTGTGGGTGGAGGTGTGGGTGGGTATGAGTATGGGTGGTTATAAGTGTGGGTGGGGGTGTGGGTGGGTATGAGTGGGTATGAGTGTGGGTGGGGTGTGGGTGGGTATGAGTGGGGGTGTGGGTGGGTATGAATATGGGTGGAGGTATGGGTGGGTATGAGAGTGGGTGGGGGTGTGGGTGTGTATGAGTGTGGGTGGGGGTGTGGGTGGGTATTAGCATGGGTGGGGATGCGTGTGGGTATAAGTGTGGGTGGGGGTGCGGGTGGGTATAAGTGTGGGTGGGGGTGTGTGTGTATGGGTGGGGGTGGGGGTGGGTATGAGTGTGGGTGTGTATGAGTGTGGGTGGGGGTGTGGGTTGGTATGAGTGTGGGTTGGTATGAGTGTGGGTGGGTATGAGGGTGGGTGGTGGTGTGGGTGTGTATGAGTGTGGGTGGGGGATGGGTATGAGTGTGGGTGTGTATGAGGGTGAGTGGGGTTTGGAGGGGTATGAGTGTGGGTGGTGGTGTTGGTGTGTATGTGTATGACTATAAGTGGGGGTGTGGGTGTGTATGAGTGTGGGTGGGGTGTGGATGGGTATAGTGTAGGTGGTGGTGTGGGTGTAGATGGGTATGAGTGTGGGTGGGGGTGTGGATGGGTATGACTGTGGGTGTGGGTGTGGATGACTATGAGTGTGGGTGGGGGTTTGGGTGTGTATGAGTGTGAGTGGGGGTGTGGGTGTTAGTGTGGGCGTGGGTACGGCTGTGAGTGTGGGCGTGAGTGTGTGTGTGTGTGTGGGCGTGGTTGTGGCTGGGGCTGTGAGTGTGGGCAGGGGCGTGCGTGTGGGCGTGAGTATGAGCGTGTGTGGGGGAGTGAGTGTTGGCGGGCGGATGAACGTGAGTGTATGCGAGTGTGGGCGTGTGTTTAGCTGGGGCTGTAAGTGTGGGTGTGGATATGGGTGTGGGTGAGTGTGCGAGACGTTCCCGTTCAATTAAAACCGACCATGGCAATCACAATGAATCGTACAAGCTATTCAAATGATGTGTTTTGTTCTGTTAATATGTAACTGCTGGTTCTTGTCCCACAGAAACACATTTCTGAGTTATATAATTCTATATTTTCAGAATTTCCTCTCACTTATTGCATGTAATTTAGTCTATTTCACGTCTTGTAGAATTATGTGTTGCTGTTAATCTAGTGTATTTCATCTTTGCTCTCAGATTTTATATTTGATATTGTCTTTTTACAATCATTTTATTTGTATTTGTAGCGCTAACGCACAGCTATCTCGCATCCTTCTGGAAGTCAACGGTTCGAATCCCAATTGTCTGGTGTCTATAATATGAAAGTGCTTATAATACACTTACATGTGCTGTTGTTGTTGTTGATGTCGTTAACAATAAGTTGTTTTTATTTACTTGCCTCTGTGAGTCAATTTCTTTCGCCATATTTTTAAGATCTTGCAATTCATTTTATAAATTAATTGTATGGATTTCATACCTTGGCCTGCAAGTCAGTTTTCGCATTTAGTCCAGTATATTTCTGATCTTGCAGTTAGTTTTATTAAGTATTCTTGTACATTTCAGATATAGCATTTGGTGTTTTTTGTAAATATATGTGAATATGTATATCACGCCGTCACGTTGTCTTACACAAGTATGATACATGAAGGTCTTGTACTTGTTTGTGTCAGGAGGGAAATGGCTGGAGATAATGCTTTGATGTAGCCAGAGCCCATACATATTCAGACCATGCGCCCAATTAGCCGACATTATTGATTCGGTAGTGACTAGATCTTGTCTTCATGTTGCAGATTGATCTTGTAGACTTTGAGCAGAGCGGAGAATGGGACGTACTTGGTTCATGGACAAAGAGAAGACTTCTGGGCACTGGGTCTGATGTCCATTCAGAAGTAGGCCATACATTTGGTGTCACTAGTTTGTGTTTTACTACCTGGCATGTCAGGCCGATTGAGTCTCATAGGCACTATGTACTGACAGACCATAGATTCGAACCCAAAGTATGCGTTTCTTGTGGTCAGAGCTCCAGAAGCATCTAGCGATGTACACTGCGCCACAACTAAGAGTGTGACGTTATCTGCAAACTGTGTTACATACTGTCATTTCCATTGTTCTACTCAGCGTCAACCGAGCGGTACAAGGGTATCTGACTAACTGCTATTGAATGAAAAGAAGCGAGAAAACAGAAGCTTAATACAATGACGCTTCTAACACTTCATCCCTGACAATAGTGTCCGCTATGGCGTGGACCTTCACATCTTGGCATCAATTCACAACCCTCAACAATTTAGCTGCGCCACGATAAGACTGACAATGCTCTAAATTAGTCGTTAATTAATCGAACAAATATGGCTTCCAGATTGACGCCTGCAATGGAAAATGTTCGACGAAAGAGCGTAAGAATGCATGGCTTGTAGTTAAAAGAAAATTGTCCGCGTACATCATTGCAACATGCCATGTGTTACCTGGCTAACGCAGAAATAACTAAATTGAAGGTTCATGCGGCAGTCGCCATACCAACTCTTCTGTACGCCTGTGAAATCTGGACTGTGTACAGTCAATATGTGAAGAAGCTTGTCCACTTCCATCTAGGCTGTCTAAGGAAACTGCTGAACATACAATGGCAAGATATAATCACAGATATAGAAGTTCTTTCGCCGGCTGACATGACAAGCATCCACACAAAACTGTGCAAATCGCAGCTGAGATGGACTGACCATGTTGTCCGCATGTCAGATGAGCTCGCGGTGTCCAAATAAAACGTTACAAAGTCATTCTGAAAGCCTCACTGAAGAACTGCGACATTTATCCTGATAATTGGAAGAACATTGCTGCTGATCGCCCAGCCTGGCGTAGTCAGATCTCTTTTGTCAAGACACAAATGGAGTAGACAAGGGTCAAGGAAGCTGCAAGGAGACGATCAACACGAAAGGGAAGAGACAGATTGCCTCCGTCTGGCGGTCAGAGTTTCTCTGCCCTCAGTGTGACAGACGCTTTCTGGCTCGGATTGGTTTGATCAGCCACCTACGAACCCACTCCAGGATTGGTTTGATCAGCCACCTACGAACCCACTCCAGGATTGGTTTGATCAGCCACCTACGAACCCACTCCAAGATTGACAAATGACAATGTGGTCCTCTTCAGTAACGATGGACAAACAACAACACGGAAGAGGAGATTAACGTCGGGTCAGACAAAACATACTGATCAGACAGTGTTAGTCAGGGACGCGTAAAACATACTGATCAGACAATGGCAGTCAGGGACGCGTAAAACATACTGATCAGACAATGTTATTGAGGGACGCGTAAAACATTCTGATCAGACAATGGCAGTCAGGGACGCGTAAAACACACTGATCAGACAATGTTATTGAGGGACGTGTAAAACACACTGATCAGACAATGGCAGTCAGGGACGCGTAAAACACACTGATCAGACAATGGCAGTCAGGGACGCGTAAAACATACTGATCAGACAATGTTATTGAGAGACGCGTAAAACACACTGATCAGACAATGCAATTGAGGGACGCGTAAAACACACTGATCAGACAATGCAATTGAGGGACGCGTAAAACACACTGATCAGACAATGCAATTGAGGGACGCGTAAACCACACTGATCAGACAATGTTACTGAGGGACGCGTAAAACATACTGATCAGACAATGGCAGTCAGGGACGCGTAAAACATACGGATCAGACAATGGCAGTCAAAGACCCGAACAACATACTGACCAAAACCCCCACCTCACTGTCATACCTTTGTCTCGGGAAACAGCCTGTTTCATGGAAGTCTGGCAAGCGAGTAGGATTTCGGCGTGATCCCAGCAGGCGTGAGCGTCACGCAGATGAAACCAAGCATAGCAAAACAGACTGGATTACCTTGGCCCACCTTCATCAGCACACTCGGGTTGAGAAGAAAGCTACTGCAGTCCGCCACTTAATACCCTTTTCAGGGCGCATAAAACAGTAAACATACTCATTGTGGGCAATCAACAACAACAACCATGTTAGCGGAAATGGGACCTACGGCTGACTTCCATCAGGAACCATGTATAATCTTACCCCTTCCGTTCAGCCATTTTCTCAGCCAGGTTACAACTTATTTTGTAACTTTTTTATGCTTTTTAAACTATTGATTAGGGGACGGCGTGGGCTAGTGATTTAGTGACACGGCTCACAACCCGAAGGTAGCTGGGTTCGATTCCCATCACAGCACCGCCCGTTACCCCGGGGAAGCAAACCCTTAGAAAATGCAGGAGGAAGCAGACCCTTACATAAAATTAATGCCGAAGTCGGATGCACTGGGCCGACAGGCGCAAAATGAAAACCGCAGTGCAACGCCCACCCGCCTTGGGAACTGAATAAATAAGGCGAACCCAAAAAACAAAACAAAACAAAAAAAACTTGATTGCTTAAGTAGTTTTTTGGGGGTTATTTTTTTTATGATAGCGCTTCAAGTGACAACTTTAAAAGTGGGATAGCAATTTTAAATAAAACGATTCCTTTGTCTTGTAACTTGTTAATATGGTTGGTAAGGATGGCTAGAGTGTCCTTAACGTACCATCACGGTGCAGACGAAGCTCACGATGGCATAGCTACAGTTAAAAATGAACCCCCCCCTCTATTGATTTGCACCAATAAGAAGCAGCGTTCTGTTATCAGTTTGTTTTTTAAGCGAAGAAATTGATTGGCGAAAGAATGTTCGGTACGGTGATGCTTCTAACTCCAGCAAGTGTATGAGTGGAGTATGAAGTTCCAATACGGTATGAGTTCTGTGACTGTTCACAACCGGGTCAGGCGCACCGAGTAGTGACCCCAGAGTCGATTGCAGCCGCAATACGAAAAATCGCCAAGTTAGTAAAATTGCCGCAAATTGTCGACATCAGTCAAGGTTCATGATGTTCTATAGTACCACAAAGTGTCTGCAAGGTGGGTGCCACGACAGTTTACTCCAGAATTGAAACGACTCGTTGATGCCTGTCATGAACTTTTGAGGCGCTTTGAAGCAGAAGGTGATCGTTTCTTAGCAACAGTTGTTACTTGAAATGAAACCTGGGCTCACCATCACGAGCCTGAAACGAAGAGAGCGAGCACTTATCTCACTTCTCTCTGAAAAATAATGTTACTTTTATGTTTAGAACTTTCTTGGATCAATCTGTATATCTTTCTTTCTGTTACTGTGATACCCGACCGCTCTAACTCACTTATAGGCTGCTAGACCTGTGTGCACTGACATAAAGCGTTGTTCGATCTGTTTCCATAGATATAAAGAGTTTTCCCGTTTGTGTTCACTGACATTAAGCGCTGTTCGCCTCTGCTACAAAGGGCTGCTCAGTCAGTGCCCATAAACTGAGAGCAAATTTTGTTGTCATTAAATTACTCTTATGTTATGTAATCACAATCTCTCACGGGACCCAAAGAGACCTATCGCGAGACTCAAGTCTCCCCTGGAACACCGGACATAGAGCAGATCGATTATAGCAGCAGCTCAAACCTCTGAGAAAAACCAAACAGCTGTTTGAAACAAAAATTAGATATGATGTAGACGACATATCGTTTGTACCGGCGATTAATAAGCATAAACACGTGAAAGAGAGAAACACAAAAAACAGTTCAGATGAACAGAAGAAGGTGAAGATGGTTTTGACCTCTCCACCTTCTCTTAAATTTAATTTTAAAATCATGAATAATGGATATCCTCTCAACAGGGTACTAGGACGTCTGACAATGTACTTGCAAATATTGTCTTTGACCTGAAATGTCACGCCGTGCCTGACAGCAGCTATTAAATAGTGTCTTGACATTGACATGTTCATTATAACTGGAACTCTACACGTCATTTGTGATTTAAAGTTTCTTGTTGATAATTTCATAACCAAATTGTTCATGTTGACTCGACATGCACGTTTCAGATTACATTCTCCATCAAACTCCAGAGAAAGCCGATGTACTACATCACAACCATATTGATTCCTGTCATTGTGACTTCCATCCTGTGTATTGTGGTCTTCCTGCTACCAGCAGAATCTGGCGAGAAAGTTGGCTACTCTCTGACTATCCTGCTCACCTACACGGTCATGTTGACACTCGTAGCTAGCTACATGCCCCCTACAAGCAAGCATACGTCTGTACTCAGTGAGTTCTTTTTGTTATATTTGAACATGCGGAAAGAGAAGGATTTAATATAATCCTTTTATTTGCACTATAAAAAAGTGAGCTATATGGGCTGAGAAGAAACATCATAGAATAGTTAGATCACTTGAAAGAATGACATGTTGGCACAAACAGGCAAAGACAGTGATCTCTTCTGTATACCGGGAGTCGAACCGAAGTGGTTTGTGAACACGACTCACACCCCAAACTTGCTTGTGCTTGGATTCAGCAAGGTCATGACCTTACAAGAGGGAAGTAAACCCATTTTAATAAATGCATCCTGAAGTTTGATGCAATGGGCCGTTGGGAGCAAAAACACAACACAACACACTCTGCCTTTGGAATCACGGAGATCAAGGACACGAATCTATTGTGTGAGATTATAAACAGCACCTGCGATATCCAAGCAGTCACCAGTAACTGGTCTCAGTTTTTAAACCAATATAATAACTATGCGAGGACAAGCAATATGAACTATTATCCGTGATGGTCCAGAAGTACGCATGTTGACACATTTGAAAGCCAAAGAACATTAATAAGGTAAGATCTGCTTTAGCTTGCCTGTTCCTTGGTTTGGCTAGTGTTTCTAAGGACACTCGTGATGGTCCAAAAGGACGCATGTTGACACATTTAAAAGCTAAAGAACATTAATAAGGTAAGATCTGCTTTAGCTTGCTTGTTCCTTGGTTTGGCTATTGTTTCTTACTTCAAGTCCGGCTAGTACATGCCGTCCACAAGCAAGTTTAGACAGTGCTCAATGAATTTTGTTGGTTTCAGATGTATGTACTGTTATTGAATATTGTCATGGTCATATTTCAGATCTTAGATTTCAGATCAGTCTCCGCTGAAGTTTTAATGGAATGGAGTTAATAATGCAGAGATCTTGCTGTCGGGTAGCAATAGCTCAAAAGAATAAGTTGCAGCTTACCTAGGAGAGATAACTCTGACAATAAACAACTGCTCCCTAGCACGTGGGTTGGGAAAGCACGCCCAAATGAATGCACAACGAAGATCCTTGAACTAGGACCTTTCAGACAGAATTCTGTGCAACACAGTATGTCGGATAAAGACAAAGAAATGTTACAGCCATTCCATGCGTATGTCTAATGGCGAATAATAAAGAAGAAAATTATAGATGATGAGCTGTAAACGACATACAGATGGGTTGGGTTTATGCGTATCTGACATGCTAGGAAAACACGAAAAGTGACGTTCTCTTGGCTCTTCAACTGTCCGCCTCCACTGAGTCGCACATCAATAAGTTTGGGAGATTGACTGAATGAAACCCTTGGTCCAACATGGTTCTGCAGAGAAGAAAGAATTGAAACAACTTGCTGCGACCTCTCATCCGGCGGAAGTTGATCTACCTGTTTGAATTTTAGCAGCTGATTTTGTCAAACTAATGGTTAAATGAGGAGCATAACAATGTCGTGTCGCAGGCTTCCTGGAAGGAGACAAATTTAGTAGTGACATCATTCTACTTAAGAAAACAGTCACAGAGCAAGAATTGTCGTCGTCTGTGAGGTGTTAAAGATGTCATTGAGTTGCGAGGTTGGAATTTTTCTAGAGTAGGTGTTAGAGACTTCATTGAGCCAGGCTTGGATTTTTTCCATATTTAGACCTTGACTACTTCGTTAAGCGAAGCTTAGACTTTTTCTAAGGTAGGCGTTAGAGACTTCATTAAGCGACGATTGGTTTCTTCTGTGGTAAGTGAGATTTTAGAGACTTAATTGAGCGGCGAGATTTGAACTTTTTCCGTGTTAGGTGTTTGAAAAGTCATTGAACGAGGTTTGGACTTTTTTGGACATTGAGCGACGAGGTTTGGTCTTATTCTGCTGTGGATTGGGGGACCACATGCCCCCCTTACCGCCTTGCCATCAATAATTGTAAGTTGACATCATCAGGTAGTCTGTAGCCTGTCAAGATAGGGGTTTGAACCCGATACCGTTATTATTGAGAGAGAGAGAGAGAGAGAGAGAGAATGAGCACGCTAATCACCCTATCACTACGATGCTCCCCATCTTACTACTGAATGTAAACAGGGACATGTGTGTATGTGTGTATGTGTGTGTGTGTGTATGTGTGTATGTGTGTGTGTGTATGTGTGTGTATGTGTGTGTATATGTGTGGGTGTGTGTAATATTAATAACATATTACGCTAATTGAGTGGTACAACGATAATTGTAATGTCCTCATTCATATTAATGAAGATAACAGCAGCGGTAGTGTGAAATCAAGTTTGATGTGCTTGTGTTAAAGTCATGGCTACCCAAACGAAACCCGGGGAGAGCAGAAAAAAACAATTGCAATTTTGCAAACATTTCGAGCAAGACTTTTAAAAGGGAGTTGTGTATATCGCTATCAACATCATCATGTGCATAGAATGTGCTACAGTGCTCCTATGCTTCACGTGGAACTGTATGCAGACAAGACAATACGATCGGTGGAAGGGGTGGCAATGATAGTGTTGACGATGTTAGTATTAGTGATGATGATAATGTGGATGGAAAGGGGGGGGGGGGGGTTCACCTGGCTCACCTGATCACAGTATAGGACCGAAGCGGATTAGAATCGAATGTGTCTGAGGTCATATATACGGAACACATTGTATATTACTAAATAATAATTAACAAATATGTGTAGATACTATTGCACGGCATTGGGCGGAAGGGCGATAACTCAAGTGTTGATGTATCCATAACAACAAATAACAACAGAATCTACTGTGTGTGGATTCTAGAGGCTACCGTGTCGTGTTATCAGTTGCTTCCCTTCATTCAAAATTGGTCTTGTCCTTAACGTTCTGCCCCACTTGTGTTTGTCCGGGTCTTTCTATCAAAGATCAACAACATCAACAGCAACAAGAACAACAACAACAGGATCTAATGTGTAATTGTTAGACATAACCAGACGATAAAACGGCAGAGCTGAAGGTTGGAGAAAACATAAAGTTGGAGAATAGACTGACTGATAGTAAAATGCAACCTATGAAATTACCAGAATAAGAAATATGGATGTAGTCAACCACAGATCTCTAGGACAAGAAATATGGATGTAGTCAACCACAGATCTCTAGGACAAGAAACATGGATGGAGACAACTACAGATCTCCAGAACAACAAACATGGATGGAGACAACCACAGATCTCCAGAACAAGAAATATGGATGGAGACAACTACAGATCTCTATGACAAGAAACATGGATGGAGACAACCACAGATCTCTATGACAAGAAACATGGATGGAGGCTTAACCACAGATCTCTATGATAAGAAACATGGATGGAGACAGCCACAGATCTCTATGACAAGAAACATGGATGGAGACAGCCACAGATCTCTATGACAAGAAACATGGATGGAGACAACCACAGATCGCTATGACAAGAAACATGGATGGAGACAGCCACAGATCGCTATGACAAGAAACATGGATGGAGATCTCTATGACAAGAAAAATGGATGGAGACAGCCACAGACAGAGAACAGAGCCAGAGACACACATAGATGATTTCCCTGAAGAAATGACAAGAACTGAAATGAATGACGCGTGACAGAAGAACGTGGTAAACATTTATGTAAGAACTAAACCTGACATATAACTGGGAGACTGTTACAGATAAGAATGTAACTGTTGAATATTTGCAGATATTGTGGTCGTAGTTCAGCTAATAGAATGATTTCAGTGTGTCTCTAGATTAATAACGTTCTACTTCCCCAGGTGTGTACCTGACCGTCATCCTGTTTATTGGGGTGTTTACTACTCTGATAACTGTTATTGCCCTACATCTCCATCATCATCCTAATGATACAGAAATCCCCGGATGGCTCCAGTTTTTGACCAGAAATTGCATGATACCTCTTGTCAGGTGGCGCCCTCGCAAGATCAATGAAATAAATGCCATGTCTGAAGGAACTTCGGACAGTTTCGCACCTCGCATGTACCACGTTAACAGGGTACACCCTGAAACAAGAAGCTCTTCGAATGTGTCTTACACCCGCTGTAGCTCTGATGGACAAAGCAGGGACATTCTTGCAGCCATAGAAAACCAAAAACATTTGATCGAATACATTAATAGACAAAGAAACCAATCTAACGTAGAAGTTGAGAATAAAAAACATTTCATCCAGTACATCAGTGAGCAACGAAACAAACCTGATGTTAAAGTTAAAAATATAGATCATCGCCTTAACTATTCTAATGGGCAACAAAACAAACCGGATGTTCAAGCAGAAACCCAGAACGTAGACGAAACCGCTCTTGACAGACACAGCCCAAACAAAAAACACAGACTAACATGGCAGGAAGTGGCAGTCATTTTAAACGCCTTTTGTCTGAGAGTTCTTGGAGGCTTCGTGTTGGCGCTGACCGTTATTGTTCTCCTTACCATGGCCATTGGAGGGTATGTAATTAAGCACATTTTATTTCTTGTTTCTTACTTCATTCTCTACATTGTGTCTATCGTATTTGTTTTAGAGTGAACATTCAAAGTAAAAGATCCATTATGAAACTATTTATCCTATATTGTGCCTAGAACGCAGAATTGTTATGGTTGTTTTATTTATTAATAATAATTTTGTGTTCCAAAACATTTAGACATTTTACTGAGTCACAGTGTGGATTATTGCAAGTCGTAGAATGACGGTTACAGGTGGTTGTGGGAAAAACAAATTGCTGCAGAAACCCCCACGGCATAAACACGTCAAGTGAATTAGCACAGGCTTTCTGCAAGGCGTCAACAACATTTGGGCTCTAATCTTCGAAAGCAGCGATCCGGCAAAGGAGAGTGCCAAGATGGATTTCTTCTTCTTCTTCTTCTTACGCTATCAGACGTCGACCTTTATTTTATCGAAAAAAACAGCGGTCATCCTGAGGCTGTCGACACTGCCATAGAGCGTGTCTAGTGTTGCCACTGGTGATGGCCACATCTGCTCTCTCTGATCCTCGTAAGTCGGGCAGTTTTACAGCAAATGTTCAGCGGTCATTTTCCCTGTACCACACGATCATTCGTCAGTGCCACCTATCTTCAATTTGTTGAATAGGTGGCACCTCAGTCTATTGGGGCCAGTGCGAAGTCTGAAGACCACGACCTGCTCTCTTCTGTTCAACTGGTAATAGGCATCGTTTTTGGTGTAGCCAGTATGTTATGTTTCCCATTTGGTCATGTATCTAGCTCTAATAAGCCAATATGGATGTAATTACTTGCTTTCCTAATAAATATTCAGTCATAGAGAAAGAGGAATCCTACAGTTTCTTATGGAGATGACTTAACAAACAGACGTAAAGAGTACTTCTTATAATGCCAGAATGAACACAAATGGGGCAACAACGTAATCCCATATCAGACACTATCGTTAGGTGCAAAGTAGAACATACTTGGTCGTTCTAGATCGATGTTCTTTTCTGATTGTGTGAGACATCTGTTTTCCTATGTCTAGCCCTCCCTTATTTAAGTTAGGTACCTATCATTTCCACTTGGAGTGTGTCATACAATCAGATTATTGGAAATGCCCAAATAGGTCAGAAGAATAGAAACGGTTAGTTGTATGTGATATCTTCACAAATTGGATTCGCTCTTGAGTAAGTACATTGCCACGTGACATTGTACAGAGTGCAGACCATCACTATCAACCTCAGAATAACGTCTTGACTAATCACAAATGTTCAATTTCCATAACTTGAGACGAAAATTATGTGAACAGTCACGAATGTAAGGCTCGGTGTCACGTGAGGTCCGTTGGCTGCATGTGCTCTAAAGTATCATATTTATATTCACTAAGATCATTTTGTGAAATAATGATAAGAGATAATGTACTCTTACGGAACATAGAAGTTTGTCAGATAATCGGAAACACACCGCTATAACCCTGTTCTTCTGAGACAGTCCATAGATCTTGATTGATTTCAACATGTATATTGTATGATTTAACTGTTTTCTTTCTTTGTTGCAGTCGCTGGTAGCCACATCATGTGAGGAAATTGAAGCTACAAGCCATTGGCTGGACATAAGACCATTATATGTGCACATGCAAGCGTTGATGTACCATTTGTGGAAACAAATACGTTTCCTTCTTTTGCTGCTGCCTATTCTGCTTCTTCTTATTTTCTTCTTCTTCTTCTGGTTCTACTCTTCTTTTTCTTCTTCTTCTTCGTCTTCTTGCTCTTGTCTTTTTTTTCTTGTTCTTCTTATTTTTCTCCTTCTTCTGCTTCTTCTTATTTTCTTCTTCTTCTTCTTCTCCTTCTTCTTCTTCTGGTTCTTCTCTTCTTTTTCTTCTTCTTATTTTTCTCCTTCTTCTGCTTCTTCTTTTTCTTTTTCTCAACCACCATTATAGATGGGCGCCATTCAGACACTAGTGTCAAAACACGATTTGTGTTGTTCTAGTAGTGATTTCTCTAGCAAGTTATTGTGCAGGGCGATGTCGTTAAAAGCCATGTACAACTTTCCTCAGTCCCTTTGCTGGCATGCATTTTAAGGGCAAGACGTGTTCCTTCCTCCCCAAGGAGAGGCCCCCAGACATGACCCCCCCCCCCCCCCCCCCACGGGGAGGCGTTAAGTCTGCACGCAATATTTGATGCCCCATCTTCATCGTTTGCTTGGTTTACCACAAGATCTACAGCATGTTATAGTTGGGCTGAGAATCATATGCCTTTGGAACTAGTATACCCGCTTTTGGGCCCTTTGTGGTGCCCATGGTGACAAACAATATGGCCACTGTCACCTACCCATAATGTCATAAAATGTGACTGAAGAACTTGGGACTGGCAACCTCATCATGAAAAACGCATTTTCATTATAATCGGCCATTGTAAAAGCTCGGATATGGGCTTCCTGTAAAGAGGCAGGGTGCAGTTAAAACATGCTTCATATTGTAGGGGAAAGGTGAATGATTGCATATGTTTGTAAACAGGCGTACTTCACATGAGATCAGCTACAGTGGTGGACTATACTTTGCATTGGAGCAAAAATTTCAATAATGATGATTGACTTTCAGTCAATAAATCAAAACATTGGCAGATCCATGTAAAGCATAAGTTTTAAACAAATGCGTGCAAAATTGTTTGTTAAATAACTTTATGGTGGGGTAACCAGCTCCTTGCCCGATCTCCTTAGTCGCCTCCTACGACGTGTCTGTGAATTTACATACATTGTCTCTATGCTAGGCTTGTTGATCGGGCCACGGGGTAACATTCGGACGAGATGGTTCGCTTTTGGCTAACTCTCCATTGTCGTTGGGTGTTGCGGTAGCGTAGTTGTTAGAGCACTGACTTCACAGCTTAGCTATCTAGATTCAATCCCTAAGTTGTGTGGATAATTTTGTCAGCCACAAACGGCTCATGGAGTCGATCCACTATCACAAATTGGTTACAAGTCTGGGAGGTCAGGGCGATCGGCGTGAGGCTGACCCCATCTTCCTAGTGTGCCGTTGATGCTGACCACTTCTTCCCTAGTGTATTGTTGATGCTGCCCCCCATCTTCCCTAGTGTGTCGTTGATGCTGACTTCTTCTTCTTCTTTTTCTTCTTCTTCTTCTTCTTCTTCTTCTTCTTCTTCTTCCTCAGCGTTCGTTCTCAAACTCGCGATACCAAGCCCTGCATAAAGATTTTTGCAAGTAGCAGGACGTTGTCCGGAAAATGGAATGCGTTGTGTCAATAGTTTACAGCTTCACTGCGATATCTGCACTTTTCGGTCCGACACACCCGTCTTCAGCAGGATGTTGACCACTTATCCCCTAATGTGTCGTTGATGCTGACCACATCTTTCCTAGTGTACCGTTGGTAAACAAACAAAAAATTGGCCTAACACCATATCCACAGTATGGCATACGTGGTGCAAATGGAATCTTTACTTTTGACTTTACTTCATAATCGTTGGCTGTCGCCAGATTACTACCTCCAAGACAGCATGTGTTGGAAGTCAAAGAAGTCCTTTTCCTAGATACATAACCGCAAAGTATACTCAACAGCATTTGTCATTGGGAGACGCTGCAGCAACTTCAGTGCCGAGGCCAGTGTCCTGGGACGAGCAGCTGAAGCCCTTATAGACCATAAGGAGCAGGCAGAAAAGCAAATGGTCATTTTCACAGACGCCCTAGCAGTGTTAATGGCGCTCGGGTACCGGCACAGAAATGAACTTGGTGCTCTATCGGACTCGCTCGAACGCCTGACCCAGTGCTTCAAAAAAAAGCACAGTCCAGTGGATGCCAGCCCACTGTGACATTCCATGCAACGAGGTGGCAGACAGACTCGCCAGAGAGGAAGAAATGCTGCAGCAGAGTGATACAGAAATCACATACAATGAGACAAAAGCATTCATCAGGGCAACGTACAATGCAAAATGGAAAAATGACCACTCTGGCCACATAGAAACTGATGCTTACCATCAACTCTCCAGGCGAGACCAGGTGATAATTCTCCGGCTACGCACATGTCACAACAGACTTACATGCCATCTGTACAAGTTCAAGATTGGCACTACAGACCTTTGTGCCTGCGGCACAGCCCCATGAAGGCAGAACATATTTTGCAGTCCTGTCCACTGTATACCGACAAAATAATTAGCATTTGGCAACAGCCAGTGTCCTTCCACGAAAGGCTGTTAGGAAGCGTACAGAGCCTTGAGTCGACTGCTGCCTTCGTTAGTCATTGAAGTTGAGGTCTGAAGTTGAACGAGGAAGAGATACATAACCATATATGATACATAGACTTCCTATAAACAGAACATTCTGTTACTATGAACAGTCCAGAAGCTTTACTATTGCTCTCAGAAGACGTGTTTTGACGTACCTTGTGGGCATTCTTTTAGAATCTCCATAAAAGCTGAGACCTCGCACAGTGAAGTCCTTAACACTTAACAGTGGCTGTTATCTGACTTTTTTTGTGCTTAATATTCTTCATATTGGCCCGCTTCGATGTTTCTTCCTTTACATGATGTGATGTGGCTACCATGTTAATATACATTTCACAGACCTAAAGTCAACTATAAAATGTTAAAGTTCACAGGAGCAAAAGGCATTACTATTGAGTGATGTAGTTCACATACATGTACGACATTATCATACCATGTTACAGGTCACAGACGTAAATGGCTTTGCTATAAAATGTCATGTACAATATTATCTTAAAATATTATAGTTACAGACGAAAAAGGTATTACTTTAAAATGTTACAGATCATAGATGGTTGGTTGAGAAGTGTTCAGCCCAGCCTTCCAGTATTCTCCGTTTGTCTGTAAGCAGTTCTGTGTCATCTGCATTCAGTTTTGGAGTTGTATACGAGGGTTGAGGGCCATAAACAGTCTTTAAATCGTCATAGAAGCGTTTGTGTCGTTTCTGTCAGTAGCAAGTTGAAGTTAATCTAACTTGTTTCCCAGCGACGTGTCCGTGTTCCTGTGCTTGTTTTGGACCTCTCTTTGTATGATTCTGAATGCCATGTTTTTGGCTGCAGACGATGTGTCCTTTTCATGAGTTCAATACATATACTTTTTTCTTCTATTATAGACATGATTTCTGCGTCGTTCTCATCGAACCAATATTGATGCTAAAGTGTGGTGTATCCAATGTGCTCAGAGGCAGACAAGCACACGGGGTCTCTAATGGCGGCCCAGTCTTCATCCACGTTGGTTGGTTGTTTAGTTGGTTGGACCAAGTTGCAGATTTTTTACTTTCCATCTAGGTCCCTTACTATATAGTCCTTCATTGATCATCGTGCGTTGCAGTTTGTGGTGTCTAACTTCTTTTTCTTTTATCTCGCATCCTGATGCCGCCTCCTGTGTTTGATGTAAAAGTCAAATTTTAACACAATGAGTCTGTGGTCGGTCCAGCACTCCGCACCACACACAGCTTTGGTCTCTCTTACATCGCACCTATCAGTCTTCCTAGTAATAACATAATCAATTAAGCGTCATTGCTTTCATCTTGGATGCATCCATGGTTTTTTGTTCCGGATGGGCAAGCAAAACATTGTGTTCATGATTGTCAGTTCGTGAACGGCACATAACCCAAACAGTAGGAGACCATTACTGTTGCACTTTCCCTGCGTCTTGCACACCGAGTATTCTATCCAAGATTCATTGATCGTCCATACTCCGGTATTGAAGGCGCTTGATGACTAGCTTCTCAGACTTTGGGACCTTCGAGATAAGAGAGTCAAGTTCTTCTTAAAATGTGTCTTTGGTGTCTTCTAGGTTGGTCATCGTCAGTGCGAAAGCACTAATCAGGGGGACATTTTGGTTTCTTTCCTGTGAGAGCTGCAGGGTCATCATTCGATCATTTATACCCATTAAACGAAGCCTCAACAGGAAGTGTTCAAGGTGACATTTGAAAGTGACTATGAAATGTTTGAGATCAGAAACGGAAATGACATTACCATAAAATGGTACATATTCCAGAAGTCAATGCTATTACTATAAAATGTCACAGATCCCAGACGTAAATTACATTACTATAAAATGTGACAGATCACAAAAGTCAATGACATTACTATAAAATGTGACAGATCACAGACGTAAATGACATTACTATCAAATGTGACAGATCACAAAAGTCAATGACATTACTATAAAATGTGATAGATCACATGCCTCATTGCTTTTTGACGGGCATCGATGTTTCTAACATAATAATACATTGAACAATCGGAAATGTCTGTTACAGAATGTTATAGTTCACATAACTTGTCAAGGTTAACACTTGCTTCAAGTCTGCTTTACATTTGTAGTCCATCAAATTGTTGACTTTTAGTCCTGGTCACTACATACATCTTAATGTTGGCATCTGTCAACACTCAATCAAATTAGATTCGACAACACCAAATTGCGACTCATATTATGTAAATGTTGTCATTTATCAATTGACGTCATTTTCCAAGTCTGATATAACAACTAACAACATCGCTGTATATCCTAATAGGAGTTGTAACAATTGTTGGGATTAAGATGCTGAGTATGAGTAGTGTATGGGCTACAGCGGTCAGCGACCCAAAGCTGATTTCTAGCGTCAGGGCCAGCGAACCAAGACCCTTCTACACCTCCACGCGGTGATCCTGGATAACAGGCTACAGCATAGCAGACTGACTAAGGAGAAGAGGTCAAAGAAGGATAGCTTACCCTGTATCCACACATTTCTGCTAAGTCGGATGTGTCGAACTGAAAGGTGCAAATATCGCAGCCAAGCTATAAACTACGACACATTCCGTTCTCATGACAACATCCTATTTGCAAAGTCCTTTTCG
This sequence comes from Ariolimax columbianus, assembly GCA_036924085.1. NCBI lineage: Eukaryota > Metazoa > Mollusca > Gastropoda > Stylommatophora > Arionidae > Ariolimax > Ariolimax columbianus. The sequence continues at coordinate 10,753,269 of JAVGWX010000004.1, forward strand.
TTGGATGGTAACAGTTCGTTTGAGAACGAACGACGAAGAAGAAAAAGAAATAAAATACAATAGTGTTAGAATCAATGCCGTGTTTCTAATTTAACTACATCACCGATAGGTTGCGAGAATCATTACCGATGTTAGAAGCGGGTCATTCTCGTGTCATCGTGTTTTCTATTTCATTGAAAGTGAATTTCTTAATAAACTAATCTGAATTTGTTTTCAGTTGTGTTGACCTAATTTCTATATAGTTTTTTTTTTTTTACTATATATTTTTTTTAAATATGACAGCTGTTTAAAACAATATATGAACACGTCAAATAGAATAAAGGACAACTAACTACGAGAGGGCTTCAAATAAAAACTTTTAATATATATTTTTGGTATTTTTTTCTGAAAAAGTGGAACACTATCATCGTTCATTGCGTTTTATACAAGTCCCACAGTGACAACAAAGTGCATGGATTCCTGCAGAAGAAATGATCTCAGTCGCGTGTGTAACCAACTATTCATGCACCGCCTGCTCGACTACTTCATCGGACCTGAAAGTCATCCCTCCCAATGTATCTCTTTTAGGTGTTCAAAGACGTTGTTGTTTGCGAACGCCCCAAATGAGTAGGTTACTCTTTTGTGCGCCCTTAAAAAGGATGTTAAGTGGTGGGATGCAGTAGATTTCCTCACATCGAGAGCGTGCTGATGAAGGTGGACCATGGTCCTTCAGGCGATTGTGCTATGCTTGGCTTCATCTGCTTGTCACTAACTACTACGGGGATCGCGTCGATTCCTCACCTCGTTAGCTGCCATGAAAACAGCCCATTTGCAGGGAGGGCTACTAGGAAGCCGAGGTGAGGGTCTTAGCCATTATGTTTTGCCTGATCCTGGCTAACATGTCTGATCAATATACTTTGCATGACCAGACATTTGTCTTCCTCCCCCGTCCAAAGACCTAGAAATCACTTGGGACAAGGTCTGGTGAGTACAGCGGATGTAGTAGACACTGAAAGGGGAGGTCCTCGATGGTTCCAGCAGTTTGCGGTCAAGTTACACAGGGGCACATTTACTCAGAAGTCCACGTCGTTTGGATTTGATTGCGGGTAGATGATGGTTCCTTGGGAGAAATGTACACGTGGTACTGGTGACAGTGTTCCCTTGAACATGTAGTGCTCTAATATGTTTCCTGAGGAGATCTGTATGCGTGGTACTGGTGGCAATTACCATCCGCCTTTAGGGGCACGAGGAATGAATAATGGGATAGCGACCAGAACCTTTACACATAATAAAATGGAAAATGGCTCATAGAACGAACTTAATTGTACCTGGACGCCCCCATATGTGCCCTATTTCTTTCATTGCTGAAAGTGTTGACGACATAGCATAACTCTCACGGCGGTTCAGAATTGTCCTCTTACTTCGTTCATGTTTCCGTTACAGCTTGGTCGATTGGGAGACGAGTTAATCTTAAAGAGAAAAAAAACGCACACGTCATGTCTGGTTGGTCAAATTGGAAGCAACGTGATTTGAATATGGTAGATTGGGTTTGTAAAGCAAGCCAACAACTCATTGGCTTTAGGGTTCCCCCAAACGCTATACTTACAGAAAGTAACGCCAAACTACTGTAACCTGGCAAGAAATCATGACAGTCACAAACGAAGAACTTCAAAGCGAGCTGTGAATGAGAACGTGTCATGGTGAGTTATAATAATAACAATAGTTGCCAAACGAAGATGCGACAGCGTCAGACATATATATTCAGATGTGACCGCACGTGACTGTACAGACCGATACGAGCGTGCTAGACTCTACCACTCGAGGGGTATACGTGAACAACAGCAGGAATTGGGCAGTTTTGTATTACATCCGTTCGTGCAGCTCGCTTGTTCTGCCCAGCAGCTAAGGCTCTCTGTCCTCACCGATTGCTAGGACCGTTTGTGATGGTATCAGGCTGAGCGGTTCGGAGCAAGTAGCTCCTAGGAAGTGACAACACTGAAGAAATTGTTCAGAGATACTTTAAAATAGTTTTTGTACCGTTTCTTCTGCCTCCCCCCACCCCTTCCTTTTTTCTCGTAATCTTCCAGAAGCAAACCTTACCTGTTTGGTTCGTGAAAGGACTTGCCAGAAGCATGCTGAAGAATTTATCCCGCCTTCTGTGTGTTGATGATGAGACCAAAGTTAGTGCACGCGGTTGAAAACGCATTCCCATTGATCTGCATGTCCTCTTCTGATCACGTGTTAGTAGCGCAGTTATCAGTAAAAAGGAGATCTAAGATGGTTGCTTCTTTCGCTTTCGTGGGGAACCTTAGGTTAAATTGAATAGCTGTCCATCTGTCCTGTATCTGATGTGCACGCCAGTGGCACAGCCATGTGTAGCACCAGAGAGCAAGGCAGTAAAAACCCTGCTAAAGAGTGTTGGGGCTAACAAATAGACCGGTTTGACATCGCTTATTATTAGAGAAGCTGCAGCTTGTCCAGACTGGGTAAGTACATTTTGGGGACAAGCCCCGACTGTAATACAATGAAAACCCTGGCACTTGGCTAAACCACACAACAACAAATAATTGTCTTTTAAAGTAGAATCTGAACATGGAACACAAGCAGTCCATGCAGAGGAAAACTTTTCATGATTCAGAAGGAATAGGAAGAATCAACTTGGCGTATTGGAAGTCTCTGGTCATAGGTACGCTGGGCAGCGCCATTTCAGCACTCAAACAGGAAGAAGATTAAATACTGAGGGAGAGAAAAGAATGGATATAGCGGTGTTGGTTTCCTTCTATCGAAACGATAATCCACAGCACTGCTTGGATACAATCCAGTTAAGGATCGTGTGTCGACGATTATAGATGGGGAAAAAGAAACTTCACAATAAAACAAATATATGCGCCAACAACAGCAGCCAAGGAAGAAGAGATAGATTAGTTATATAACGATTTGCAAAAGGCCATACAAATCTAGAGAAAAGGTCATGATAATAATTGGAGATTACAATGCAAAAATAAGACGGAAAAGAACAAATGGAGAAGAAAAAGTGCTGTGACACATCGATGGGACACACACATAAAATAGAAAAACAATTAATGAAATTCTACACCTTCTTTATCGGAAAAACTTTTTTTTTTTTTTTTTGCTTAGATGTTTGCCTCACTAGTTTCTATTGGCGTAGGCGCGCCATTGTCCACCCCAGACCGTAGTCAATTGGGCGATATCAGGACGCATAAACCAGTGCTTGGATGCATGTGTGCATCTGTATGTACCTATGCTAGGTTTGTGCGCCCTTAGAAGCTAGCCCAACCAAAGTGCAATGGAAGGGCTTTACCACGAGGGCGCGTGTGAAAGTTGTGCAAGGGTGTGACTGTGGGATAGAGTCAAATGAAACAGAGTGAGGTGAGAAGAGAGAGAAGGGGAAGAGTGGCCCCCAAGATTGTGTGCCAGAGAAAAATCTATCGGAAAAACGCTTTGCAAACACTTTCATTATCATCATCAAGTGTCGTCTTCGCAACGGAGGCTGACGGTAATGGATATCCAGTTGTCTCTGTCTCGCACCAGGCTGGCACACGCAGTCAGACATCTTGATGTTGTCTGTCCATCTGTGCCTCTGTCGGCCTTTGGATCTCTTTACCCTCGCCCTAGCCCTTCAAAATAACTTTTAGCAGGCTAACATATTTTATTTTTCTTATTTTTATTTTCTGCAGAAGTATCTGTTCCACTCCGAGTTGTTCCAGAACCTCATTTTTGTTTTTCCTATATTTCTTAGACACTTGTCCAAGTCGTCTGAATATTCACATTTCAAAGATCTCAAAATGTTTCTCCATTTTATTTGCCAGGGACCAGGTTTCTACTCCATACAATAAAACTAAATGGACATAGCATTAATGTATCTAATTTTTAAGATCTGATATATCTGCTTTGACAGAAATGTATCTGTCATACTGCTAAATGTGTTTTTGGGATCCAGAGAAATCAAGATTCATACCGAAGTTCGAATATTCAACGACAGTGTAAAGTCGATGTTGTTGTATGGAGCCGACATGGAGAACAACCAAAACCATACACCAAGGACTCCTGTCTTTTGTTAACAGCTGCCTACAAAGGATAATGGACATAAAGTGGCAGGACATAGTGAGGAATGGAAACCTAAGGGAAAGGAGCCAACAACAGCCACTAGAATAACAAATGAAGCAAAGAAATAGGACTGGGCAAGACGTAAGCTACGAAAGTCATCATCCAACAGAGCCAGACAGGCTTTTGCATAGAATCATCTAGGGAAGAGATAGAGTGGTAAGCCCAAGAATACGTAAAGTTGAAATGTGAGAAGGAACCAAGAATGAATTATTATACCTGAAGAGAGGCAGAAAGAGCAGCCCAGGACCGTGGATGCTGGTGGGATGGTGTCGATGGCCTTCGCACAGAGAGGAGCCACGGGCTGGGATTGAAACATTTAATAGAGAAAACATACGAACCAAATGGATTACATTGTAACACAACAAAGATGGAGATTATGTGTATTTTCCACTAACACACTACTTTAACTTAACTTGTTTATACTGGATTTAGAAGGATCTGCATAGTTTGTTTGCAACCAGTTTCTTCCCCTCAATTTGATTTAAATATATATTCTGACTGTGACTCAGATCACTAATGGTAGCTAGCTTATAGTTAAAACAGAAAATAAAATCCATTCAAATATATATGCTGACTGTGACTCAGATCACTAATGGTAGCTAGCTTATAGTTAAAATAGAAAATGAAATCCATTCAAATATATATGCTGACTGTGACTCAGATCACTAATGGTAGCTAGCTTATAGTTAAAATAGAAAATGAAATCCATTCAAATATATATGCTGACTGTGACTCAGATCACTAATGGTAGCTAGCTTATAGTTAAAACAGAAAATAAAATCGATTGAGAAACACAAGATCAGTACGTTTAGGCGCCAGAAATATCCCACAAGAATACAACATGAAAGTTAAAAATATAGTCGAGCCTGATTATGACAGTGCAGGAAGACATGACTCCTGATTGCAACAAAGGCAAGATATATTTTCATCTCATCACCAAGTAATAAGATACTGAGAAAACGACATAAAACTAATGTATATCACACACACACACAAATGAAACGCCAAGGACAGAACATAGCAGCACTAACTATAGTAAAGAAATAGGACACGAAAGACCTGAAACACCACATACTAGAAACAAGTAGTGCAATAACAGAATTTTAATGACAGCCAAAGAAATGAGATGCGTTCAAAGAAATGAGAACACTATCACACGTGTTTGACCCATCTATTTCAACACCGATTCTTCCTTCAATGTACTTATAATTGTCTTTTTTGGACTATTTAAAAAAAAAAGCATTCCCTTAAATTATTATATTCTGAACTACCGGTAATATAACTAATTGCCGTAATAGGTAATACTTATTTTTTTTCTGAATTGAGAAAATTGATAATTGTTGCTGACAGTTGAGTGCCCATTCATTTTTTCAACACCGAGTTCGCATTACTCAGTGACTCAATAAAATATGTTTTTGTTTGTTATGTCAAGAGAACATTTTGTCCTCTTCTTTCTTCTTTTGTCAATGTGTATTGTTTATTTTTACAATGTTGATAAATTATTTCTCGTAACATTAGCCTACATATTGCGGAATTGTAAACAACTACCAAAATGTAGACTCAATAATAATCGTTTAATTACAAACTTAGTCATATTTTAAAATAGCTCAAGGTCACCCGACCCTCACCCGTAAAACAACAACAGTAAACAACACAGATTCGTGACGTAGAGCACAATTTGCCTTGGTCAGATTATAGTTCGGAGATTTAACCTGCCATTTTCAGTTATTCTTCCACGTCAGTTTTCTCAAACTTTACTAAATTATGTCTGCTGCAGAAGTTGCAGGGTCAGTAGATCTAAAGGCTGGACACCCTCCTGCAGGTAACACTTTCATAGAATTATAAAAATGTGAAGCCAGGACGAAGTATCGCACCATGAGGCATGACCCCATCAGCAAAGGCTGCTGATCTGTCATTGTCATTCTGAACCTGGTGCTGCAGTTATAAAATGCTTGATCATAGTTTACAATTTACAATTTAATTATCGTGGTGACTTATTGATGATCTTAAACTACTTATGTCATTGTAGCAGCAATACACAGGTGCTCTGCTGCATTATATTAGTCTAACTAATTAGTAATATTCTAATAATAATTCGAACAAACGACAAATATTTTTGAAAATGTTAATGTCTTTGATTTTTGTGTGTTGATTTAATTGTTAATGTCGCCCCCATAGCGGACACTGCAAAAAGACATGACGAAGTGTTAGAGACTTCGTTGTGTAAGGCCTCAGCTTTTATGAGGTAGTTTGGTCAGTTTCCTTCCTTGCTGTTGTTTCTTTCACAACAATAACCCAGGTAGTCCACCAACCCAATTTACATCAACCCAATTTACAGCTGGGGTGTGTTGATAGCGGGAATGATCTTCATGAGAAGCAAGAGCCCCAGTAACCTGCTGCGCAGACACACCTTGATATGATGCAGCTTAATCATAAGTTAATGAATCAGCCAGAGATATTATAGTTATGTGCAATGATGGCTGCAGAAAGACATACGAGGGGCGTTAAAATCAAACTGGAACTTTTTGTTCTAGTTCTAGTAGTGAATGGGTTATAGCGTGCTAGAACTATTATCATTAGTTAGAGGCACTTGTGTCCTATTACTACTAGGTGGCCAACTTGCCATGGACCAGTCACCAGACAGATAAATCAAAGTGGTGGACAACACTGTTAGTGCTTGCATGGAACAGCATGTTGTGATGGAGTTTCTTATGAAAGAAGTTGTCAAACCTGCAAAAATTTACAGAAAACTGCAATCACAATATAGTGATGAAACGCTCCGCTGCAGTAAGACATTTGAATTGCACAAATGCTTTAGAGAAGGCCATACATCCGTGAGTGATGATACCGGCCATGGTGGCTCACAACTACCAGTCATGCCTGCGAATATCCAGATTGTGGAATGCCTTATTCTGGTAAATAGACACGTAACCTGTCACAAAATTGCACAAGAGGCAAGTTTTTCTCTGGGTTTGGCAAATACTATTATTCATGAACATTTGCATTGTAGTTCTGACACATCGTAGCAGATGGTGAAAGGTGTCTGCACTAACTATGTTCTCACTTCACTCAACTCAAACAAATTAACTATAACACAAATTGAAAAAAAAACAATACAATGAAACTTCATTTCTACACGTTCATAACTGACTCCCCAAAATCTTCATTCAAATCAAAACCTGTCTGGCTGAAAGTAATTATGAACTAAACTAAAATAAACTTGATTAAGAACTACAACTTGACTCACGAACTAAAACTTGATTGACAAACTAAACTTGATTGATGAACCGTTATGTGGATTGCCACAGAATGAATGATTCGTGTTTGTTCTTAAACCCAGGTGATTTGTCCATGGTCCTGTTCTCCTCGTCAACGGTGGCTCGCAGTGATCGTTGCATAGCTCTTTATCTAGTGACTACATTTCTTGAGAGAACTTCTGCAAGACGCTTGACTTCAAATTCAAATATATCTCATAGTGACATGGTTTCTGGAGAGAACTTCAGCTAAACACTTGACTTCAAATATATCTCTAGTAGTGACTAGATTTATTGAGAGAACTTCTGCTATACGCTTGATTTCAAATCTCTTTCTAGTAGTGACTAGATTTCTGGAGAGAACTTTTGCTAAATTCTTGACTTAAAATATAAAAATGGCTACTTCATGTCGTTCCCTTTTGCTATTCGAAACAGAATATTCGACATCACTGATTACCTCGCCTTATTAGGCTGCTGGACATCTGTACCTGAACTAACGTGGTAAGATAATAATAATAATAGCTGTCCATCGTTGTCGATGAGGACCGCCGACATCATCCTTGTCACAGATTTCCCTGTTGGGTGTGGGTGCGCATGTGGCTGAACAGGCCAGTGCGAGCACGAAAACATCTGCTACATATCGGGCACACGAGGTTTGTAGAAGGGGATGGTGTTCCCGCTGCTCGGGATTTCTGCGTCTCGCGTCTGGGCTTTCACAACACGGTCATCTTCACCGACAGCTACACCCGATTTGACTGCGCTTCTCCAGTCAGATCTGTTTTTCGCAAGACATTCCCAGGTGTCGATGTCTATCTGGCAACTTTTTAGTGAGTCCTTCAGACCGTCTTTAAAACGTTTCTTTGGGCGCCCTCTCTCGCGCCATCCCTCTCTCAGCTCGCCGTAGAGAAGCTTCTTTGGGAGCCGCTCGTCTGACATACGGACGAGGTGTCCGGCCCATCCTAGTCGTGCTTTTTCTAGCAGTGCATGGATGCTGGGCATGTTAGCCCTTGAGAGAACCTCGATGTCAGTGACACGATCTTGCCATCAGATGTGGAATATTCGCCTCAGGCAACCTGTGTGGAAGTGGTTTAACCTCCTTGCATGTCCAGAGTATACAGTCCAGCTTTCGCAAGCGTATAGTAGGGTTGGAATGATGGTTGCACTGTAGACTTTGAGTTTGGTCTTGACGCTGATGCCACGACGTGTCCAGACCATCGAGCGCATTCTATCAAAGGCTGTGCTGGCCTTTGCTATTCTGCTTGCCACCTCATCGTCTAGGCTGACAGATCTCGACAGCGTGCTGCCCAGATATGTGAATTTGTCTACGGCATTCAACGTCTGCCCGCTGACTGTAGTCTCTGGTTTTGTGTACGGCATGCCTGGTGCTGGTTGGTACATGACCTCTGTTTTTTTGGCATTTATGGTCAGGCCAAAATTTTCACATGCGGCAGAGAACTGGTCACCATTTTAACGTATATAAACATTCAGGTTGATTCTATAGAAACGGATGAAAATATGACTATTAAATTTAAAGAAGGGTTCACTTCCTTGTTCTTCAATTTTGAATGAGAGCTGTGTTTACAATGTTTTATAGAGAATTTTGAAACCAAATATTCTCTGAGAACTTTATGAGGTACATCTATTTCGTTTGTTTATGTAGATGTAATAAATACGTTTGTAGTGGAAACTAACAAATATATTGATCTTGTAAAAGAACACTGTCCGTCCTCCATGGCATTTAAAAATATTGACTAAACACAAAGGATAGATGAGGCTAAATGTTTCTGTTGTTTTTCAACATTTTCACCTTCACTTTCTTATGTTTCAGAAACTAACACACACACCATAAAAACACCAACAAGTTCTCTATTATTTTAGCTCTTTACACACACACAAATCATATCTATAGACCATCAAATAAAAAAGTTATAGGCTCTTAGTTGACAACCATAGAAAAATGTGAGGTGCAGAAATATTGTAAAAGCATAATTTGTACAGTCACAAGGTCGGTGCGGGGGTAGGGAGAATATTCATATTATTTTGGTGTGTGTGTTCTTTTTGTCATTTCATTATTTACAATTGTTCACTGCAGTGAAAGCTGGAGGCATGAGAGTGGTTCAGCATAAGAAAGAAGGTGAAAAATCTGAGATTTCAACCATGACTCCAGAGGAGGAGGCTGAATTTGGGACAAGGTATGAACAAAGAGAGCTATCCTTTATTTTTAATTGGTTTGTGGGGAAACATATTATCCATGCCCTGCTTTGGTATAGGAAAGTGTATGTAATATGGGTCCCTTGTGTATAGGAAAGTGTATGTAATATGGGTCCCTTGGGTATAGGAAAGTGTATGTAATATGGTTCCCTTGGATATAGGAAAGTGAACGCAATATGGGTCCCTTGGGTATAGGAAAGTGAACGCAATATGGGTCCCTTGGGTAAAGGAAAGTGAACGCAATATGGGTCCCTTGGGTATAGGAAAGTGACCGCAATATTGGTCCCTTGGGTATAGGAAAGAGAACGCAATATGGGTCGCTTGGGTATAGGGAAGTGTATGTAATTTGGGTATAGGAAAGTGAACGCAATATGGGTCCCTTTGGGTATACGAAAGTGTACACAAAGACAGGTCCCTCGCATGCTGACACCAGATATAAAACTGCGCCAACAGCAGGTCTGTCAGGAACTTCTGACATGATATGAACAGGAAGGCGATGCCTTTATCAGCTGATTGTTACTGACGGCGAGTCATGGGCACATCATTATGACCCAGAAGACAAGGACCAGTCTATGGAGTACAGGCATAAGAACTCACCTACCCCAACAAAATTCAAGGTCATCACCTTGGCAGGAAAGTGATGATGACCATCGTTTGGGACTGCCGGGGCTTGGTCCACACTGAATTTGTGGAGCAAGGCAATACCATCAACTCCGATCGATATGTGCAAACTTTGCAGAAATGTCAAGCATGTTTGCAAGCAGGCAATTCTTCAGCATGACATTGCTCACCCACACAAGAGTCGACAAACAGTGGCTATATTGAAGCATATCAAGTTTGGCAACATTTTACAGCGCCAATTGTACAGCTTCGATCTGGCACCTTGTGACTTCTTCCTTTTCCCGAAGTTGAAGGAATACCTCAAGGGACACCATTGCGCTTCTGATGAGGAGGTGCAAGCAGCTGTGCGTACCCGGTTTTGGGAGAAGGCGTCTGATTTTTTTTCCTCAACAGGATGCAGCAGCATGTCGGATGTTAGCGTTTGTGTGTGGATCCGGATGGTGACTATGTTGAAAAATAATTACACATCACCTAAACAACATTCCAAGCTTCACGAAAATGTATAGGTCATGTTTAAATCTTGCATATTAATGAAATTATCTCCACAGAAGCTAAACTTTTCAAAGCGTCCTCATAATACTTTACAACTCGTGTTCATGCTACTTAGCTGACCTATCCATGGGTTGGTGATGCTGCATTGTATATGTTATTATTTTGTCACTAGCTCAGATGTATGTTCTAATCGTGAAACTGTTTTTTTTAAAATAGCCCTGCTAAGATAGACAAGCATCACCAGTCATTGATTATATCTGGAGCTGTTACCAAGGTAAACAATGAACCTAACGAATAAGTGCTGTTAATTTCTGAAACTTCTATCAGGCAAGTCAAATGGGTCACTATCGATGGCTAATACAAGTCAGATGGACCACTATGATGGCTAATACAAGTCAGGTGGGTCACTATGATGGCTAATACATGTCAGATGAGCCACTGTGATGGCTAATACAAGTCATATGGACCACTATGATGGCTAATACATGTCAGATGGACCACTGTGATGGCTAATACAAGTCAGATGGGCCACCATGATGGCTAATACATGTCAGATGGACCACTATGATGGCTAATACATGTCAGATGGACCACTATGATGGCTAATACAAGTCAGATGGGCCACCATGATGGCTAATACATGTCAGATGGACCACTATGATGGTTAATACATGTCAGATGGACCACTATGATGGCTAATACAAGTCAGATGGGCCACCATGATGGCTAATACATATCAGATGGGCCACTATGATGGCTAATACAAGTCAGATGAACCACTATAATGGCTAATACATGTCAGATGGGCCACTGTGATGGCTAATACAGGTCAGATGGGCCACCATGATGGCTAATACAGGTCAGATGGGCCACTATGATGGCTAATACAGGTCAGATGGACCACTATGATGGCTAATACATGTCAGATGGGCCACTGTGATGGCTAATACATGTTTTTGCAGTAAATTAATTGTCTTTCAACATTCAAGAATACCAAAAGGCTATTCTTCCAGCCATATTGGCTATCTGGCGATGAATGTACATTTCCAAGATAAAGCTCTACAAAGATATTTTGCAATCAACATTTTAAGAGAAATATCCTGGTATTCAGTACGGCAAAGAAAGTGCATGATGCAAAGTGTCCAAATGTTGGTTATACTCAATTTTGTCTTTTGACCTGTTGGATCAAGGGCTTTACTCGAGTCATCTTATTGATGGACATCCATGCCAGCGCTTAAGGTTGTAGAGCCACCAGTACACCATCCTTCATGTCCATCTATTGTCAGGTATGTGAACCACGTGCTCCGCCTATCTGCATTTTCTTAACAGTGCAATATCCACAACGTCATTGAAGGCAATTGGACACCTAATTTTTGTGTTGTGAATTCGGTCCCTTTGAGAGACTGTCAATAATCTTCACTCCAATCCCATTTGAGCAACTTAAAGCTAATCTGCTCCTGCTTTTCATAAGTTTAATATCTCGCAGCCATATACTATAACTGAAATAACCATACTACTAAAGGTACGAGCTCTTTCCTCATCATTTTTCATCTGTCCAAGAATGGGTTTGATACAATTGAAGGTTATCAATTTTTGGGACATTTATAATTTCTTGGTCCAGGTAAATGTTTTTAAAAATATTTTTGCATTCTCCTTCTGTCTCTATTCTCCGAGGTGATGTACGTTGCACTATGTTTTTATTTTGCCCCTGTTGGCCCAGTGCATCTGACTTCGGCATGCTTTTTATGTAAGGGTCTGCTTCCTCCTGCATTTTTTAAGGGTTTGCTTCCCCAAGGTAACGGCCGGTGCTGTAATTGGGGAGTGAACCCAACACCTTCTGGTTGTGAGCCGTGTCATATATCCACTAGCCCACGCTGTGCCTAGGTAAATGTATGAATTCACATTTTCAACAGGATAGTTTTCTAGCCGCAGTTGCCCTCATGGATACAAATTGTTCAGTATATATTGGGTTTTATTTCTATTTATTTGAAGGCCTACGGTCTCGCTTGATTTGTTGAGCTCTATTTAGACATTGCTGAGAAATATTTAGATTGTCACAATAAGAATCACGATAGAACGACTGTAGGAATCAGATTCAAAACTAACATGGACTTGTAGTGGAGAGTTGTGCTAATGTCAAGCAACTGAAGATTGAAAGAGCAATTACTCTCAAAGAAGCCAGTGAGTAAGTAAAACCTTAAACTGGAAACCATATGAGTCAAGAAAAGTAGAGAGATGTGTGTAGCTTTGAAATGGATATTAGAAGGAAACTCAAATAGGTGTCATAAATAATAAACAAATTGATAAGCAACAGGAATGGGACATATGTTATGTTCTTAAGAATTGATTGCATTCCAGGCATACCCATAGATGCTCAGTCTCTCTCAGTAGATAGCGGAGAGTATGGATATTGATGGTTCTTGTAGCTCATTGGTTGAGCACACTCCTGCTCTGTCCTCTCTTTAGCCCAACTCCGCTTGATTCAAATTTGATTCCAAAGTTATGGAGTCGTGTCAATTGCTAATTCATCTATTGCAGTGTCATCATCCAAAAGATGGGCATTGATAGACTTCAAAATGTCACCCCTATCCATATCCTTTGCCAAATTTGCTGATGACACAAAACTATGCAGTAGTGTCTCATCTAAAGTAGAAGTGGATATATTGAGGTCGGATTTAGATAAAACTCAAGAATAGTCTGTAAGCTGGCAAATGGAGTTTAATGTAGATAAATGTACAGTCATCCACATGGGTAGATCCAATATGGAACATAATTACAGAATGGGAGAGAACAATATTAGAAATATAGAAAAGGAAAGGGACATAGGGGTTATAATAGAACATACAGGTAAGGTGAGTGAGCAAGTCCAGGTAGCAGTGAAAAAGGCAAATGCAGTGTTAGGTATGATAAAAAGAAATATTAAACATAGGAGTAAGGAAGTGAAAGTTAAACTGTATAAAGCATTAGTTGGAGTACTGTGTACAAGTGTGGGGCTCTTATCATAGAGAGGATATAAACATGCTGAAAAGAATACCCAAAAAAAAAAGCGACAAAGCTGATAGTGCGATTCCAGAATTACAGTTATGAGGAAAGACTCAGAAAAACCGGCCTACAGTGTCTAGAAGAGAGAAGAATTTGTGGTGACTTAATACAGGTTTATAAGATGATCAGAGGAATGGATAAATTAGTCTATAACAATTTTTTTTCAAAATACAACCACCTACAAGAACAAGAGGACATAGCTACAAATTAACTAAAGCGAGGTCCAGATTAGATATTGGAAATATATTTTTAGTCAGAGAGTGGTGAATGCTTGCATTGCCACGGAAGGTAGTGGAGGCAGGGACAGTTAATGCATTTAAGAATAAATTGGATGTGCAAAGCTTTTAGAGTAAGGTAATGTAAATGAAACTGGCTGTATACAGACTCTGCAGTCTTCTAAACCAGTATAAAGACGTTAAGTTAAGTTAAAATGTGTGCTTGCATAGCCAGGATGTCAGGTCTTTCATTGCCAGGACTGCAGCATGATCCACACCAACCCCTGGAAACTTGAAACCTTTACAGCTGCTATCCATTCAAGCCTTAGCCAGCCCTTCTGTGCCTACTGAAGCAAAAATTAATTAACATGATGACTGCCCTTCTTAAAAAGGTCTCAGATAGCTATCACAGAGCTAAGGTCACCGCCTTTATCTCCAGTCTCATATTGGAGGTTGATGCCACGGATACCCTGCTCCATTAAGCAATAACCTGCCTGACCTCCAACAGAGCAGCATGGACCTGTATCCCACTGCATAGCATTGATCCATCAGTAGATATGATGGCTTCACTCCAACCTTTCACACTGTGAATGTTGATAGTGTGAGGATGTCCAGTCCGTAATCAGCTGATTTAGATGTGTAAGGATATCCAGTTCATAATCAGCTAATCTTGATAGTTTAAGGATGCCCAGTTCATCTGTAATCAACTGATCTTGATAGTTAAAGGATGCCCAGTTCATCTGTAATCAACTGATCTTGATAGTTTAAGTATGCCCAGTTCATAATCAACTGCTCTTGATAGTGTGAGGATAACAAACTAACGATAGAAAATGAAGAAACAGTTACCGTTCCAAATTTGCAGCTGCCATTATCTTTTTCCGCTGTAAAACTTCCACACCAGTATCACTGGCTTGAGACCTATTTATCCTCAGTTATGTTCATCAATGTGTCACATATTATATACTAAACTGTTCACAATTGAGTGACAAATAGAGTGGAATAAAAGTAATCTTATATGAGGAGATGTAGATTCATCATCATCATCATGAAGCATGTCCTTTACAGAATGTCACTCTCATGACAGCCTGTCTGTAGGAAACTCGTATCTTTTGCCAGTCTTCCAGCCTGCTCCAAGGTCAAATCCAGTGTCTCCTTGATATCCTAGGTCCATTGTCTTCTTGGTTGGCCCCTGCCTCTCTTCCCAGTGACAATGCCTTCCATAAAAACTCTCTCCAGTCCATTGTGTCGTTTGACGTGTCCAAAAAACCTCAGTTTTTGAGTCATTACGTCATTTATGAGCCAATTCTCCTCTGCATTCAGGTCTTACCGGATGGATTTGTTTCTTTCTTTCTTTGTCCACTGGATTTTCAGGACCCTTCTGTAGCACTGTGTTTCAAAAGCACCGATCTTCGCTCTTATTGCTTTTGTAATCGTCATGTTTCACATCCATAGGTTGCTACAGGAAAAATGCATGTTCTTAGGATATTTAGTTTTAGTGCCTTGTTTTTATTATGCCATATGTTCTGCATACTCCTTATCTTCTGCATTGCCATAGTCAGTCGTCTTCTTACTTCTTTTGTACAGTCTCCATTGTTGTTCAGTATTGATCCCAGATATTCAAAATTGGCTACATTTTCAATCTCTTCGCCAGCTATCTCGATTTTAGGTTGGAGTTTTGTCTTATCAGTTGTCATTATCTTTGTTTTCTTTGTATTCGGGTAGATATTCTGGGCTTCACTATGTTTCTGGACTGATGGAATTATTTGTTATAGTCCCTTGATGCTGTTCGAGAGCAAAACTATGTCGTCTGCATATCTTTGGTACCAATCCAAAAGATCTAAAAATATTATTACTAGCGTGTAAATAATTCATCTATATATCCATACATGAACAAAATAATCTTGTGGAATTATGTTCTTAAACTTTCATCTTGTTAGGTGAAATAATGTTCACAATATTCACATTTTACTTCACTAGGGGAAGCCAAAATTCAATTTCTTTTTTTTTTTAAAATTTCATTTCCGCATGTTTTTTGTAATAAAGAACACATACAGCATGTAACCTATTCTTTATTTACTGGAAAGCTTGATATTATGACTTCTGGAAGGAGATAGATTTATAAGTTTTAGAAAACATAATAAAATACAATTTTTTCAGTATAAAGATTATGAATGTTCAAAGGAATAGAGATTTACTTCTTCATCTTCTTCTGCTTTGATTCTCAATCTCCCCCACTACCAAGCCCTAAATAAGGCTTTGCAAGTAGCAGGATGAAATCCGGAGAAGGAAATGCATTGTATCGCTAGTTTACAGCTTGACTGCAATATATGCACCTTTCGGCCCGACACATCAATCTTCGGCAGCGGTGATTTACTTATAAAAGTAATGATGAAAGGATAATTAAAGCTTGTCATTTTGTGGAAATGTTGTGCTTACCTCAAGCAGACATGTTTGAAATGTGCTTACCTCAAGCAGACATGTTTGAAATGTGCTTACTTCAAGCAGACATGTTTGAAATGTGCTTACTTCAAGCAGACATGTTTGAAATGTGCTTACCTCAAGCAGACATGTTTGAAATGTGCTTACTTCAAGCAGACATGTTTGAAATGTGCTTACCTCAAGCAGACATGTTTGAAATGTGCTTACTTCAAGCAGACATGTTTGAAATGTGCTTACTTCAAGCAGACATGTTTGAAATGTGCTTACCTCAAGCAGACATGTTTGAAATGTTGTGCTTACCTCAAGCAGACATGTTTGAAATGTGCTTACTTCAAGCTGACATGTTTGAAATGTGCTTACTTCAAGCAGACATGTTTGAAATGTGCTTACCTCAAGCAGACATGTGTGAAATGTGCTTACTTCAAGCAGACATGTTTGAAATGTGCTTACCTCAAGCAGACATGTTTGAAATGTGCTTACTTCAAGCAGACATGTTTGAAATGTGCTTACTTCAAGCAGACATGTTTGAAATGTGCTTACTTCAAGCAGACATGTTTGAAATGTGCTTACCTCAAGCAGACATGTTTGAAATGTGCTTACCTCAAGCAGACATGTTTGAAATGTGCTTACCTCAAGCAGACATGTTTGAAATGTGCTTACCTCAAGCAGACATGTTTGAAATGTGCTTACCTCAAGCAGACATGTTTGAAATGTTGTGCTTACCTCAAGCAGACATGTTTGAAATGTGCTTACTTCAAGCAGACATGTTTGAAATGTGCTTACTTCAAGCAGACATGTTTGAAATGTGCTTACTTCAAGCTGACATGTTTGAAATGTGCTTACTTCAAGCAGACATGTTTGAAATGTGCTTACTGCAAGCAGACATGTTTGAAATGTGCTTACTTCAAGCTGACATGTTTGAAATGTGCTTACTTCAAGCAGACATGTTTGAAATGTGCTTACTTCAAGCTGACATGTTTGAAATGTGCTTACTTCAAGCAGACATGTTTGAAATGTGCTTACTTCAAGCAGACATGTTTGAAATGTTGTGCTTACCTCAAGCAGACATGTTTGAAATGTGCTTACTTCAAGCAGACATGTTTGAAATGTGCTTACTTCAAGCAGACATGTTTGAAATGTGCTTACTTCAAGCTGACATGTTTGAAATGTGCTTACTTCAAGCAGACATGTTTGAAATGTGCTTACTTCAAGCAGACATGTTTGAAATGTGCTTACCTCAAGCAGACATGTTTGAAATGTTCGGATCACTCAGATTAAAGAATGTATTTGTTCACAGGGAGACAGAGACTTCACTACACAGGCAGTCAAGAGCTTTCATGAGAAACCTCATCCAGCCCACGATGTCAGGCCACGTCCAGTTCAAGTTAGCCAACATATTCACCAGCCGAGGTAGTGTGAGAATCTTCCAATATACAAGCCCTATTGTCTGGCAATCCATACATCATTTGAGGGCATCAGGATACATACAAACTCTTATAAGTTCTTACAAATTTGCAAATCGTTTTTGAGAATCTTTGTAGAACTGTGTGTTATGTTTAAGTCTGCATGTTTTTTTATCAGCATGCCACCAATTTTTTTACAATTTGAATAATTTGTTATTTAATGTAATGCATTAACTTGAAAAGGTGTTGTCATAGTAATTGTTTAAGATGTGTTATTCTTTTATTGTACATTTTTTTTAAACAAAATTTTATTTTATAATTCATTTTAAAGATTTCTTTTATGATATTTACAGTTTTTTGTAAAATTTGTAGGGAGTGTGAATAAGTCACACAATTGACAGTGCAGAGCAAAAATAATAGGGGCCATAATTATGTACTTTAATTCAGTTGTTTAGACAGACAAATGAGGCTGGCATAATACCTTGCACAGTCCTGTTCAGTTTTAACTATGATCCATAAAAGCACACATAAAAATAGAGAAATATGACAAATTAACCTATCTGATGATATCTTCTATAATTATTTTTATTACTAACTTCAACTAAAGTCAATATATATGCCCGAATCACATCAGTGGCAAAGAACATGAGTTAACATTTGTTAAGATTCAAAATCAAAGTTCAATGGATAAAAATGTCAAATTGTCTTTCTTCGTTGAAATTATTCTTGTAGTTTTTTTTGTTTCAATAAAATTGATTGCTTGGAGAAATAGTACTACTTCTTCATTAGCTGAAGAATAGTACAGGATACGTACTATGTTTGTTTTCTTGCTCTCTGTTGTCTGTAAAATACAATTTGGTATAATTGCAAAAAACTGTTGTCATTATTATGTTGTCAGTACGTATCGCTATAATTGCCTTTTTAAAGAATATGCCAGAATTTTGAATAATAAATTGTTTTTTTACACATAATGTTTTTTTCTAAAGTTTTCTTGGTTACTGTTTTGTAATTGATAATGTAATCCCAGTTTGTTTCAGATTGATTTGTCTCTTACATATCCCAGTCAATTATACATTTATTGAAATGAATGCTAGAATTTGCTATGTCTTACACTGTCATACATTATAAATGTGCACTTTATAACTTATTGGAATTCATATGAGCATAATAAACATTGGCTAAGGTAGTCGCCCTTTAGAACATTAGTATTTTCAATAAGAAATTTTAGTAATATTTGGAACATAATTTTAAATATAATTTTATTGTTAAATATGGGACCAAAATAAACAATCATCTGTCAAGGTACATGGCCTAGTAGCTTTGTATCAGGCTGTTCATTGCATGGGAAAATGGACCACTTTTCTCTGTGAATAAGTAAGCAAGCACTATAGGCAGTAATCTGTTGTGAAATACAAATTATTGCATAGACTTAACGTTATTAACCCTTTGCTTTCCAGGTTACAAAATTACGTCTATTTCCTATATCTGCATTATTTTTCAGCACGTCATGTCCCTACGTGGTTGTTGATTTTGAGAACCTATAATTTTGTGTGTGTGTGTCTAGAGACATATATTAATAAAGAACTTGTTGGTGTTATTGTGTGTATGTTAGTTTCTGAGATACAAAAAGATGAAGGTGATAGTGGTGCAGAATCGCCCAAACATATAGACTCACCCAATAGATACTCACCCTTCGTTAGGAAATAAAATACAACAAATTTGCAGAAAAACTTACTAACTTATTTATGTTTACCATAATGGCTAATGTCTGTCACTACGACTATAAATGTAATTATTGTACCTGCATAAACAAACTAAATCTACCACAGAAAATCCATTGCAGAAATTTAACTCCCCCATTCTCAATAATGGATGAATTTCTAAATCCAAGCGAATAACAGAGAAAATATTTCCAAAATTTAACGCAAATTAAAAAATCGCCATTGTTTTCGTCTACATGTACATGATGGAAGTTGAAACTTTCTACAATCAAAAGAGCAGTATGTTCAGCCATTTCTATGATATTAGTCCGGTGGTTTATATACTATAAAGCGATGACCCTAGAGTTGGCGGTGTGCAACGCCAGTGGTCACGGAGCCACATCGTCATAATCTCACGCTGATGAAACGGAAAAGGTTAAACTGCTTGTCAACATCAAATGATTTTTTGTAAAAGTGATACAATTACAAGAGGACTAGTTGGCAAGATTGTTTGAATGTTGGCCACAAGGCCATGCACTCAAAAACACATTAGGCATTGAATTTTTATCTATCAGAGGTCAAATCTGTACAATACATCGCAGCTTCAAGGACAAGCTGCCTTTATGCTTCATCATTGTCATTTGCCTGCAGAATGTCTCACTTATTGCACGTTTCTGGGAGGTTGGGCAGGTCATCGGCAGGTGTGGGTCCCGTTTGCACCAGTCACATGTGTCATCATCTGTGTATCTCCAACATTTCATATTCCTCTTGCACTGTGATACACCAGTTTAGAGTCTATTCAGTGACTTCCATATTGTGTATGGTAGATGATGTCCTGGGGCAGGTTCCCCCTGAAGTTCCATGTCTGGGGCCTGCATTGATTCGTGCCATCTCTCGATACGGCAACTTTCAGGGTTTGTCTGTATGGACTGTGTTATTAGTCTGGACTTGAGTTTTGTGCTCTGTACCTGATATCCAAACATTGGGTGTCTTGGGTAGTGCTTCTGTCTTTCTCGTTTAATTTTTGCTGCGACACTACTTCGAATCTTGGGTGAGACTATGCCAATTCTGGGGTGTATTTTATCCAAAGCCTTCTTTTATTCTCCCCCCCCCCCCCTTCCCCACCCGGATCTAATGCTTTGTTTTCTGGCGGTGCGTCATGTAGGACAATGTGCTGTCTAGCTTCACGCTGAGATATTTTGGAGCTGTGCGGTGTACAAGATCCTGCCCTTTGCCACCTAATCTCAAGTTTTCTTTTTGTTTCTGCTGTAACTGAGAGGTAAAGACACTTGCCTTTCAAGAAACGAAAGCGCAAACTGGTGGAGTTTCATATTCCACATGTTTCTATCAGTGTCTAGTCATATTAGAAATTTTCCAAAAAGCTCAGAGATCCTGCATACATTCTGTGCACGTAAAAGAACCATTGGCCGTTGAAAATCAATAAGAGTAGAACGATAGCCGCTGTCCAGGCAAAATTCTAAAAGTAATTCCTGCCCAATACTCAGCCTACCTCCCTCAATTCCTAGTAAGCCGTAAGATGTAAAATTTGCAAAAAAGAAGGTCCTGCGAATAGCCTTTGTCTACCTGGCAATAGGCATACTACACTTGTTTAATTATCAACATTCCAAAGATTTCAAATAATATATTGGAAACCGATATAAAGTAATATTTTTTCTGAAGCTTTACACATTTTGCTATTCAATGCAATTTTTCATATTATTTTAAATTACATGAATGGGTGCAGTGGTTAGTGCACTGACTTCCCAGCCAGGTGATCAGGGGTTAATCCCCAGTTAGTACAGGATTTTTTTCTGATCGCAAACTGGTTCCTGGGGTTGACCCAGTCACAGAAATTGGGTACCAGAAAAATCAGGGAAGTAAAGGCAGGTTACAAAATAATATGGTGTGATGGGATCTTTACTTTACTTTACTTACATGGATAAATATATAGATAAATAATTTTATGAGTATATAGGTGTGTGATTATGATTTTATCTCCCTACACTTAGGTTAATAAAAGGATATATTTACAGTTCAAGACATAGGATAGAAACGGTTAAAGACAATTAGCTGTTTATTTAATCTGAACCAAGAAAACTAAAAAAAATTATGAACAATCAAGTAAAGAATTTGATATTATTTATTTCAGCATTTTAATAGAAATTTAAGCTACAAAGCTAATATGGTTCAGAGACCTGAAAGTTACTTTAAAAATATGTTTATGTATTTATGCATGCGTTAATCCATTTGTTGGGGAAAATACAAATAGCCCTAGCTTAGGAAAGGAAGTCTAAGAGAAATGATTAACACAATCAGAAAAGAAAGATATCTTGGTCACATTAATAGACATAACACCTTGCTAAAAACAATTCTGGAAGGAAAGTGGAGGGTAAACGGGCCAGAGGTAAACAATGCTATAAGTTGGAGGATATTATCAAAAGATGGACAGGGAAAAGCCTGATAGATTGTAACATCAAGGTAAAAAACAAAAAACATTGGAGATCCATCGCAGCCAACCTTTGCTGTGGAGATGGCACTTGAACTGAACTGAATTTCCTTTATAAAATAAATTGCCAGATTGTCTAATGCTTATCTTGCTGCCCTACATGGTATCTTTCAAATTGTTTCAGAGAAGGCAGTGCAGCCATTTGTTTCCTTTCATTAAGTCAACAGACTTGGAGAACATGTTTACATGTTTTTGTCTTACCCACAAAAACACCTTTCTAAAAGTTCTAATTGTCTCACCCATAAACACCTGTCTGGAAGTTCTAATTGTCTCACCCATAAACACCTGTCTGGAAGTTCTAATTGTCTCACCCATAAACACCTGTCTGGATGTTCAAATTGTCTTGCCCCCATAAACACCTGTCTGGATGTTCAAATTGTCTTGCCCCCATAAACACCTGTCTGGATGTTCAAATTTTCTTGCCCACATAAACACCTGTCTGGATGTTCAAATTTTCTTGCCCACATAAACACCTGTCTGGATGTTCTAATTGTCTCACCCATAAACACCTGTCTGGATGTTCAAATTGTCTTGCCCCCATAAACACCTGTCTGGATGTTCAAATTGTCTTGCCCACATAAACACCTGTCTGGATGTTCAAATTTTCTTGCCCACATAAACACCTGTCTGGATGTTCAAATTTTCTTGCCCCCATAAACACCTGTCTGGATGTTCAAATTGTCTTGCCCACATAAACACCTGTCTGGATGTTCAAATTGTCTTGCCCCCATAAACACCTGTCTGGATGTTCTATTTGTCTTGCCCACATAAGCACTTGTCTGGATGTTCTAATTGTAATCTGTTGAACAGATATATTTGAATCTAGCATTAGTTTTTGGGAATGAAATTGTGATACTCAAAACACAATTATAATATAATTAGATAATTGTAGCTTGAATTTATTATGCAGTCATTTCACACAATTTTATGAACATGAAATATTAATCATGATCACAACTGGAACACACATAGTTTGTCCGTTTTACTATAACTAGAGTTCAGCATCGTGGCTGGAACACACATTGTTAAGTTTTTAATCTACATTTATCTTTTCACTTCCTTCTAATCTGCCTGCTGACTAGGTAAAAAAAAACAAATCTTTACAAATCTTTGCTCATGTTTCTGTTTTATCATCACATTGCTTTCATCAATAAGCAAATCTGGTGTAAAGAGCATCGTTCTTAACTAAAATGTTGGATGTTTCATTACTGTACAGTCTGTTGTACTTCTGAATTCAACCAATGATCTATATTTAGCCGAGACTCATCTGATATGTCTTGACTTCGTCACTTCTCATCATTGAGGACTGTAGAGGACAGCTTTTCTTTTTCTTTGTACTTATATGCTAAACAGATTGGATGAGCCAACCCTTCTTAGTCACCTCTTATGACATACGTGACAGGTTATAGTGTTGTTATTCTTTACTCTTTTATCGTGCCCTGGTTGTTGTTGGTGGGGATCATGGTCAGTATATTTATCCTGGCCCTGACTAATATGTCCGATCAGTATGTTGTGCCTGACCCTGACTAACATGTCTGATCAGTATGTTGTGTCTGACCAGACGCCAGTCTTCCTCCCCATCGTGCCCTGGTAGAAGTAAAAGATTCTACAAGAAGTTCTGATCCAGTAAGTCTTGTGAGAGCATCACAGAGAACGATTGACACCTACCCAGAAGAATAGATACATGTCTATACTAATGGATCTGCTTTTAAGGCCACAGTTAAAGCGGGATATGAGTCTAAATAGAGTATCCAAACAAAACATACAATGAGCTTTTTGATGCCTGTAGGGAGATATGTTCAAACTATGAGGCAGAAATAACCACTGGAAGTAACTCTGTACCACTTGAGGACTGTATTTGATGCTTTTCCATCAAAAGTCTAAAGCATTGTAATTTTAAAGAGCTACTTCCTCTGAGGCCAGACAAATGCAACATTTTGTACGGAACTAAACAACAGCTCACAAACATTTACAGATACCACTAAATGGCATTGCGCCAAAGGGCAGGAGCCCACAGGCTGTTGGATCAATAACCAACCAACTATCGTGCCCTGGTAGCACACGAGTCTATTTTTTATGTACCACATAAATCATTAATCTTTCTTTGCTAGTGAGTAAATGAGTTCCCCCATTTCTTGTTCTCTTTTTTATTCCATCTTTTTTGTTCTGTTTTATCATTATCTCATCAGGATTAACATTCTGATGGTCCATCTGCGCTCCAATCGTTATTCTTGTGTTTCATCCAGGAAGTTATTGTCATCATCCCTATAACATTAAGTTAATCTACTTACACATTTGATCAAATATTGTAATCCTACATGCAGGATTTTGTGAGAGTCTAGTTTAGAATATGTAATTCTCACATTCGGGATGACTGTAACTGAGAGGTAAAACGCTCAAGAAACAAAAGCGCAGTATAGTTTGTTGCTTTAATCCTGCACATTTCAAATGTCCAGTGGTCTCAAAGGAGGTGAGATCAGCATCTAGTCCTATCAGAGACAGACAATACACTCAGATATCCTGTGTACATGCTGTGCATAAAAAGAAGCTTGCGTAGTTGAAAATTGAAAAAAGGAGACTTAAATACTGTTCAGGAAAAAAATTTTAAAGATAATGAAATCCTACCCAACAGTGGCAGAGAACACTATATCGTGCAGAAAGACGCAACAGACAATTCACCCATTTGTCTGCACACTCTCTTGCAAGTATGTTTTACACAAGAACCTTTACACCCCCAATAGGTAGAAGAAGAGCAGCTTAGAGAAAGATCCCACATTATCTGTTATCTTCTTTGTACAGTTATTTCAATAATTAGCTTGTTATCAAGTTGGATTTAATGTTGTTTTGAGCATTTGTTTATGATGGGGGCTGCATAATTTCATGTCTATTTTGTGTACCTATGTCATGCTTCAACAGAACATTTTAATCATTAATTACAGAATTACATGCATCCAAATTCAACCACTGTTTTATTAAATTTGGTTTCAGTATTTTATTTATGCAATTGTTCTGACTTATTTTTTAAGTACATTCTAAATTGTGACCGGCCAAGTTGAAGCTATATTGTGACCGGCCAAGTTGAAGCTATATTGTGACCGGCCAAGTTGAAGCTATATTGTGACCGGCCAAGTTGAAGCTATATTGTGACCGGCCAAGTTGAAGCTATATTGTGACCGGCCAAGTTGAAGCTATATTGTGACCGGCCAAGTTGAAGCTATATTGTGACCGGCCAAGTTGAAGCTATATTGTGACCTGCCAAGTTGAAGCTATATTGTGACCTGCCAAGTTGAAGCTATATTGTGACCTGCCAAGTTGAAGCTATATTGTGACCTGCCAAGTTGAAGCTATATTGTGACCTGCCAAGTTAAAGCTATATTGTGACCTGCCAAGTTGAAGCTATATTGTGACCTGCCAAGTTAAAGCTATATTGTGACCTGCCAAGTTAAAGCTATATTGTGACCTGCCAAATTAAAGCTATTGTGTGGCCTCTCATACTAAAGCTATATTGTGTTTTCTCAAACTGAAACTATATTGTGACCTCCTAAGCTGAACTATATATTGTGGTCTCCCAAGCTTAAGCTATACTGTTAGCCTCCCAAGCTTAAGCTATACTGTTAGCCTCCCAAGCTGAATCTATATTGTGACCTCCTAAACTGAATCTATATTGTGACGTCCTAAACTGAATCTATATTGTGACGTCCTAAACTGAATCTATATTGTGACGTCCTAAACTGAATCTATATTGTGACGTCCTAAACTGAATCTATATTGTGACGTCCTAAACTGAATCTATATTGTGACGTCCTAAACTGAATCTATATTGTGACGTCCTAAACTGAATCTATATTGTGACGTCCTAAACTGAATCTATATTGTGACGTCCCAAACACTACTTCTCCAGCAATTGTGCTTCACCAATTCTAAAATTCTAAGTAAAACCACTCAACCAATGAAGACAGTGCTACATTTTGTGTGTACAGGATTCTTCTTCTTCTTCTTCTTCTTTGGCGTTTGTCCTGGAAATAACATTGTGTCGTAGGTTACAATGAGGCTGCTATATCTGCGTCTTTCAGACAGATACATTCAATTTCAGCTGGCTTTTTGGGGTAACTGGTTTTCCTTCTTAACGGGATAGAGTACCTCATCAAAAATTATTTCGAAAGTTAAAATCACATGGAATAGGTGGGGAAGTTGCCAAATGGATTGAAAATTGGTTAACGGGAAGAAGGCAGAGGGTGGGCATAAATAAGGAGTACTCTGAGTGGTGAAAAGTGGTGTGCCACAGGGCTCGGTTTTGGGACCAATTTTGTTCTTGATATATATAAATGATTTGGACATTGATATGGGATCCATGATTGCAAAATTTGCTGATGACACAAAACTATGCAGTAGTGTCTTATCTAAAGCGAAAGTGGATATATTGATGTCGGATTTAGATAAAATTCGAGAATGGTCTGTAAGCTGGCAAATGGAGTTTAATGTAGATAAATGTACAGTCATCCACATGGGTAGATCCAATATGGAACATAATTACAGAATGGGAGAAAACAATATTAGAAAGATAGATAAGGAAAGGGACCTAGGGGTTATAATAGATCATACAGGAAAGGTGAGTGAGCAAGTTAAGGTAGCAGTGAAAAATGCAATGTTAGGTATGATAAAAAGAAATATTAAACATTGGAGCAAGGAAGTGATCGTCAAACTGTATAAAGCTTTAGTTAGACCTAGATTTGGAGTACTGTGTACAGGTGTGGAGTCCTTATCATAGAGGGGACATAACATGCTAGAAAGAATACAAAAAAGAGCGACAAAGATGATAGTGGGATTCCAGAATTACAGTTATGAGGAACGACTCAGAAAAACCGGCCTACAGTGTCTCGAAGAGAGAATTCGTGGTGACTTAATACAGGCTTATAAGATGATCAGAGGAATCGATAAATTAGAATATAACAAGTTTTTTAAAATACAGCCACCTACAATAACACGAGGGCATAGCTACAAGCTGACTAAAGAGAGGTCCAGGTTAGATATTAGGAAATATTTTTTTAGTCAGAGCGTGGTGTCTGCTTGGAATGCATTGCCAGGGGAGGTAGTGGAGGCAGGGACAGTTAATGCATTTAAGAATAAACTGGATGCGCATAGCTTTTAGAGCAAGGTTATGTAAATGTAACTGGTTGTATTCAGACTCTGCAGGGTCTTCTAAACCAGTATAAAGACGTTAAGTTAAGTTAAGTGATCCCAATATGAGTGCAGTCTGTTTCCAGGGCTGCCACTTGGAGCTGGAATACGGTCTCTGTCAGTTCTGGTTCGCTGATCCTGATGTAAGCAGCCGGCTGTGAGTTGTTTGCTGCTGTCACCTGGTCCTGATGTCAGCTGTGAGTTGTTTGCTGCTGTCACCTGGTCCTGATGTAAGCAGTCAGCTGTGAGTTGTTTGCTGCTGTCACCTGGTCCTGATGTAAGCAGCCAGCTGTGAGTTGTTTGCTGCTGTCCCCTGGTCCTGATGTCAGCTGTGAGTTGTTTGCTGCTGTCACCTGGTCCTGATGTAAGCAGTCAGCTGTGAGTTGTTTGCTGCTGTCACCTGATCCTGATGTAAGCAGTCAGTTGTGAGTTGTTTGCTGCTGTCACCTGGTCCTGATGTCAGCTGCGAGTTGTTTGCTGCTGTCACCTGGTCCTGATGTAAGCAGTCAGCTGTGAGTTGTTTGCTGCTGTCACCTGATCCTGATGTAAGCAGCCAGCTGTGAATTTTTTGCTGCTGTCACCTGGCCCTGATGTCAGCTGTGAGTTGTTTGCTGCTGTCACCTGATCCTGATGTAAGCAGCCAGCTGTGAGTTGTTTGCTGCTGTCACCTGGTCCTGATGTAAGCAGCCAGCTGTGAGTTGTTTGCTGCTGTCACCTGATCCTGATGTAAGCAGCCAGCTGTGAGTTGTTTGCTGCTGTCACCTGGTCCTGATGTAAGCAGTCAGCTGTGAGTTGTTTGCTGCTGTCACCTGATCCTGATGTAAGCAGCCAGCTGTGAATTTTTTGCTGCTGTCACCTGGCCCTGATGTCAGCTGTGAGTTGTTTGCTGCTGTCACCTGATCCTGATGTAAGCAGCCAGCTGTGAGTTGTTTGCTGCTGTCACCTGGTCCTGATGTAAGCAGCCAGCTGTGAGTTGTTTGCTGCTGTCACCTGATCCTGATGTAAGCAGCCTGCTGTGAGTTGTTTGCTGCTGTCACCTGGTCCTGATGTAAGCAGTCAGCTGTGAGTTGTTTGCTGCTGTCACCTGGTCCTGATGTCAGCTGTGAGTTGTTTGCTGCTGTCACCTGATCCTGATGTCAGCTGTGAATTATTTGCTGCTGTCACTTGACCCTGATGTCAGCTGTGAGTTGCTTGCTGCTGTCACCTGACCCTAATGTTAGCTGTGAGTTGCTTGCTGCTGTCACCTGACCCTGATGTCAGCTGTGAATTATTTGCTGCTGTCACTTGACCCTGATGTCAGCTGTGAGTTGCTTGCTGCTGTCACCTGACCCTAATGTTAGCTGTGAGTTACTTGTTGCTGTCACCTGACCCTGATGTCAGCTGTGAATTACTTGCTGCTGTCACTTGACCCTGATGTCAGCTGTAAGTTGCTTGCTGCTGTCACCTGACCCTACTGTTAGCTGTGAGTTGCTTGCTGCTGTCACCTGACCCTGATGTCAGCTGTGAGTTGCTTGCTGCTGTCACCTAACCCTGATGTCAGCTGTGAGTTGCTTGCTGCTGTCACCTGACCCTGATGTCAGCTGTGAGTTACTTGTTGCTGTCACCTGACCCTGATGTCAGCTGTGAGTTGCTTGCTGCTGTCACCTGACTCTGATGTCAGCTGTGAGTTGCTTGCTGCTGTCACCTCAGTCACTGTGATGCATCTTCTACCCCTGGAACATGTTTGAGCATTGTTTATTTTTAATTTCTAATTTGTTGAATGGCTTGGCTTCGTTCATTCTCAATCTCCAGCTACCAAACTCTGACATGGGCCTAAGTAGCAGAATGTAGTCCAGAGAACGGAATGCATTGTGTCGTAGTTTACAGCTTGACTGCGATAATTGCACCTTTCGGTCCAACACATCTGACTTCAGCAAGCATTTTTTAAATACCGGGTTAGCATTCTCTCTTCGATCCCTTCTCCTTAGCCAGTCTACTCTGTTGCAGCCTGTTATCCAGGATCACCGCTAGGAGGTGTAGAAGGGTCTTGGCAGCTCCGGTTCGCTGGCCCTGACGCTAGCAGTCACCTATGGGTCGCTGACCGCTTCAGCTCATACGCTGCCTAATTTGTTGGAATATTTGGAAGAGTGTAATGCACTGTTTTATTATCTTACCTTATCATTTAGTTACTCTCCAGCAGTTTATTATTATCAAAGTTTTGAGGCATTGTAAAAATGCTTCATTTGATTTTAGAAGTTTTTAGAAGTTAACATTGGTTAGTTAAGTACTATTTTCAGTGAAAATGCTATCTCCAGTCGTCTCGATGAATGTCTTGCCACTGGAAAAAGGTAGCTTAGGCTCTGTGAGTGAGGTTGACAAAAGGCGCAGTTTCTTCCTCACTTTAATCCAAATCTCTGCGCAAGTCACCCATTTCAGCGGACACAGCAAGAGATACGACTGTCCACACGGCTGAACAAAGAGAGTGGTCTTCATCACTTGTGATGGACAAACTATCATTTTCAGTGAGGAAACTTTGTATTTTTTGCTGATTATTCTACACTTTATATATATGTTTCCCAACTGCCAAGTTCAATGCAGTTGGAAAGAAATGTATTTTTGTTTTTGCTATTTTATTGTTATAGTTTAGACAGTTTACTAAATGGAAAAATGTATTGGATATTATGCTTATATTAATCGCAGGTGATTAAACATTTATTGCATCAAAAAACAAATGTTTGTGTTTTTGTTGAAAGCTTTATTTTGTTCAGTTTTCAAATCAAATCCAGTGTATGCAGCATAAGTGGAGACTTACAAACTTGTAGTGAAATGAAAACAACTGTCCCACACATTGCATAGACCACATGCTTTTAGCTTGAAGGATGATCTTCTTCATAGAAAACCACTCCAAACCAACAGGAGAGACCTGTACCATTTACAGAGCTGAAGCAACAGCTGTAAATGCAGCAACAGAGATTATTTTCAGCCTAAACACAACTACAAAGAAAACAGTCATTCTAACAGACTCCAAACCATTTCAAGCCTCAAACAAGTTAGACTATCACACAAAATAAAACATAACATCTGGTTGTTGTCCCAAGGAACAGATCTACTCCTACAGTGAAATCTGGCTCACTCTTGGATCCTTGGAAACAAGAAAGTAGATGAGTTCGCAAAAGCCGGAAGTGACAGCGCACAGACTCGCCATCCACAGAGCTATAAAGAAGCAAAGACACTCAACAAACAATCCATGAGTACACAATGGAGAGACCAAAACAAACAATACAAGCCAGAAAATGACAGCATAGACAAACTAGGCAGAGATGGGCAGACAAAGATCTTCAGACTCAGAAAGGGATATTGCAGACTCAAGGCCTACACAGAATGGGTCTTAGAAACACCGTTACATACGATTACGAAGCACCCAAGCAAGCACCAGACCATATCCTGCAAGACTGCACCACTTATGCAGACCAAAGAAAGGCAGTCTTGATCGGGGGAGCTACCATATCTTAAAAACTGGTGAAGACCAGAAATGCGCAGTCTCCTTCGTGAACCTCACTGGGATAGAAGCATAGCATCAGTTGATGATATTCAGATTCTTGTTTTTCAATATTGTATTCTACCAGACATATTTTGGTACGTGTGAACAATGCAGCCTTGGACGGGAGGCAGTAAATCTTTGAGAGTGGTTCAACAAAAGTTTCTAGGATGGTCTTCCTTAAGTTCAGTATCAGCTTCCAGGTTCTTTAAGATAGTGTCATCTTTATGTGCCGATGAGTTCATCATATGAAAATAATCATCTATTATTAGGACATGTTACGAGACCAGGATGTTTTTTTTGTTTTTGTTTTTTGCGTTCGCCTTATTACTATAATCCCCAAAGCAGTGTGCATTACGGTGGTTTTTATTTTGCACCTGTCGACCTAGTGCTTCCCCGGGGTAACGGCCGGTGCTGTGATGGGGATCGAACCCAGTACCTTCTGGTCGTGAGTCGTGTCACTTAACCACTAGCCCACGCCGTCCCCACATAATAACTAGCAATATTTCTGGGCAAAGTGAGAAAATGAATAGTTAGGCAGTCAATGGTAGAAATGGTAAACAGGATTCTAGGCAAGGAGATGTGTTGGTCCATGATAGTTAGTAGACATGGCACGTGGACTGATGTGTGCGTGATTTTATTGCTTGTTACGAGGGTAAGTCAGTAAGTAGGGCACAGACTGATATAGCTTAGCTGAAAAATGTAGTTCGTAATTTGTAAAGGTATCACTATGTGGCAACAACATCCAGCTTTGTGATTACTGTAGATAGCAGATGATAGGTGTCTCATACACGTACGCAGCTCGGATACAAAATGGCGTCTATGCTCACATAACAAAGAACATCATGATGTGCGGTTTTTTTTTGGTTTTTTTTGTTTTGTGTTTTTTTTTTTTTTTTTTTTGGGGGGGGGGGGGGGGAGGGGGACAAAAGAACTTTATACAAATGATATTCATAAGGAAATGCTTTTTGTTTACGGTGAGAAATGTTTGTTCACGCAATGCGGTGCATAACTGAGTTCATAAATTTTCTCAAGGATGTTAAAAAATTACTGATGAAGTCCAATCTGGTCATCCTGTTCAGATTGCAACAGAAGCATCTTTGCTGCAGATGAGGGAGATGATTCGAGTCGGCAGGCAAGTAACAATAGGCAGTGTAGCAACTGTTATAGGGTGCTCACATGGTTTCTTCTTCGTTCGCTCTCAATCTCCCACTACCAAACCCTGAAAGGGCTTAAGTAGCAGAATGTAGTTCAGAGAACGGAATGCGTTGTATTGTAGTTTACAGCTTGGCTGCGATATTTGCACCTTTCGGTCCAACACATCCGACTTCAGCAAGCATTTTTTGAGTAATGGGTTAGCATTCCCTCTTCGATCTCTTCTTCTTAGCCAGTCTGCCCTGCTGCACCCTGTTATCCAGGATCACCGCGTGGAGGTGTAGAAGTTTCTTGGCAGCTATGGTTCGCTGGCCCTGACGCTAGCAGTCAGCTATGGGTCGCTGACCACTGCAGCTCATGCGCTGCTCAGCTTCTTGATCCCGCTCACATGGTTTAACCTACAGCATAATGCATGATCCAACCTTGACGGGAGCCGTTTCATGAATGATAAAGAGGTTGAACGTGATGTGGCTGAGACAGCAGATCAAAGACTTCTATGCTTCCAAGTTTTGGTGCTTTGATGGGAGTCAATGTTGGTAAACATAGTCAGCTTTTTCTTGATTCAAAGTTTCTACAGGATGAAGCTGTTAACCTGGTGCCCAACACTCCTTAGTCCACTCTTACGACACGACATGCCTGGCAGGTTACAGTGTCACAATATCTTGCTCCATTTTACATACCGGTAACATCTAAGGCGATTACACGTGTTACAAATCCGATAATAGAAGATTAGGCAGGAGCACATGGTTCAGTAGTTATGTAGTACTTACTTAACATTCCTGCTCACCTGTACCATTAACGGTCGTGAAGAGCTCACATGTGCATGAATGGTCGTGAAGAGCTCACCTGTGCATGAATGGTTGTGAAAAGTTCACATAGTTCAGCAGTTATGTAGTACTTACTTGACATTCTCGCTCACTTGTGCCATGAACAGTCATCAAGAGATCACCTGTGTCATGAATGGCCGTGAATTTCTCACCTGTGCATGAACGGGCATGAAGAGCTAAAGTTTATCATTCCTAGATCAAGCAAGCGTGGTGTGCCAGTTACCTTGCGTTGTATAGTTTCTGTTTTGTTATCTATCAATCAACCACATGATCTTCTTCGTGCCTTGTAACCAGATCTGCTTGGTAGCTGGTGAGATTGCATCTACCTTCCTATGAATTCGGTACAAGAAGTAGTTCTCATCATTTCTAATTTCCACATTTATAATTTTATCTCTCCTGATGGCATGGATTGCTTTTCTTAGACCTTTCTTTTGACACATATCAATTTTCCTGTCCTATGCCTTGTATAAGGACCAAGTTTAAATTTAATACTCGTGGCAAAGAGTTGAATAAATAAAATCTTTTTCAGTTGTCATTATTTTGGCAAGCTGTTGTTCAAGCAGATTCTAATGGGAAAGCATCAAAAACAGTCCTCAAGTAGTACAGAGCTACTTCCTATGCTGTTATTTCTGCCTCATAATTGAAACATATTTCCCTACAGGCATAAAACGGCTCATCAGATGTTCTTTCTGGATACTCTATGCAGACTCCATAACTCGCTTTATGGTATCCTTAAAAGCAGATCCATCAGTATAGACATGTATCCATTCTTCTGGGATGGTGTCGAGCGTTCTCTGTGATGTTCTCATAACACTGACTGGATCAGCACTTGTATTCTCTGTTAGTTTTGTTTGAAATTCTGGCATTTTAAAACATGCATGTGGTGGTAAATTTCTTGTTGCTCTCTTTGTTTCTTGTCTTTTGTCTGGAACTTGATATCTGTCTTTAACCTTACTGACGTGGTGGAGGACTGACTTTTG